>CM035407.1:195747604-196110104 GCA_020310875.1 Ceratopteris richardii | reverse complement strand
TCTGCGTCTGCAGCCATCAGCAATTCTTCCTTTGCGTGTACTGCCTTCAGTGCTTCATCTCGTTGGGTGGTAATATCTTCCTGTTCTCTTATTATTGCCTGTAACTGCTTAACCTGTTCATTAAGTGCATGGTTTTCGGCCTTTACTGTGTGTAATTCCTCTTGGAGGGGTGTGATGTATGCCTCCATTACTTCTAGTTTGTGTTGAAAATCATCTTGCACAGAGTCTGTGAGCTGTTTCAGTTGCCGCGGCAGTTGTTGTGATAAGTTGATGAGCATATGTCCTATTGCAGCTAAATCAAAAATTGCTGGGATGGGCGGAAGTGGAGGTTTCGAAGAGGTTTCGGTGTGGAGTTGTTGGGAGTTCAGTGGCGAGTAAGTGGGTGATGAGGTTGAGGATGCAGTGGTTTGAGCAGGGTGAGTGGGGTAGATAGGTGAGATGGTTTTGAGTGGATGTTTCGGTGAGGGTGGAGGGAGGATAGGGTTAGATTGTATTACCTTTTCTTTTGCCGATTGCTCCGATTCTGCGTTTTCGGTTACTACGGACTCAACTGCTTTAAGCAGTGTTTCTAAAGCTTCCTTAGCTACTTGTTGTTTATCTTCTTGGTTTTGTGGCTCCGTTTGTTGCTGAGATATCTGTTCTGTCGAGACTGTTTCTGTTTCGGTCTGGTCTTGTTGTTGTTGCTGCTCCGATGCTGATGTTTGTGCAGATGACTCATGTTGCATCGAGGTGTTGGTGTCGTGGAATGTGTCTTCTTCTTGCGTATCTACTTCTTTATTTATTTCTTCATCTTCTCCGGCTGAGCCTAGTGCTTCGCTTTCAGAGGAACTTATCCTGATTCTTTTTCTTCGGAATAGCTGGTTGATTTCTTCTTCGTCTTCCTCATCGTCTTCTAACAGTTGTACGGATTCTTCTTGTCTTAGGACCGGACCTCTCGGTGGTGGTTGTGCTGCAAGGATGGTGGGGAAGAGAAATGATAGGATATGTGGCAACCTGGATCTTGGCGTGTTTCCTTTGTTCACCTGCTTCATAATGGCTACGCATTCTTTGTGTATACGGCTGAAGTAGTATGTTGCAAAGTTTACCGGTTCTCGTGAAGCTAAGTCGAGGGCTGAGTAGAATGCGCGTGATATTCCATAAGTTCGTTTCTGGAGGTTGAGTATGGCTACTAGGAATTGGAGTGCGGTTCTCTCAGGTTCAGGTCTACAAAGAATGGCGTACTCGTTCGACGAATACCTAGGAAATAACTGTTTCATGGTGGCTATGGGAAGGTTTGGGCCATTCTGTTTGCCTTGTGCAGGAAGTCAAAACGACTGAGCGAATGTTTGAAATGTGATTACTACTCGGGAGGGTAAAGAGGTGATAGCCCACATTTTCTCTGTCGCAGGTGTGTTGGCGATGGCGGAGATTATTCGGGCAAAGAAAGGGTGATTCTCCACTGAGTGCCATGGCAGCTCAACGAAGTTGGATAATCCTCGGATGCGCAGGTACTCTCCTACATCGGTAGGGAGTCCGTCATGGAAAGCGGCATAGTTTGCCAAAGCTTCCATGGCGCGATACAGTCAGCAAGCACAATCACGCAAACACAGGGTAACACAGATCACAATTATACACAAATATGATAGCGTTTTTCGGCGGACTGGCGAAGATTATGTAGATGCACTGCAACTAAGAGAAATCAATCATAATAAATTATCCCGCGACGTGGATATGATAATTTCTTAATTATGGAGTGTATGCATGAACGGCTTGAAAAAGACCGGGCGGCTTTAGTTATAAATAGAGTTCAAGACGTGGATATTTACACTTATTTTATTGATTATGCAAAATTAAAAGAAAAAAGAGAAGGACTGAAAAAAGAACGTCAAAAGTCGCGGCATTCCGTGTAACGTCTTATCGCACATGTGACACTTGTCGATATGGTCGCAGCTTCGAACCATTTATTACTTTTGGCAAGGGAATTCCGGTTAATGTGGTCAACCGAAATGTTGCAGGGCCCACCTGTTCCATTATTCGATAAGGGCCAAACCATCGTAGCTTAAACTTGCTGGCAGAGCGATTCGATTTCGCATTGTAAAAGAGGACAAGCTATCCTACCGTAAAAACTAGAGTTCGTAGATGTCTATCATGTGTTTTGGCTTGTCTTAGCTGTACTTCCCTCATAGTCATAAAACTGTGCCATCGATGTTCGTCTAATTCTCTGAGGGTCTCCAACCGAAATGACAGAGAATCTTCCGGTAGTAATTTCTGTTTGATGGCTACTTTAAAACTTGGCACCACTATCTCCATTGGTGCTATAGCTTCGATTCCAAAGGCTCCATCTTTCCGGTGCGTCCATAATCAATTTTTGAAGTATATTTAGCAAAGACTTGTTGGTACTCTCGGCCAGACCACTAGCACGCAGATAATATGGAGAACTAAATTTATGAGTAATCTGGAACGAATATGTAAGTACCTTTATCAAGTTATTAGCAAAATGAGTGCCTTGATCTGTCACCAGTTCAAGGGGTAAACCAAATCTTGGAAAAACATCTGTCAGTAGGCACTTTGCTACCACCACAGCTGTAGCTGATCGTAAAGCCCATGCTTCTGCCCATCTTGTTGCATAATCAGTGCATGTTAAGATATAGTGATTATTGTTGAGAACTGAGGGTGGTGTAATAGGACCAATGAAATCCAAACCCCATTTCTGGAAGGGTTCTAATGGCAGTACAGGTTGAAGAGGAAAATGATGACGCTGTAATGGCTGTCCGGTTCTTTGGCAATTATCACAGGATTTGACAAACTGCAACACATCCCTGTACATAGTCGGCCACCAGAGTCCACTCTGCAGAATTTTCCGGTGGGTTAAATCTACAGCAAAATGACCTCCTGTCGGGATCGAGTGAGCCAAAGTGATGACTGAGTTTACTTCGTGTGGAGGAATACAACGAAGTAGAATTCCGGTATGATCCACATAATATGGTTCACCAGCAATCAACCGGAATCGGCGGCTGAATGCTGCAACTTTTTTGCGTATTGCTGTAGAAGTCTGGGATGGCAGGTGTCCATTATTGAGAAAGGTCAATATCTGATCATAATAATTAGTTGGCATAGGCAAGTCGGTGCTTTCATCGTGAGTTGGTTCAGAAGTATAGATTGCTGTAGTTGTGTCATCTACACCTACCGGAGCCTCACCGGAATCTAGGCGAGACAGAAAATCTGCTAAGGCGTGTGAGGTGCCTGGTCTAGGTATAACTTCATAGTCAAACTCTTGCAAAAGCAGCACCCATCGTGCTAATCGCCCTCCCAAATGCTGTTGCCGAACTAGATAAATAAGTGCAGCATGATCTGTGTGGAAAGTAAACTTACGGCCCAGTAGATAATGTCTGAACTTTTTGACCGAATATACTAGACCTAAACATTCCCATTCTGTTACCGAGTAATTCCGTTCAGTAGGGGCTAATCTTCGACTGGCGTAATACACAGGTCTGAACCATTTATTGGTCGATTGCATTAGACGCTGCCAATAGCTATATCTGATGCATCAACAAATACGTGGAAGGGGTGATCCCAGTCGGGGGGTTGTAATATGGGAACCTGTGTTAATAAACACTTTAATCGATCAAACGCTATCTGGCACTCCTCAGTCCATTCAAATTGTCGTGGGGTCTTGGTGATTACTCTGTTCAGTGGTACTGCCAAATGGGCAAGCCACCGTAAGTGTCGTCCATGCCATCTAACTTGGCCCATAAAGCGCATTACTTCCTTAGGTGTTGTTGGTGCACGCGCTTCTAATACTGCTGAAATCTTATCGGGATCTACCTGAATGCCTTGCGCAGACACAATATGACCAAGTAATTTTCCACAGGAGACCGCGAATACAGTCTTGTTTGGGTTTAAACAGAGCTTGTATTTTTTGCATTTTTCAAAACAGCACCGTAAATGGAACAGATGAACTATCATTTTGCCAAATACTGAAAAATCGTCGAGATAAACTTGCATAAATGAAGTAAGGTAAGGTGAGAATATCTCTTGCATGCATCTTTGAAAAGTACTGGGAGCATTTCGTAAACCAAACCACATAACAGTGCATGCGAACACACCCCAATTGGTGATGAAGGCGGTCTTCGGAATGTCCTGTTCAGCCATCCTAACTTGATTATATCCACTGTATCCATCTAAAAATGAATACATTTCGTGCCCTGCTACCCTATCAAGCATGGTGTCCAGGAAAGGTAATGGGAATGGATCTGGAACCGTAGCTGCATTCAGCTTTCGGTAGTCTACACAAATGTGGAGCTGCTTGTTCTTTTTCGGTACAATAACAATTGGTGATATCCACTCCGCGTGCTCTATAGGTACAATGAATCCAACCTTCAATAGCCTATCCAATTCTGCCTTTACCTGTGCTGCGTAGTTCGGGTTCATTCGATAGCTGGATTGTTTGATTGGCCTTGTCTCCGGCTTGAGCATAACCCTGTGTTGATAGATGCGCGGATCCAGACCCTTCATATCCTTATAATCCCAAGCAAAAATGTCAGAAAATTCCCTGAGAAGCTGAAGTAATTCTGCTTGAAATTTTTCTGGTAATTTTTCCTTTATCTTGACTGGGCATGGGTGGTTTGCATCTCCCAAATTATAAGTTACTAACTGATCTTCTGGCACATAAAATTGTCGCGGCTTCTCGGTGTCGTCTGTTGGTTTGAAAAGTTGTTGTAGTTCGGCGTCGTCTGTAGCAGCAATATCTTCTTTCTTATCTTCTTCTGTTACAGGTGTCATTGAGCAGACTGAGGGGCTCCAATTATCTACAGCAGCTTGTAGGTCAACGGTTCCTAAGGAAATCAAATCAATGTTGTTCTTTAAAAGCTCTTCTTCTTCGTCATCTGATAGTCCGTCTAGCATATGAACGGGCTCTGCGAAATATGGTCTAGCATGTAATTCACAGGGTTGTATAGCGTCTAATTTTACAACACATCTTCGATTTTTATCCTTGAACGTGAGCTCCTGTGCAGACCAGTCTTGTATCACCTTAGCTTGCTTCAGCCAAGGGCGACCGAAAAGGAGATTGTAATCCAGGGTGGATTCCGGCAATTCTAAGACTACAAAGGTCATCTTAAATGTGGTGCCTTGCAAAGTTATTGGTATGTTCCGAACAAGCCCTACTGGGTGGACTCTGGACTGGTCAGCCATTCTAACAAAAAATTGAACCGGTTCTATTTTAGTCCATCCTAGTTTCTTGCATAGTGCAGTAGTGGCAATATTCACACCAGACCCTCCATCAATTAGTACCTGTGTGATTTTATGGCTATTACACCATACCGTAATCAGAGGAACTGAATGATCGACCGTAGAATCTGGTTCCGGTTGTACAGTTGCGGTGGCCGGAATGCAAGCAGATCCGGCAGCAAATTGTTGTTGGAATTGTTGGTGGACTCCTGGTACTAATGCCAGTAATTGGCCAAGAGGAAGTGCAATGGATGCTTTGGATAGAATCTCCCAGGCTTGTTGTGATTGATTTGTAATTTCTGCAGATTTTGAAGATGATGCACCGACTGGTGCTGATGTACCTGCTACAGATGATGTTTCTGCTTCTATGTTAGCAACATGATCTTGTGTTGCTTCCTGAGTTAACGGAGCTTGGGTTACCAGAATTGGGTCGGGAAACACTGGTGGTTCTGATGCGATCCATTGATTAGCCTTTTCATATGTTCGTTTCTGTTCTTGAATGCCGGGTTCAAATATCTCAGCCGCTGGTTGTAATGGTCTACCAGATCTGGTCTAAACCACGGCAGCTTGTGTTTCTACCGGCGTGATCTGAACCATATTTGTCATCGGATTTTGCCGTTCCTTCTTCCTTTGGTCATACTCAGCTGCGTCTTTGCAGAACCTTCTAATGTGTCCGAATTCACCACAAAAATGACAGCGCGGTGGTGGCAAATTTGGGTTTTCCGGTGTCTGTACGGTCTGCCAGCGGTTTGCGTTATAGTTGTTGTTCCTCTGTCCTCTGTAATTTTGATAACCTTGTTGCTGGTTGTTTCTCATCTGCGGAGGCACATATTGATTGGCTGGTTGCCCTGGTTCCTGTATAATTGCATTGACCGTCGCTGTCCCTTGTACTTTAGCGTTATAGGCGCAGTTTTCGGTGGTGTGTCCGGTGGTGTTGCAGATGGCACAAAATAGCTGATTCAGTGCACAAGTGGCCCTCGTATGGCCCGAATTCTTGCAGGTGGTGCAATACATTTGCCTTGTTAGATCTTTTGCACCGTTTTTGTTTGTCTTTAACCACTCCAGATCTTCTGTAAATCCCCCGACTTTGTTCTCTAGTTGTAGAGCCATCGCAATTACTGCATCTAGGGTCATTGCTCCGACACACCGAATAATCATGATCTGTTTGAGTTGTGGATTCAGTCCATTAATAAACCATTGAGTAATGACGTCATCCGGCAGGTTGGCATGTGCTGGTGGCAATTGCCGCAAGTGTGTTCTGAATAAAGTGGCGTATTCTTGCACTGTTTGGTTTACTTTCTGTCTATTGTTTTGTAAGTAGTCGAAAATTTCTGCGGGATTCTTCTTTAGTCTAAATCTTTGCAAAAATGCATCCCTCACTGCTTCATAGGTGCCGAAGTGATTTATATCATACTCTGTAAGCCATCCAGCGGCTTCATTGACCAAGGTGGACTGGAAAACGATAGCCTTATACGCCGGGTCAATGGGGTGATTGAGTACTGCATAACTAATCTCAAAAGTGCGTACATGCACGTCTGGGTCATCCCCTGGAAATCCACCGAATTTAGTGTACGTTACACCTGTCGGCGGTGGCTTGGGTGGACATACTTGTTGCTGTTGTTGGCCGTTCATCGGGCTGCTGATTGTATGGTGACTATCTCCTGTGTTCAGCGGTTGAATATCTGAATCTTCAGAATCTGTCTCCTCAGCCAGTGTTCTTTCTGGTCTGATAATCTTGCTCAGTATGTTACGAACCTCGGCTTCGAACACATTTCCCTCCTTTTTGAAGTCGACCGTAGGAAGGCTTACCCCTAATAGCAGTGTGTGGGTTAAAGATTTACCAAAAAGTGGTAATCTAGTACCGGAAAACTGCACCGAAATGTCACCGGAAGGTGTTGATTTTCCACCAGTGCAGACTGTTTTCTTTTCTTTACTGCCTTCTTCGGCAAAATCGTTGCTATTCGTTAACAATTTTGAATCTCCAATCAAAGCGGGTAAGCTAACTTCAGATTGCGTCCTGGTAGATTCTGGAATTACTGTATTTTCGACAGATCGTGCCGAAACAGTACTGGAATTTATCAGAGATGCAGAAAAATCAACCGGAATATGACCGGAATCGTCAGTAACGTTTCTTTCCTCCTTGTCAACAGGTTTGGATCTTCCTGCGCTTCTACCTCCTGGAGGCGTTCTTAGTAGATTAGGTATTCTTGACTGTTTGTTCTTCGGATACGTCTCACCAGATCGAGTAACCGGCATATACTACTCGTACTATACTTCTTTACAGTTGTCCAAAAACAATGACTATCCTTGCAATCGATCAGCGTGCGTTCTAAATATTACGTTTGTCACACAAATGGTGATCTTGATACTTCTTGCGTCAGTGAACGGAAATCTTGATGCCACATCCCCAGTAGGATCGCCAGTGTTAATCGGTGGTTGGTAAAGCGCCTTTTCCAACTATCGGAAGTGCGTTTTACCTGGTCCTTGGGTTCTTGGGAGTGGAAGGGGTCTGTAAGAACAGAGGCCCTATACTAGTTTTCCCAATACAACTACATCAGATACAGGGGTCTACTGGAACTTAACAAGATGCGCGTATGCTCAACTACTTCAATACTTAATTCACTGGAGACTTTAGCACAAGACTCAAAGTCACTCGTTCAGATAGATATCACAACCATTCTACAATCGGCGTCACAGCGAATACAGTCATGAAGGACCGAAATTCTGAAGACCATCTGTACCACTTAAGCTTCTTACTGCGACATTAACTTACCATGCCACGATAGAGTAAACATTAAAACAACGTACTCGCCGTAGTACCAGAACTACTATCTTCTACGCACAGAACTTGTTAACCACATGGTGGATCATCCCAAGACAATCAGTTAGCCCAATACATAAAACTACACTTCTAGTAAAGATTCACAGACAAAACGTCGGACCTACGGCAGATGAGTTGCTGAAACGGGATAAGTTTGCAACCGCACGACTATCAACAAGAACAAATGCAGACAAAGATCAGACCCACAGATACACAGATCACTTAGACAACTCAGAAATAACAAGATTAACTAACGTTCAGACCACACACAGACGAACAGTCTGGTGAATTTCCAAACACATCCCGTTCCCCGAGCGTCTCTTTTTCATTGCTTTATATAAGCTTTTACAAGAATGCGCGTAACAACCTTTCGTGCGTGTTTTACAAAGATTTCTATTATGCGAGTCTCACTCCGGCGGCCGACTAACACTATCTATCTATCTATCTATCCATCTATCTTTCCATTCATCCATCCATCTATCTATCTATCTCTCTCTCTCTCTCTCTCTCTCTCTCTCTCTCTCTCTCTCTATATATATATATATATATATATATATATCTTTCTGTCTGTCTATCTATCTATCTATCTATCTATCTATCTATCTATCTATCTATCTATCTATCTATCTATCTATCTATCTATCTATCTATCTATCTATCTATCTATCTATCTATCTATCTATCTATCTATGTATCTATCTATCTATCTATCTATCTATCTATCTATCTATCTATCAATCTATCTATCTATCCATCTATCTATCTATCTATCTATCTATCTATCTATCTATCTATCTATCTATCTATCTATCTATATATCTATCTATCTATCTATCTATCTATCTATCTATCTATCTATCTATCTATCTATCTATCTATCTATCTATCTATCAATCTATCAATATTGTGAAGAGAGATGGTGGATGCAATCTGAATATGAGTTGGTGCTGCTACAACCGGCTTCACACCAGCCAAGTGAGACTTCAGAGTTGATTAGTAGACCCTTTGAGCTTCCTAAATACACGAAAATATCAGCCAAGTACTTTGGACCATGTATCCCAAAAGTTTCAGTCAAGAGAGACTAGTTTCGAAATGAGTAGCTCCCAAAACTTGCTATTTTTGGACATACACCTGCTGGAAAAACTGAATAGTGCTCTCAACCTGGTAGGAATTAGATAAATTCCTTTTGGGCATAGCAAATAGACTTACCAAGCTTGCTAATCCAAGTTAAAACACTTCAAATGATGGAGTGAGGATTGAGAACAACGTTTAACAAAATCTGAAACATGCCCACCATTCTCGGGGCTCTATAGAGATAGACCAGTGAGCAATAAAATAGAGATTTCTCCTAGGCACAGAGTGGACTTCGAGAGCTATCCAACGCATGTTAAAACACTAAAAATGGATGAGTATAGCTCGAGTTATGGGCTTTTGAAGTTTCCACTCTGAGTGAGTATAACAGAGAACAAAACAAAGAAGTAGATAATGACAAATGTATAGATTCACATATGATTACAACCACATTGTAAATGAATATTTGCACAATGGGAGTAGAATGATAGAGCTATGGAGTAAGCTCTTCAATCTCTACAAAATGACATGAAGTGGTCACGTACAAAGCTTGCTAATCGCCTCTTCCTTCTTGCTCTTTTTATAGCTATTCTTGGAGTGAGTTTTGAATTCGAATTCGAATGGCTCCACCTAAAAGTGATCCCCAAAGTAAGGAGATAGTCATATGTGACTTACAAATGATCATAATATCAAGTATATCAAGCATGTAGGCTTGGGTAAAATGCACCAACAAATCTATCTATCTATCTATCTATCTATCTATCTATCTATTTATCTATCTATCTATCTATCTATCTATCTATCTATCTATCTATCTATCTATCTATCTATCTATCTATCTATCTATCTATCTATCTATCTATCTATCTATCTATCTATCTATTAATCTATCTATCTATCTATCTATCTATCTATGTATCTATCTATCTATCTATCTATCTATCTATCTTTCTTTCTTTCTATCTATCTATCTATCTATCTATCTATCTATCTATCTATCTATCTATCTATCTATCTATCTATCTATCTATCTATCTATCTATCTATCTATCTATCTATCTATCTAACTATCTATCTTTCCATTCATCCATCCCTCTACCTATCTATCTATCTATCTATCTATCTATCTATCTATCTACCTATCTATCTATCTATCTATCTATCTATCTATCTATCTATCTATCTATCTATCTATATATCTATCTATCTATCTATATCTCTCTATCTGTCTATCTATCTATCTATCTATCTATCTATCTATCTATCTATCTATCTATCTATCTATCTATCTATCTATCTATCTATCTATCTATCTATCTATCTATCTATCTATCTACCTATCGATCTATCTATCTATTTGTCTGTATGTCTGTCTGGTGTCTGTCTATGTGTCTGTGTGTTTGTCTATATGCATGTTTGTCTGTTACTCTATCTATTATCTATCTATGTATCTATCTATCTATCTATCTATCTATCTATCTATCTATCTATCTATCTATCTATCTATCTATCTATCTATCTATCTATCTATCTACCCTTTGGTTCTATTGGCTACGCACGAACCAATTCTAACTTATGAGTGGTAATAAGAGCTTTCTTATTTAATATTATCATTTATTTATTTATTTAATATTATCATTTATTTATTTATTTATGTATTTATTTATGTATTTGGTTTTTTATTATTTGATTATTTATTTATTTGTTTATTTTTTATCTAACACTCTCATTTATGTATTAATTATTTTTATATATTTCCAACACAAAAGCCTTTCTTTTCTTTTTTAATTCAAATATTGCTAGCATTATTTTCACATGTTTAGTAACAAGTTATGGACCCTATCCATATAGAAAGGAGTTTTGTAAGTTATTTATTAAACGTTATTTATTAAATGTGTTTTCCCTCATCATGGTAAGTTATTTATTAAATTTATTATCTTGCATCATGGTTCTCCAAAAGTTATTCTATTAGATCGAGATTTTTGTTTTTTGTAATCACTTTTGGGTTACATTATTTCAAACATTAGACTTTAGCCCTGCATATCATCCACATTCACATTAACTTCCAGTTTTCTGATTCCATGCATGTATTTTTTACATGGAACATGCTTATGATTGTTCAATGATGGGATATGTGACTAGCCATCCATGTCTATTTTATTTTCATCAACTATGGTGAGTTGCTCATCAACTAGGAGGCATGATACTTTATGGAATAATGGAATGTTATATGGATTTTAATATCTTGAGGGTTTTAATGTGATTTGTGGTTTAATTTAGCAAGTGAAAACTCATGAGGGTGTGAATGCGCATGGACTTATTTAGATATTTTTGAAGTTATTTACAAGAATATTTAGAAGATAGTAGTTTAGTTATCTTTTGTAAAAATAATAGATCATTTAGAAAGCAACATTTTTGTAAAAATAGTAGATCGCTTGAGAAAGGACAATTTTGTAAATAAAGCAGAATTTCATAAACACATGCCTTTCAAAACACCACCCTCATGTATCTTCTATTCAGGACGTAATGAGAAAATACCTATAAATATACATGCTCTGATAGACTCGTCCATCAGAGTATGTGGGAGGAGATTGTACCCAATCTGGTGTCTAGCCTCTTGTCTCTTTCTATTCTATTTATGCTTTTGTGAGATTCCATTTATGTGCTATCCTCAGTGTATGTGCGTCTGCAAGAAGGTTTGATCAACATATACCTAGCCTCACAGCTAGAAGTGGCCACATTACACTACTTTCTCAACCAAGATATGCATGATCTACCAAGCATGAAGCAAAAACCACTAGTGGACACACGTGTCATAGTAGCTAGCCCGATAAGAGTCAAAAAAAGCATGTATATCTCGCAGTAGTTATCCCCCTTGGGATAAAACAATCCAAGTAGTCAAGTATCACTCAAGTAGTGAAAGATGCACTTAACTGCATGCCAATGATTGACACCTAGGCAATGCATAAACTTGCTCATCTGAGAAATAACAAATTGATTATCAGGCAGAGTTATGCAAAAGTAAATCACGCATCCAATAGCTTGCTGATAGACAATAGCATCAAATGCATCTTGAGCATCATGAAGACTCAACCACAAACTTGTTTCCATAGGAGTGGCAATATGTTTGCAATCTTCAAGGCCAAAATGCCACAATAATGTATCAATATATTTTGTTTTACACAAAGTTATTCCACCATCAAATTGCATAAATTGAATGCCCAAATAATGATGCAAACGCCGCAAATTTGACATCTCAAATGAGGCATGTTAGACTCAAGATATGATAGGCAAGAGATGGTTGAATCACACCCTAAGAGGGAGGATTAGGAAATAATCCTCAACCATGGCTTTTGGGGCAAGTGTTTAGCCCATCAGACTCCTAACTGGTAGGTCTTGAGTTCAATTTTAAAAATTGGTATCAGAGCCTAAGAAGTACGCTTGGGCAAGTGGATGGTGGGCGTGTGCATCACTTTCAAAGGTGAGTTCAACAAAGATTTGAGTGTGCCTCCCAATCTGTAGGCCAGATTTAGACATGTAAGATACCATTGGAAAGCTCTCAGAATGATTGTTCCAATGGAAGCACTAGATTGAGGATCGAAAATAACTAGCATAGGTGAGAACCCGGTTCAAGATATGAAGGTTAAGAATAAGGGGCTCAAGAGACCAAGGTTGCAAACAAGGCAAGTCCATAGGCAAGTGGCCAAGAAGAGGAAAGGCAAGGTTCAAGAGACCAAGGTTGAGAGCAAGGAATCAAGAGACCAAGGTTGAGAACAACAAGGTTCAAGAGATTGTGCAAGGGTGAGGACATCAATTCAAGGGGAGATCAAGGATTGATCCTTGAGGACAATGATCTCTACAAGGGGAAGAGAGTGTTAGACTCAATATATGATAGGCAGGAGATGGTTGAACCACACCATAAGAGGGAGGATTAGGAAGTAATCCTCAACAATGGCTTTTGGGGCAAGTGGTTAGCCCATCATACTCCTATCCAGTAGGTCTTGAGTTCAATTCTCACAAGGCATGCAAATCAGCCTTAAAATTAGTAATATGCTTCTCATTAGGACCAGTGAGAAGCATGTCATCAACATAAAAAACAATGATCACAAGCACATCATCTGCATGCTTAGCATATAAGGTGATCTCAGTTGGATTGTTCTAAAAACCATGTGCAATCAACTAGGTATGTATCTTTTCGTACCAACCACATGGTGCTTACTTCAAACCAAATAATACCTTCTGCAACTTGCACACTTTGTTTCCATGCCCTTTCTATATAAAACCACAGGGCTGAAAAACATCCACTTTTTCATGTATGTCACCATTGAGAAATGCACTTTTAATGTCCAACTGATGTACATTCCAACCATGATGTGCTACAAGTGCACATATGCTATGAAGGGTCGTCATTCAACATGTGGGTGCAAAGGTCTCATCAAAATTAATGTCTCTTTCTTGAGCATAACCTTTTGCAACAAGCCTAGCCTAATATTTATCAACTTTTCCATCAGGTTAACATTTTAGGTTGTATACCCATTTAGTGCCAATGGCCTTTTTGCCGAGAGGCAAATCACATAAAGACCATGTACCATTCTTCATAATAACATCACATTCTGATTGCATAGAATCCATCCAATTTTTTGAAGTTTGTGCTATATCAAAAGAAACAGGCTCACTCTCATCACAAAGATTAGAGGCAGCCATAGCATAGCAATCTGATGCAAAAGAAGCACTATGAGATCATAAACGAGTATGATTTGACAGAGGTGCATGTAATTTGCTATCTCAAAATTCTCCACCAACCACTTAGGCATAGTTTTTTCATCCTCTATATATGCCCTCTCATCAACAAGTGCATCGTGTAAATCTACATCAAAAATGGAATGATTTGCATCATCATGTGAAACCTATAAAGGTTGAGAAATTGCCTCATTTGGACCAACACTTGACTATCCACGTGTAAAAAGAGGGAGCAAAGTGTCATACACATCTTTGGAGCTAACTGATGTCTCCTTAGTACATGAAAGTAATGTCTGAATTGCATCTTCCACAAAAACAACATCATGGCTAACCAAAATGCATTTAGTTTATGGATGATACAGATGATAGCCTTTACTTTCAAAACTATACCCAACAAAAATACATTTCATTGCTTTATCATCCAATTTTTTGCATTGTTGTTCAAGCACTAATGCATATGCCAAACAACCAAAGACATGTCGAATTCCATGAATTTTTAGAAAGTTATTGAACTCATTTGACATGTATTCACCTCCATTAGATCTCAATGTTTGAATGTACTTCCTTGTCTGCTTTTCCACCATAGCCTTAAAATTTTGAAAGTGAGTAAACACCTCACTCATTCATTTCATGAAGTATACCCATAAGTTTTGTGTATGGTCATCAATGAAAGTGACATAAAACTTGTCCATCCATAGATGTGGTCTTTGCAGGACCCCAAACATCTGTATGTACTATTTATAGCACATTCTCACAAACATGCTTGTAATACAATGATTCCCTTCATTGTTTACCAAATTGACATAATTCACATACCTTTTGCATCTCTGTAACTTTGAAATTTGGTAGTCCATTGACAATCTCCTTTGACTGCATCAACTTTAGCCTCTGCAAATTTGCATGTCCAATTTGCTTGTGCCAAATCTCTATGTCAGCAATAACACCTGCACCTTTTGCAAACATGGTTGCATTCATTTCAAGAATTTTCACATTCAAGGTGAACATCCTACCCACTTTGTTTCCTTTGGCAATCAATATTCCATTCTATTTGTACTCTTCTATATATAAACCATCAAGATTAAACATGACTTGTAATCCCTAGTCAACCATTTGTCCAACAAAAACCAGATTCTTTGTTATATTTCAAAACGTGCAATACTTCAACAAGATGTTTTACCTTCCTATCTTCCATGGATAGTGCTATGTCTCCTATATGCTTGATAGGATATGATACTTGCAATTTTTGTAAAGTACTAAATCATTCTGCAGGACTGGTCATGTGACTTGAAGCACTTGAATCGACATACCAAACATTATCATTCGATTTTCAAACATCAATATACATTGTATTCATCATGTGATGTTGTACCATGAACAACTTCTTTCAATCATCTGCACTTGTTGATGCATAGTTGTTCTATTGCCTTCTGTTATTTTTATTCTTTAACCTACAATCACATTCAAAGTGACCAAGTTTACCACAATTCTAGCATCCTTTACTATCATTACCTGAATCATTTCTATGGAAATTTTTGCGGCCTCTTTGGCTCCCCTGCCTCAAAACTATCCTCTACCTCTTGCATGATTTTGTTGTTGACCTTGGTCTTGGTTACTACTCCTCTTCCACTTCCAAAGCCTCTACCTCTGCCTCTTCCTCTGCCATAGTAGAATACCTGCTCACAACTAGGTTTTCCTTGGGAGTTTGAGTCCTCACCAAGATTCTTTTCTTCAGTAATGAGCATGGAAACCAGAGCATCAAAATTTGGAATATTTTCCTTAGTCTGAATAGAAGTTTTGAACTACTTATATGCAATTCCTAAACCATGAAGGCAAACTTCCACCTTATCATCATCATCTACATTGACAGCAATAGATGTAAGTAACTCACATATGCTTTTGATTTTTAGGGTGGAGTCACTTATCGACATGCTCTTTTTCTCTAGTGTATGTAGCTCGTTCTTGAGTTGCAATTTCCATGCCTTTGTATTGGTCTCATACAATGTGACCAAATTGTTCCAAGCCTCTTTTAGAGTTTTATCATCCTCTATATGACAAATCATCCTATCATGTATGCTAATAGATAGCCAATACATTACCTTCCATCCTCCTTGATTCCACTCTTCATATGCTCTTCACAAGTCCAGAGTCCAATTCCTCTCTTGTAACTGCAGAGCATTTTCATTCTCTCCTTCGATGTACTTCGAATAGCCTTTTCGCATTAGTAAATTTATCATTTTGAATCTCCAAGCATGAAAGTTGTTCTTGTCCAACTTATCACTCATAAGTTGACTCATTTCATCAGCATTCGCCATTTCTGCAACAATTCACAACACTACAAAAACATTAGAAGCAGTACCTCTACTTGAATATTGTCACACTATGACGTGACAGTTCAATCTCGAAAAACCACGGTTTTCGTGTATCAACAATACATGGAATCCCTTGAAATTTTGAATTTGGAATATTTTTGTTACAAACACAAGGCAAGTTACAGTTTTGCGAACTGACCTATTTCTTTGTGGGCCCCACCTTGTGGGCTCAAAATAGAGGTCAAGATGGATCCGAAATAGAAATACACTCGAAAATATTTTGACACTTTCTACCTTCACACCAAATTTTGTAGCAATCCGAGATCATTTGTGAAGCACATGTTCAAGCATGAAAGTTGCTCTTGTCCAACTTATCACTCATAAATTGACTCATTCCTTCAGCATTTGCCATTTCTGTAGCAACTCACAACACTGCAAAAACATTAGAAGGAGTACCTCTAATAAAAAATGTTCAATCACTTTGAATCTTCAGGCAATTGCATACACACACATACACATGCATACACACATACAAACACATATACACACACACATACACACATATATGCATACACACACATATATGCATACACACACATAGAGAGACATACTCACACATACACATACATGCATATATACATACATAACGCATATGCATATGCATACATACATACATACATGCATGCATGCATACATACACATACATAATGCATACACACACATATGCATACGTAATGCATACATAATGCATACACACACATATGCATACATACATGCATACACATACACACATAGACACATACACACACATAGATACATACATACACATAAACACATACACACTCATAGACACACACACATACACATAGACACACACACAAACACACATAGACACATACACACATACACACATAATGATGCATACACACATACACACATAATGATGCATACACACATACACATGCATACACACATACAAACACATATACACACACATACACACATATATGCATACACACACACATATATGCATACACACACACATAGAGAGACATACTCACACATACACATACATGTATATATATACATACATAATGCATATGCATATGCATACATACATACATACATGCATACATACACATACATAATGCATACACACACATATGCATACATAATGCATACACACACATACACACACATATGCATACATACATGCATACACATACACACATAGACACATACACACACATAGACACATACACACACATAAACACATACACACTCATAGATGCACACACATACACATAGACACACACACACATACACACACACATATACACACACACATACACACATAATGATGCATACACACACATACACATGCATACACACATACACACACATACACGCACATACATACACACACACATGCATACATACACATACTTAATGCATACACACATACATATGTACACGTATATATATCGATTTCTAACCATTTTGTTTTATATGTTAGGTATTATGGATCCCAGTAGAGAGAGAAAGGCGAAACTCACTCTCATAAAAAGTCTTATGAGAGCAAGAGTTTCGTCTGATACTCTAGGGGCCATCATGCGTGATTACTCAGAGATGTCTGATGAGGAACTAGACTGTACGATCCAGATGCTTACCCAGCGATCAGACAAGGGCTCTTCTGCGGCTCCACATGCAAGAAGAGAGCTATCTGCTCATAGGTATGTTTTTTTTCATAAACTTTTTTAATGATATTATAACACATATTTTTATTTATTTTTATCTATATATTTTTAGGAAACCTATACCACCTCCAAATCGTGATAGCATAGCAGAGTTGCCTATGAGGATATGCATAGGCACCTTAGGACTAGAGTGTAATATAGAGCCAGAGGGGAACATTGTGTACATAGGGAATGGATTGGAGTTTAAGAGAAGAATGCGGGCACTATGCGACTCTTACCTGCGCTTTGTCCACTTACTGTGGAAGTAAGTAAAAATTTTACATATAAATTGAAATAAATATCTTATGTTTTATTTACATTATGTTTTTTATTTTTGTAGTGAGCATGATGAGAGGGATGAAAAATACGTACTTAGTTCACTTGAGACAGAGTTTGGGACAGGATCGTCGCTTAAGTGGTGTCTAAAAGAGATGCGGACACTTATGGCTCATCGTCGCGATAATGCACGGTATGCACTGCTTTTATGTATATATATGTGGATATGAGTATGTGTGTTTATGCATGTATTGTGGAGAATGAGTTCTCCTATGTGCAACAGAAGTGTGTAGTGAGCCCTTGTATGTCCAACACTTGGACAAACATTTGCACCTTAGATAGCTTGCTACTCTCAATACAAAACTCAAATGGAGTTGAGACTTTATTCAATCAAAGTAGACAGAGAGAGATTTCTAACAAGCTATAAATGACTTAATTTGGACAAGTTTTGGTTAGGAAATAGAACTGTCAAAGATGAACTACCTGTCCACACAGATATGCTAAAGAACTAAGCTTCACTCTCGGACTGATAACTCTCTAAAATATATATCTTTTGAGAAAGATATTTGGTACAGAGAAATTATACACAAATAGCTTTACAACAAGATAAAAAAAAAGTAATTTGGATGAGTTTTAGTTAGGAAACTCAACTCACCAAGATAGACCACCTGCACACATAAGTACAATGTAAAACTTGACTTTACTATCTGACAGATATCTCATAAAATATAAATTATCTCAATGAGATATTTGGGACAGTGGAATTAGATGCCAAGAGCTTTCAAACAAGACAAAAATCATGCAATTTGAATATGTTTTGGTTGGGAAACATAACCGACCAAAATAGACTACCTATCTACATAGGTATATTGAAAAACTAGACTTCACTCTTTCACTGATAACTCACAAAATACATAAGCTTTCAAATAGATATTTGATATGCAAAAAGTACACGAGATAAGCTTTCCAATGAATGTTCAAATGCACAAAATGGTTACATATGCACTGAGATATGAGCTCTACAACCGAGCTATGTACAAACTGACGTGCGACTGGAAGGAGTCTCAGGGAAGCCAAATTGAAAAAATGGCCAGATCTGACTACTGGGAGCTCTTGCCTCTTTCTCTCCTTGTTTTGAATGTGCTCCCACTTCACTTTTATAACCAATCAACATGTGAAGAAGTTTGTGCCTCCTTCTTAACTCACCACTTTCTCCACTACATGCTACTAACTACAAGGCAAGATATTGTATCTCTTACTCATCATGAATTTTGACTTTTATTATTTTTTCCTTTTTTCCTCCACTTTTTCTTTATCTTTATATTTGGTAAGTTTATCCAAGCATGGCTCATATGAAAATGAGCTTGTACATTTATCTTCAACACTCCCCCTCAAGCTCATTTGGGAGTTATCTTCATCCATGTCCTGCAAATTTATCACATCCTTGAAGCCTTTGAGTTTAGAAGCATCCAAGAACTTTGTAAACATATCTGCAACCTCCTCTTTGGTTCGAATGAACTTTATCTCCACATCTTTGCTCAGCACATTCTCCCTTACATAATGGTAGTGGACCTCTATGTGCTTGCTCCTTGCATGAAACATAGGATTGCTTGCCAAGTAGATACTTGACATGTTATCACCATATATAGGGATGGTTCCAACTTGCACTCCAAGATCAGCCAAAAGCTTTTTAATCCACATTGCTTCACATGTGACAAATGCTAATCCTCTATATTCAGCCTCCATAGATGAAAGTGCAATAGTAGGTTGTTTCTTTGAGCTCCACGTGATAGGTTTGCTTCCTATCATGAACACATAACCTGAGGTTGATCTTCTATCTTCCTTTGAGCCTGCCCAATCAGCATCACTAAAGCCTTTGACCTGCAGTTCTTCATCAAACTTGTAAAACAAAGCATGATTAACTGTATGCTTTATGTATCTCAACACTCTCTTGGCTGAATTTAAGTGTTCGCTTGTCGGGGCTTGCATAAACTGAGAAAGTACACCAACAACATAAGACAAATTAGGTATTGTAATGTTTGCATAGATCAATGATACTACAATGCTTATGTATGTCGTTACATCTTCCAATGGTTCTCCATCATTTGAATAAATCTTTGTATTTGTGTCCATGGGTTGAGTGAGTGGTTTGCATTCACTCATTCCAAATCTGAAAAGAACATCCAACAAGTACTTCTTTTGCATCAAGTAGATGCCACTCTTTCCATAAACAACTTCAATTCCTAAAAAATATTTCAGCTCTCCAAGATCTAAAATTTTAAACTCCTTACCAAGCTTCCTTTTGATATCTTTAATCCCTGTAACATCATTTCCTGTTATGATGAGATCATCGACGTATATGCAAATATATACCTCTCTATTTTCTTCCTTCTTCATGTACAACGAAGGATCTGCACTACTTGGGTTGTATCCACACTTAGTTAGATACTCTACCAATCTTTGATTCCATGCTCTTGGTGCTTGCTTCAAGCCATAAAGTGCCTTCTTCAACTTGCAAACAAAATCTGGATGGTTTTCATCTTCAAATCCAACCGGTTGACTCATGTATACCTCTTCTTGTAGTTCTCCATTGAGAAAGGCATTTTTTATGTCAAGTTGGTATAATGGCCATCTCCTTGAAGCACCAATTGCTAGTTCCCATCTTTGCAACGGGGCTAACTTCATCATAATCTATGCCTTGTGTTTGTTTAAATCCTTTGGCAACTAATCTAGCTTTATATCTAGCTAGTGAACCATCAGCATTCCTCTTTACTTTAAACACCCATTTGTTTGGAACAATCTTCATACCTTCTTTCTTTGGCACTAGCTCCCATGTGTGATTATCTTTGAGAGCTTTGATCTCCTCTTTCATAGCTTGCTTCCATTCCTTTTGTGTGCAAGCTTCATCATATGTCTCAGGCTCTTTGTCTTTGATAACCTGCATCATGTATGCAAAATGTGTTGCCATAAAACTATCATAACTCAACCTTTGAGTTGGATACCTTGTCCTTGCAGATCTTCTTTCATTGCCTTTAGAAAGTTGCTTCTTTAACCTATTTAGCTTTACCATCGCAGTGATTACCTCTTCATATTCTTCTTCACTTGCATCTACCTCACTGTTTGGAGTAGCACTTGCTTCTTCGGCTCTGCTATGAGCTGAATTTGGAGACAAAGAATGACTCCCCCTCCATGTTGAACATTCTTCATTTGATGTAGATGCCTCTGAACCTGAAAGCTTTGTGCTTGATTGTTGAACTTCTCTTTGATTTGTTCCTGCATAATCATCACAATCTTCTTCAAGAATCTTTTCCTTTCCTTTATCTTCATGCCATGGTCTTAGTTCATCAAAGACCACATCTCACGAGACTCTTAATTCCTTTGTTCTAGGGTTGTAACACTTGTATCCTTTTTGCTCCGCCGAGTAGCCGATGAAAATGCATTTTTCTGACCTTGGTTCCATCTTTGTTCTAACTTCTTGTGGAATGTGAACAAAGCAAACACATCCAAACACTTTGAGGTGTGTAAGATCAGGTTTCTTACCGGAATATACCTCTTCAAGAGTCAAGTGATGTATTCCCGATGTTGTGCACCTATTCATCAAGTAAATGGCAGTTGTGGTAGCTTCAGCCCAATAGTACAATGGTACCTTCATCTCGTTGAGCATGCATCTTGCAATTTCAACAATTTGCCTATTTTTCCTCTCAGCTACTCCATTTTGTTGTGGTGTATACCTACAAGTGAATTGCCTTTTGATCCCATTCTCTTGTAGAAAATCTGAAAATTCTTTGGAGAAGTATTCTCCTCCACCATCGGACCTTAAGGTTTTGATAGACCTTCCTGTTTCCTTTTCAACTTCAACTTTGAATCTTTTGAATATAGAAAACACCTCTGCATACCTTTCTTGAGTGATCATCAATGAAGGTGACAAAAATCTATTACCAGCCATTGATGCCTCTTGGGTTGGTCCCCATACATCCGTATGTATCAAGTCCAAGACATTTGGAGCCACATAATTGCTCCTCTTGAATGGCTGCCTCGTTTGCTTTCCTAGTTGACAAGCTTCACATAACTCATGTAGTCCAATGCTATTAAATTTTGGAAGACCTCTTACCACTTCATGTTTGCTCATGCCCTTCAGCTTTGGAATGTTGATGTGTCCTATTCTTTTGTGCCATAAGTCCAGCTCTGAAATCTTCTTGTTCCCACATTGAATGTACATGACCTTTCCATGTGGACGTTGGACGTCCAAAGTGAACATCCTTCCTTCTCTTCTACCTCGAGCAATGACCTTGAAGTCTTCCTTTGGATTCTTTATGAAGCACCCATTCTCATTGAATATGACATGATAACTCTTCTCTACCATTTGTCCTACTGAAATCAAGTTCTTTGAAATTGTAGGAACATGAAGAACATTAGATAGTACCTTTGCTCTACTTGTATCTCCAAGCCTTATATCTCCAATATGTTCAATCATGTGTTGAGTATCATCACCTGTTTCAACACATCCTTTTCCACTTGGTACCTGTAGATTAGTGAAAAAACTTCCTTGGCATGACATATGGCTACTACAACCTGAATCAATGTACCATTTTTTGTCATCTTCAGAAGAGCTTCTATACTCATGTCTGATTGCAAGTAGTGTGTCCTTGCTTCCTTCACTTGAGGTGCTTGCATAGTTGCTTTGGTTCCTTTGATTGCCTCCATTTGGTCTTCCATTCTTCAGCCAACAATCACTAGCATAGTGTCCTACTTTACCACAATGATAGCATGTTATACCTTTATGAGAATTGTAGGAGCTTCGGCCTCTTCCTCTACTTCTACCTCGACCTCTTCCTTGTGTGTTGGCATTTGATGCATCCTTGTTGTCTTCCAAATTGTTTTGATTATAGTTGGAGTGGTTGTGACCTCTTCCTTTTCCTCTTGAGCCTCCTCTTGAGTTTCTTCCTTTACCTTGACCTGCATATAACATTTAGTTGTGGTTGTCCGTTCCTTTGGGACCACCGAAGCTAAGCTCTTCTGTTACAAGATGAGGGATTAGTTGTTCAAAACCTGGATATACATCTTTCAAGTTAATGGAAGTTATAAAAGGCTTCCATCTTTCATCTTCTCTCAAGCCATTGAGAGTATAACACACAAGATCTTCGTCTTCAACCGTTGTGCCAATAGAAGCTAAAGCATCGCTTAGCTCCTTAATCTTCAACATATATTCAGCTATGGATTGACTCGAACTTTTCTTGATTGTGTTCAACTCATTCTTGGTTTGAAGAGTATCAAAGACTTTGAGAGTTACCTCGAATAGTTATAGTCCTTTGCTCTTGTGTTTGTGAAGCTCCCTCTTGTTTTGTAGCTCCTCTTTTGCTTTGTTTCAACTCCAGCTCTGATGATGAAGCTTCAGCACCATGTAGGTATGTGCATGTGTATATGTTGTTGAGCTCTAACTGCTTATCACCAACTGTTGAGCTCTTGTATTACTTGTTGACGCAGCGAGTGAGCTTAACTAGTTAAAGCTCAACTGCGGAATTCACCACGCCACAAGAACTAAGCTAGAGTGAAATTAGAACACCTCTATAATCATCAGTAGCTTAGCAATCTTCTGAAATTGAAAACTTTATAACTGTATTTAGTGAAAAATTGAAAATTCACTTTACAGAAAGCTTTGTGTTTTCTTCAAGCTTTAATTCTGAACTGATTTACTTCAAACTTTACACTACTCTGTTTGCTTATAGTTAAATAATCTTTCTGTCACTTAATTGTGCCATAAACTGTGTTTTGAACTCACCGAAACATCACCGGAACTTCATCGGATTGTCACCGAAATCTCACCGTAATTGTACCGGAATGTTACCGAATCAACTGCAATTTTGTTTGTAGTCACTTCAAATGATTGTTGATGAAGTAAGGAAGTAATACCTGAGCTTCCTTCAGTGAATGAACACTATCTGAAGTTTAAGAAAAAAACTTCACCAGTTTTGGATGTCTTTACTTTCAGACACAGTACTGTGCTCACTTGTCCCGTTTCACAGAAGTCTTTTGATCAACTTATAGTTGAGACTACTGGCTTCAAGATAAGCTATCTCTCATGAAAAACTTTACACTATGTTGTGAGATCTAACTTGTAGATGCACCGGAAAAACATTTATTGAGAAAACTATAACTGTTAACTAACTTTCACAGTAACATGAAATCAATTATTTCTTCACATACTATGAATGTGCTCAAACTTCCACATGAACATGTGTTTTCTATTAGAGAAGATGTGTACAAAAATAGCTTGGCCTCACCTTGCTCATAACTATGGAAAACTCTCCTACTCTGAGTAGTTATTCCTTACCATCTCTCTCAGATGAATACCCGACAGTTTAGGTTTTATTATTCATCTCTACATACGCAATCTCTGGCGTCTTCTATATCACTTCTTATACCTTCTTCTTTTTCTTCTTCTTCTTTTTCTTCTTCTTCCTACTTCTTTCTAAGCACTCTCTCAACTCTCTTATATATACATTTTTTATCCGAGATTCAAAAACTCGTGATTCTGGAAGTTTCTACGAACTATATTACAGTCGTGAATTTGTCCCTTCACTAAGGCTTGATTTTCTGAATGCTTTGTTTCTGCTTCTCTTTGTCTTTCTTCATCTTTATGTCTGTCTGTATGTCAAATTTGTGAGTGATTCTTCAACAGCTCCCCCTCAAACACTAATTTGCATTCTCTAATCTTTCATATATTCTTCTTTTCTTTTATACCTGCCATTTCTTTGAATCTGCTTGTCTTTACTCCATCTAAGCTCTTTGTCAGAATATCTGCTATCTGATCTTTTGTAGACGTGTATACTATTTCAATCTCTTTTTCCATTACCTTTTCCCTCAGGAAATGATATTGAATCTCTATGTGTTTTGTTCTTGCATGAAATACTGGATTTGCTGCAAGATACAACGAGCTCATATTATCTCCATGTATGATAGGTATACCTTGATCAATACCCATACTTTTGAACAAGGTTTGCATCCATATCACTTCTTTAGCTACTTCCACAAGTCCTTTATATTCTGCTTTTATTGACGATAAAGCCACTGTGTGTTGCTTCTTCGAACACCAGCTTACAAGCTTATCTCCTAGGTATATCATATACCCATGTGTTGACCTTCTGTCATCTTGACTTCCTGCCCAATCTGAGTCACTGTATGCTCTCAGCTTTATATCTGACGTAAAAAGATAATATAATCCTTCTTTTATAGTTCTTTTGATATATCTAAGAACTCTTTGTCCTGCAACCCAATGTTGATCCTTCGGACAATGCATGAACTGTGAAAGAACTCCCACTACATAACTGAGATCAGGTCTTGTTAGTGTAGCATAAATTAAGCTTCCCACTAATGACTGATACTTCCTCATATCTTTAAACTTTGCACCACCATATTTGTTGAGTTTATGATTTACTTCAAGCAGTGTTGAAGCTTCTCTACAATTCTCCATGTTAAACTTCTTCAGTAAGTTTAGGAGATACCTTTCTTGCGAAACATATACACCATGATCTGTATATGTAACTTCCATTCCAAGAAAGTATGATAACTTTCCTAGATCACTGATCTTGAACTCATTTTCAAGCAGTCTCTTTACCTCCTTGATTCCTTCATCTGAGGTTCCTGTGATTATTATGTCATCTACATAAATACAAATGTAGATCATACCTTCATCTATTCTCTTAATGAGTAGACTTGCATCAGCCTTTGAGCTTTGGTATCCAAGATCATTGAGATACTTCACAAGTCTGTAATTCCAAGCTCTTGGAGCTTGCTTCAATCCATAGAGAGCTCTTCTTAATCTACAAACATGATCTGGGTAACTGGAACTTACAAACCCTTCAGGTTGTTCCATGTAGACTTCATCTGATATATATCCATTTAAAAATGCATTCTTTATATCCAGCTGACTTAGCTTTCATCCTTTTGATGTTGGTATAGCAATCAATGTCCTTATGGTTGACATCTTTGCCATCGGACTAAACGTCTCATCATAAACTATGCCGTGCGTCTGAGCATAGCCTTTGACCACCAGTCTAGCTTTGTATCTGGCTATCCTTCCATCTGCAAGTTTCTTAACTGTGTAAATCCATTTGTTTCCAATCACTTTCTTACCGTTTGGTTTTGGAACAAGTTCCCAAGTCTTGTTCTCTTCCAGCGCTTTAAACTCCTCCTTCATTGCTTCTTCCCATTGTTTCTTACCTTTTGCTTCACTGTAATTCTGAGGTTCTTCATCTTCCTTTACTAAGTAAGCATAGTTTTTCTGAGTCAAATAAGAAGTGTCATAGGAATACCTTGTTGGTTGTTTCCTTACTCTGTTTGACCTTCTTAGCTCATATTCTTCATGTGTATTTGAATACACATCTTCATCAAATCTTGGTCCATGTTCGTTTCTCATACCTGATCCAATCCTGGACGTACTTGCCTGCATATGATCTTCATCTTCATTCACCTGCATATGTGATTTACCTTTTTCATTTCTTCTTGACTCTTCTTTAATTGTTTCTTCATTATACTCTATGTCTGTATACCAACTTTTTCCTTCATCAAATGTTACATCTCTAGAAACAATAAACTATTTGGTTAGAGGACTCCATAGTCTATAACCCATCTGCTTTCATCATATCCAATGAACACGTATTTTTCAGCTTTTGGTTCAAGCTTATGTCTCAGTTGTGATGGTACATAAGCATAAGCCACTGATCCAAACCCTTTACAATGATCAAGTGTTGGTTTTTTGCCCCACCAAGCTTCATAAGGGGTCATCCCATTTAAAGTTGTACATGGTAATCTATTTACCAGATATGTTGCTGTATTTACAGCCTCAGCCCAAAGATAATTTGGACAATTCTTCTCCTTTAGCATTGCTCTTGCAAACTCAACTAGAGTTTGGTTTCTTCTTTCTGCTACTCCATTTTGTTGTTGTGTATACCTGCAAGTTATTTCTCTTTTGCTACCTGCATTCCATAGATAATCATTGAACTCTCGAGAAAAATATTCTCCTCCTCCATCAGACCTTAGTCTTTTGAGTTTCTGTCCTGTAAGTCTTTCAGCATATGCATGAAAATGCTTGAAAGCTTCAAATACTTCTGACTTCTCTTTCAAAACATAAAGAGTTATCCATCTTGTTGCATCATCAATAAAAAGAATGTAATACCTTGAGCCGTTGATAGATCCTTCTTCCAATTGACCTTACATTATGTTTTGAGTTATCACCTGTTTGTACTGTATGATTTGAAATACCTCCTTCAAGTTCTGATAACAATTCTATATTTCTTGACAAATGATTTGAACAAACAGAGTCAATATAGAATACCTTGAGGTCTTTGTTTTCTGTCATACTTATCGAGTTCATCATCAACGTTGTATGACTGTCATTCTGCATATCATTCGCATAGTTGTAGTAGGTAGTGTTGTGAGACTGATTCTGTCCCCAACTTCTTGCTCCACCTCTACCATATCCGCCTCTTTGGCTTTGTCTACCTCTTTGATATCTTCCGCTTCTACCTCTGTTATTGTTATTCTGATTTTGACTTGATCCTTGAGAATTATGTCAGCAATCATGAGCCAAATGATTGCTTAGTCCACAGATCCAACAAGACTTCTTCTTATTACTTCTTCCTTTTGTATTACCTCTTTTCTTGATGTTACCTCTTCCTCTTGCATAATTTGCTTGGGTACTCATCTCTTCTTCATCTTTTTCTTTACCTTTATCACCTTTCTTCTTATTCTTTGCATACATAGCCGAACTATGTCCTTTATCTCCATTTGTCTTCAAATCTTGCTCAAACGTTAGCATTAGTCCAAGCAACTGATTTAAATCTGGTACAAAATGATTTAATGAAAGTTCAGTTGAGAGTACAAAAGGTTTCCACCTTTCATCTCCTCTCAGTCCTGCAAGCACTCCAATTTGTCAATAGAGATATGATCTGCCATAATGTTCTTGTTTCCGTTACTTTTGGTGAGTGTAATATTAAAAGGTTTTACCTTTTACAAACCTTTACTCTTAAGAATTACTTCGGAACATTTCTTGATGCCGTTTGTTATTGATCATCTCAGCTTTCACCTTTCTTGTGAAAGTTCTTCGAATTCTCTTGTATCTTTACTTATGTTTACTCTTTGAGGACCTTTCTGTTCTTTAGAACCTTTTCTGCTCTGATACCACTTGTTGAGCTCTAACTGCTTATCACCTACTATTGAGCTCTTGTATTACTTGTTGACACAGCGAGTGAGCTTAACTAGTTAAAGCTCAACTGCGGAATTCACCACGCCACAAGAACTAAGATAGAGTGAAATTAGTGTTGGAGCAAGTCTATGACAAGCATAAGTATTGGCTTGAGTCTCACAAAGTCATTAAAGAAGCTTCAAAATGAAGACTATGTAAAGTTCACTTGTGAACTACCTCTTGTAACTTTTGAAGAGTTTACTTAATGTAAAAGTAAGAGAATCTTAAGTGGTTGAGCCCACATGATCAAGAATGGAAAGAGGAGCCAAGAATTCGTGATTTGTGGTAGGTAGAGAATCAAATCAATCATTGATTGATTGGAGAGTGATTGAGGGAAGTTAGCCTCCCAAACTCAACTATAAATAGATGGCAGTTTTAGTCGTGGTTAGAGAGACCTATGTGAAGACCTCCAAGAGCTGAGCTTTATGCCATATCAAGGTGTGATTACAAGGCACACATATGTATCAGTAAGTCATTGTATTTTACAAGCAATATACTTTCATTTTCATGATTATTTGAGTTCATCTTTCCATGTTCTTGTGATGTGTACTACTCACTGCCATTACTTCAGTTTTTCTCAGTCAGCTTGCAGAGAGTGTTTCTCTGCACTTGGTTCATCATTTTCAGTGATTTAACTTGGTAAAGTTAGCTCTATAAGTCTACTATATGCTCACAAATTTTCATGTCATTTGGATGTTGGAATCTTCAGTTATGATCATTTGAAGTCAATAGGGTATGTTCATCTTCACTTCTCTGTCAGGTACCCGACTTTTTCAGTCATCTTGTCAGAGTCATTTCTCAGTGTTTACTCATCCAAATTCAGTGATTTTAAGCTTGTTGGATTCAGCTTACAGTCTAGTATAAGCAAACAAATTTTCATCATCATTGGATTCTTACATCTTGAGTTATGTTAATTTTTCTACTCACTGGTCTATTTCTGTAGCAGCCCGTGAAAATCGGGATGATGTCATCACTTGTTAAAACTCATTCTCAGTGTGTGGTTTGTTATTTTTGATGAGATTACTCTCTAAAGTTAGCTCTTTAAGCTACCTAGCCTTCCCCAAGAGGAATTAATCTAATTGCTGCTGTGCTCAGAGAATTATGTAAAACACTGGACAGGTGTATCAACCAAGAATATCAAGTTTTCACCTCTGAGCTAACTCCAACTTATCTGTTTTGATCTATCTTTTTGAGAGTGATCTTCCAAGGTACATAGGGTGTCTAATACATCCATTGGCAAGCTAAAAGGGCCCACCATCTACTCCTGGAGTTCATTTGGCTGGTGTTGAGCAAAGATTTTGCAACACCTCTTCATCTTCAACACATACCTATCCATCTCTTCACAGTGGTATCAGAGCAAGGTTGGACAACATGGCAGATGGATTTCCTTCATCAATTGACAAATTGGATAGAGGTAACTACTCAGCTTGGTCATTAAGGATGGAAGCTTATCTCCAAGGTAGAAGTTTATATGGTTATGTGGCTGGAGATGAAGTTATGCCAAGTTTCAGGAACAAAAGTCAACCAACACAAGAAGAGCAAGAAAGATTGAGCACATGGTGCTCCAAGGATGCACTTGCAAGGTCTTATCTCCTCAACTCTATCTCAGATTTTTTGTTGCCTCACATTAGAAGTTGTAAGACATCTCAGGAAGTGTGGGATGCACTTGAAGCTTTCTTTTCTTCAAGTACTAAAGCTAGGAAGCATCAACTATGGCTGGAGTTCACAACTCTCAAGAAGGCTCCCAAACAAAATGTGACTGATTTTGTCACAAAGCTCAAGGATATAGCGGATCAGTTGGGAAGCATTGGAGAGGTAATAGATGAAGAGCAAATTGTAAGGCAGGTCATCAATGGCTTGAAGGCAGATGATAAGTGGGAAGCATTCACCACAGCTATGGATTTGTACATGCATGTACCTGATTTCAACACACTCATTGGACAACTACTTACTCAAGAGGCAAAGCTTATCAAAAATGGAGAAAGCTCTAAAGGTAATCAATCTTCAGCTTTATACACGGATAAAAGCAAGTCTAAAGATAACAAAGGAAAGGCAAAGAAAGTGGATGATGAAGCAGGTACATATCAAGCTAACTATGCAGGTAGAGGAAGACATGGCAGAGGTAGAGGAAGAGGAGGTAGACAAGGCACGGGGAGATCCCAAGACTCCAACTCATGTTCTATTTGTGGATTAACTAATCATACAACTGAAAATTGCTTTAGGAATTCCAGGAATCAAAGAGGCAGAGGATACAATAGAGGAAGTTATGGCTACTCAAGAGGAAGGTTCAACAACTACCATGGCAACTACAACAACTACAATCATTCAAACTATCAAGGAGGCTACAAAGGAAGGAGAGACTACAATAACTACACAGAAGACTCAAACAAAGAGGATTCATTATTGATCATGAACATGGCTATGCCACAAGGTAAATCTGATGAGCATGTTTTCTACATAGATTCAGGTTGTTCAAATCATGTGGCAGGAAATGTGGCACTCCTATCAGATTTAGAAGATCCAAGGAATAAGCATGAGGTACAAACAGGAGATGATACAAAACATCCTGTGGAGAAAATAGGCAATGTCAAAGCACCTGATGGAAACATCAACCTACTCAGTAAGGTACTCTATGTCCCTACCATTACAAAGAATTTGATAAGTGTTGGGCAGATAGTAGAGAAAGGGTTGCAAGTCAGGTTCACAAAGGCAGGAGCATTTGTTGAAGATCCAAGTCAAGGATTCAGAAGAATTGCAAAAGGTGAAAAGACAGGTAGATTGTTCACATTTGAATTACAGGACACTAGAAACATTGCTCTCTTTAATTATGGTAGTCAGACACTCACAGAATTGGAAGTATGGCACAAAAGGTTAGCACATATTGGTGAAAGGTCATTAAAGCAAATTTGCAGGGAACAAAGTGTACTTGGACTCCCTAACTTGTCAAAACAACATATGATTTATAAGTGTAGTGCATGTCAGTTTGGAAAGTCTCACAGGTTACCATTCATGAAGAAAGGTTATATGCATGGAGATCTCTTGGAGTTGGTTCATACAGATGTATGGGGACCTAGCAAGGAAGCTTCAATATCTGGATCAAGGTATTATGTTTCCTTTATTGATGATTGCAGCAGATGGACTATCCTATTCTTTATGAAACACAAAGATGAAGTTTTTTCATGTTTCAAAAGATATTTGGCTCTTGTGGAGAATCAAACAGGTAAATCACTAAAAAGGCTAAGGTCAGATGGAGGGGGAGAATACTTCTCCCATGATTTTGATTCTTTTCTTCAAGAAAGAGGATTCAAAAGAGAGGTAACTACAAGGTACACTCCTGAGCAAAATGGAGTGGCAGAAAGGAGGAATAGGACAATTGTTGAAGCTGCAAGGTCTATGTTAAATGAAAAGCATTTACCTAATTACTTATGGGCTGAGGCTGTATCTATAGCCACTTACTTGATTAACAGGTTGCCTTCAAAATCCCTTGATGGGATGACTCCATATGAGGCTTGGAATGGAAGAAGGCCAAGCTTAGATCATTGTAAAATTTTTGGATGTATTGCTTTTGCTCATGTTCCTTCACAGGTTAGAGGCAAGATGGATCCAAAGGTAGAAAGGTGTGTATTTATTGGATATGACAACAATCAAAAGGGCTACAGGTTATACAACCCTACCAACAAAGGATTCTTGGTAAGCAGAGATGTAGTTTTTGATGAGAACAATTCATGGTATGAAGATTCATGCAGGAAGGTCAATTTACCATATGATCTTGAAGAAGATTTTCCAAAGCTTGGTAGAGAACAATCAAAGATTGAAGAACAAGACACCTCAGAGGATGATGAAGAATGTCAGATGGAAAAGATCAAAGCATGGAAGTCTAAAGGTAAAGCAAAATTGCAGGAACTTGGACATGAGGCAGAATCATCAAATCATGGCTTAAGAAGATCTATGAGGGAAAAGAAAAAACCAGAAAGGTATGGGTTTGACACCTCATTAGTAACTAAACATTCTATCTACATAGCACAGGACATAAACCAAGAGGAGCCATCATCATTTGAAGAGGCCAAAGCAAAAACAGAATGGAAGCATGCAATGAAGGAAGAGATTGAAGCACTTGAGGAAAACAACACTTGGGATTTGGTGCCCAAGACTTCATCCATGAAGGTAATAGGCTCAAGATGGGTCTATAAACTCAAGAAGAATTCTGATGGTTCCATGAACAGGTATAAGGCAAGGCTTGTGGCAAAAGGCTTTGCACAAACTCAGGGAATTGATTATGAGGAGACATTCTCTCTTGTGGCAAAGATGCCTACTATTAGGGTTTTGCTTAGTATTGCCTCTTCCAAGAATTGGAAGATACTTCAACTAGATGTAAAGAATGCATTCTTGAATGGTTGGATAACAGAAGAGGTATATATGGCACAACCACCTGGTTTTGAGAATCAAGTTTATCCTAATTATGTGTGTAAACTTAACAAAGCATTGTATGGTCTCAAGCAAGCTCCAAGAGCTTGCAATTTCAGGCTTGTTTCATTCCTGCAGGACAAAGGCTTTCAACCAAGCAAAGCAGATCCTTCACTCTTTATTAAAAAGAGTAATTCCGAGGTCATCTACCTATGTGTATATGTAGATGATATTATATTGACAGGAAATGATGTAGATGGTATGAAGAAGATCAAAGATCAGATGAGAGAAGAGTTCAAGATAAGTGATTTGGGTTCACTTACCTACTTCCTAGGTTTGGAAGTTGTCTACAGAGATCATGGTTTGTTTCTCACTCAAAGAAAGTACATTAAGGACATGTTGGCAAAATTCAAGATGCAAGATTGTAAGATTGTAGGTACTCCAATGGAGGTTAATCACAAATTGAGCTCACATGAAGGTGAACTCATAGAGGACATCACATCATATCAAAGTCTAGTGGGTAGTCTCAACTATGCCACATTGACAAGAGTAGATATATGTTACAGTGTGAGTGTGCTAAGCCAATTTATGCACACACCAAGGAAACCACATATGGATGCTGCCAAAAGGATTCTCAAGTATCTCAAAGGAACCATAAATGAAGGACTTTATTATCCTTATGTATCTGATTTAGGTTTGAAGTTATTTTCTGATGCAGATTGGGCTGGCTCCAAGGAAGATAGAAGGAGCACTTCAGGTTATCTTACCTTTGCAGGTTCAAAGCTTATTTCATGGTCATCCAAGAAGCAACCCACAGTTGCTCTCTCTTCTACTGAAGCTGAATACAGAGGTCTTGCCATAGCTACACAGGAAGCTATGTGGATGAAGACATTGTTCAAAGATCTTGGATTGGAGTTTGGAACTCCAACTATTTTTGGTGACAATATGAGTTCTATTCACTTGGCTGCTAATCCTATTTTTCATGCAAGGACTAAACATATTGAAGTTCATTATCATTATGTACGAGAGAAGATCCTAAGCAAGGAGATTCAAATATCATATGTGTCCACTCATCAACAATGTGCAGATATTCTAACTAAAGCATTGGATGGTACAAAGCTTTGCAAATTCAAGGCTATGATTGGTTTGCAGGTAATCTTGGAAGATTGAAGACCTCAAGCATACTTGGCTTGAGGGGGAGCTGTTGGAGCAAGTCTATGACAAGCATAAGTATTGGCTTGAGTCTCACAAAGTCATTAAAGAAGCTTCAAAATGAAGACTATGTAAAGTTCACTTGTGAACTACCTCTTGTAACTTTTGAAGAGTTTACTTAATGTAAAAGTAAGAGAATCTTAAGTGGTTGAGCCCACATGATCAAGAATGGAAAGAGGAGCCAAGAATTCGTGATTTGTGGTAGGTAGAGAATCAAATCAATCATTGATTGATTGGAGAGTGATTGAGGGAAGTTAGCCTCCCAAACTCAACTATAAATAGATGGCAGTTTTAGTCGTGGTTAGAGAGACCTATGTGAAGACCTCCAAGAGCTGAGCTTTATGCCATATCAAGGTGTGATTACAAGGCACACATATGTATCAGTAAGTCATTGTATTTTACAAGCAATATACTTTCATTTTCATGATTATTTGAGTTCATCTTTCCATGTTCTTGTGATGTGTACTACTCACTGCCATTACTTCAGTTTTTCTCAGTCAGCTTGCAGAGAGTGTTTCTCTGCACTTGGTTCATCATTTTCAGTGATTTAACTTGGTAAAGTTAGCTCTATAAGTCTACTATATGCTCACAAATTTTCATGTCATTTGGATGTTGGAATCTTCAGTTATGTTCATTTGAAGTCAACAGGGTATGTTCATCTTCACTTCTCTGTCAGGTACCCGACTTTTTCAGTCATCTTGTCAGAGTCATTTCTCAGTGTTTACTCATTCAAATTCAGTGATTTTAAGCTTGTTGGATTCAGCTTACGGTCTAGTATAAGCATACAAATTTTCATGATCATTGGATTCTTAAATCTTGAGTTATGTTAATTTTTCTACTCACTGGTCTATTTCTGTAGCAGCCCGTGAAAATCGGGATGATGTCATCACTTGTTAAAAGTCATTCTCAATGCGTGGTTTGTTATTTTTGATGAGATTACTCTCTAAAGTTAGCTCTTTAAGCTACCTAGCCTTCCCCAAGAGGAATTAATCTAATTGCTGCTGTGCTCAGAGAATTATGTAAAACACTGGACAGGTGTATCAACCAAGAATAGCAAGTTTTCACCTCTGAGCTAACTCCAACTTATCTGTTTTGATCTATCTTTTTGAGAGTGATCTTCCAAGGTACATAGGGTGTCTAATACATCCATTGGCAAGCTAAAAGGGCCCACCATCTACTCCTGGAGTTCATTTGGCTGGTGTAGAGCAAAGATTTTGCAACACCTCTTCATCTTCAACACATACCTATCCATCTCTTCACAATTAGAACACCTCTATAATCATCAGTAGCTTAGCACTTTCAGACACAGTACTGTGCTTACTTGTCCCCTTTCATAGAAGTCTTTTGATCAACTTATAGTTGAGACTACTAGCTTCAAGATAAGTTATCTCTCATGAAAAACTTTACACTATGTTGCAAGATCTAACTTGTAGATGTACTGGAAAAACATTTACTGAGAAAACTGTAACTGTTAACTAACTTTCACAGTAACATGAAATCACTCAGATTTCTTCACGTACTATGAATGCGCTCAAACTTCCACATGAACATGTATTTTCTATTAGAGAAGATGTGTACAAAAATAGCTTGGCCTCACTTTGCTCATAGCTATGGAAAACTCTCCTACTCTGAGTAGTTATTCCTTACCATCTCTCACAGATGAATACCCGACAGTTTAGGTTTTATTATTCATCTCTACATATGCAATCTCTAGCGTCTTCTATATCACTTCTTCTACCTTCTTCTTTTTCTTCTTCCTCCAACTTCTTTCTAAGCACTCTCTCAACTCTCTTATATATACATTTTTTATCCGAGATTCAAAAACTCGTGATTCTGGAAGTTTCTACAAACTATATTACAGTCGTGAATTTGTCCCTTCACTAAAGCTTGATTTTTTGAATGCTTTGTTTCTGCTTCTCTTTGTCTTTCTTCATCTTTATGTCTGTCTATATGTCAAATTTGTGAGTGATTCTTCAACATATGTGTTTTAATACTTTAATTATATAATTCATTGATATGTGTGCACCTAAGTGTATATGTATGTGTGTGAATATGTATGTATGTGCATGTGTATGTGTGTGTATATGTATGTATGTGCATGTGCATGTGTAAGTGTATATGTGTGTATGAGTATGTGCATGTGCATGTGTAAGTGTATATGTGTGTATGAGTATGTGCATGTGCATGTGTAAGTGTATATGTGTGTATGAATATGTGGATGTGCATGTGTATATGTGTGTATATGTATGTGCATGTATATGTGTAACTCTATGTGTATATGTGTGTATGTGCATGTATATGTGTATATGTAGGTATGTGCATGTGTGTGTGCATGTGTATATGTGTGTGTACGTATGTGCATATATATGTGTATAATGTATGTATATGCATGTGTATATGTATTCCACATGCATGTGTATGTGGATGCATTTCCATTTGCATCCATGTGCATGCATGTGAATGTGCATGCATGTGGATGTGCATATACATGTATTTGCATATATGTTAATGTGTGTATGTGTGTGTGTATATATATATATATATATATATATATATATATATATATATATGCAATAATGCATGCATGTAAGTCTTTTTATGTGGTTGTAGAAATGTTTGTGCATATGCATGTGTATATATGTGTATGTCTAAGTGTATGTGCACATGTATCTGTGTGTATATATGTGTGTGTATGTGCATGTGTATATGTGTATATGTGTGAAAGTTCATCTTCATCATGTATAAGTGTATAAGTGTATAAGTGCATATCAATAAGTGTGAGTATGCTATCTAATGAAAATAACACAATTCAAATGATATACAAAGAATAGAAATTGTACTTACAATAGTTAGCCATACTTTTTGCTTGGTTAGCTTCTTGAATAACTTGCAATAAAGAGAGAAAGAAGAGAGAGAGAGAGAGAGAATTCAAAGAGAGAAAGATGTAGAAAGAGAGAAACAGAGAAGAGGGAGACAATAAGAGAGAGCTTAGGCAAAACAATAATTCTGCATATACTTGCTTCAGCTCATAAGCGCAGCGCAATTGCGAACGTTGGAGAGCTCTTCGATCGGATGAATGAAAATGCCGATCGAAGAGCCTCCAATGTTTTAATTTTTGTCCGTCAACAGACTGTCGTGTAAGCGATGCTACCCATCGTCGCATAAGTGACATGTTTTTAGCGTCGCTTATGCGACGCCAAGAATCGTCGCCTATGCGATGTGAGAAAGTATCGCTTATGCGACGCTATTTAAAACCATCGTGTTAGCGACACTATATGGGAGCGTCGCATCCCGGTCGCACCACAAGTCGCAAAAAACATCGTTTGCTTCGTCGTTTAATCGACGATCCGCGCACGACGCTAATTACGACACATGTTGCAATTTTATAGCGACGAAATTCTATTGCCTTAACCGTCGCTATACGCCCGTATTCCTTGTAGTGAAATATGGCAAAAGTGAACTATGGGGGGTAATAAGGAATGATAAATGATACCTAAGTGTAAATATACAAACTATACCTCCCACCTTATGGGATTTGTACATAGTGTACAAGTAATTGTGTAAGATCATGGATCAAGTAACCCCCATCAAGTGACAATAGTGTCAAAACTAATCATGTGGTAGAGCTTTATTCAAAGCATTTGTAGCATTATCTTGAGTATGAACCTTCTTAAGAATAATGAGCCAATGGCTAAGCAGTTTGTAATGAGTATGATACCTCACCTCAATGTGCTTGGTCTTTGCATGATAGACCAGATTCTTAGCCAAAGCAATGACACTATGACTATCATTAAGCGAACAAGGTACATGTTGAGCTAGACCCATATCACAAGAAAGATGAGAAAGCCACAATGTTTCCTTACATTCCTCACTAGTTGCAACATACTTTGCTTGTGTAGTGGAAATAGTTGTATATTCTTGAAGAAAATATCTCCAAGAGAAAGCACCTCTAACAAAGTGATAAATGTACCCTAATAAGACTTTCTTTTGTCTACACAACTAGCATAAACAAAATATGTGTAACCAATCATGGATGCCTTTCCTATACCCAAGCATAGACACTTGTCCTTAGTGCCACTCAGATATCTCAAAATCATCTTGACTGCTTCCCAATGCTTCATGTAAGGATTCGACATATATCTTCTCACAACTCCTATTGCAAATGCAATGTGTGGTCTCATAGCTACCATAGCATACATGAGATCACTAGAACACTGGTAAGGAATTTCGATCATGAATTCATTTTCCTCATCTGATTTGCAACAATCATCCTTGCTCAATGTCACATATGTAGGTAAAGTTGTACTTAATGTCTTGTGTCACATGACATTTATATGGAGGTTTAATAGAGAATGACACATGGCATTCTTATGCGTGTGACTCTTGAGAGAGTAGAAGAGAGTAGCTCGGGCAATGGCTGGGAGGAAAGAACGATGCAAGCTCTGTGTGTGTGGGTTTGTGGTGTCGCGCAAGCAAACGGCATCAAAAGAAGGCTCTTGTTATGTATTATCTTGCCACCCTGCATATTGAACATGTGAAGTACTTTGGATATGTACTCACTTTGACACAAGTATGTGCATCTTTTGCTCCTATCATGAGTAATGTAGATGCCAAGAATATTTTTGAAATCCCCCAAATCCTTCATATCAAATGTCTCACTCAACTTGTTTTTGAGCAATAACAACTCATCATAGGACTTCTTCTTTCCATGTGACACCACATAGTTATGCAATTCATTAATGATTCAAAATTTAATGTGAAGCATATGTTTATATACCAAATAATCTTAGAAAAAATCTAGAACATAAGTCAAAGAAATGCATTTTTCTTGGATATGGTTGAGAAGGCCAATTTGGATATTGCTTATGGGATCTTGAAACATGATCAGTGATAAGAAGTAGTGATATAATTTTTAAATGAATCTAAGATATATAAACAACCCATTAAAGAGGTTGAAGTGAGCAGCGTGGTGTTTGAGGATACTAGTCCTTGAGTTAGCATGCATCAGAATGCTACACATAGGGATATTAGGAAGAATGTCTAAGGAGATGATTATGTGAATGTTCTTGCTCAACAACCATTGAGATGATCTAATGTGTCTTGCATCCACTTGATAGATATGTTCCGTGTTTGGATTTTGTTATGCTAACATATGTTGGTGAGGCTTCTTGCTACAAAGAGGCTATTTAGACAAAGGATCATATCAAGTGGGAGCATGCCATGAATAGCGAATTGGATTCTATTCAAAAGAATGATACTTGGGATTTTGTACCTTTCCCATGGGGCAAGAAAGCTTTACCATGTAAATGGGTATATAAGTCAAAATTCACATAAGATAATGCTTCTCCAAAGTATAAAGCATGATTGTTTGCAAAGGGCTTTAAGCAACAACATGGTGTTGATTTTGAGGAAAATCTTCTCTCTAGTAGTCAATATGGCTACATTGTGCATGTTGCTTGGATTCGTTGCAATGCAGGACTTAGAACTACTCCAAATGGATGTGAAAAATACTTTCTTGCATGGAGATCTTATAGATGAGATCTACAGGGAACAACTAGAGGTTTATGTAGTTCCTAAAAAATAGAGTCTCAAGGCTATTCTCAAAGTAATGAGGATCATTCTCTCTACACAAAGAGATGTTCACATGGCATCTTGATATGCTTGATACTTTATGTTGATGAGATGTAGATTGTTGGGCTAGCATCCATGTGTGAGAAAGAGAATCGGCCATAAGAGTCTCAATAGCCATAGTAATACCAAGTGACAACACATCAACATCATCAGAAATAGCATTAATTTCTTCTATCTTCACAATCCAAGTAGATGGTGCAGGTAATTGTTTAACATGCCCATTAGCATTATGTCATTTACCTTTAGCATTCTTTAGCACATAACAATCTTTATTGATATTTCCTTTCTTATGATAATAATGGCACTCAATATCCCTCTTCCTTGATTTACTTCTACTCTTATTCCATTGACCATTCTTTTCCTTGTTCTTACACTTGCCACATTGCTAATTTCTTTCCTTGATAATAATCACAAACATTCTATGCATCTCCACTCTAAGTGCCAACCATAAACTTTCTACGGATCTGCAATGGGAAGGTCAATGTTTCCTTCACCTGTAGGTTGTGCTAGCACACACCCAATAACATAATTGGATGCATTACATGAACATGAAATGGCATAGTCCAATCTCGTGTGGTCAAAATTGGTTCTGAACACAAACGTCACTTAAGCGCATTAGAGGAGTTTGCGCACTCTTCATTCCACTCAAAGTTAGTCAGAAGGTTGTACCAGGGCTTTGTTATTATCGCATACATGTGAATAAATCATCGGTAATGTCCATAGTGACCCATGAAAGCCTGTACTTCCTTGATATTCTTCAGTCTAGGTAGCTCTACTATAACTCTAACTTTATCTTCATCAGTTGAAATCCCATTCTTTGACACTATGTGTCCTAGAATCTTGCCTTGCTTGACCATGAAAAACACACTTTTTTGGGCTCAAGCAGACCTGATATTCTCTACATTTGTCATGGATTTGTTTCAACTTGGGGATATGTGTTTGTCTAATGTTGGAATGAGCACATAAATTGTCAACGTAGACATCTAGATTCTTTCACAATCCTTAAACACATGACACATGAGCCTTTGAATTCTAGCAAGGGCATTGGTGAGCCCAAAAGGCATCACATGAAATGCAAAGATACCCCATTTTGTGGAAAATGCCATCTTATGTTGGTCTTAAAGGGCAATGGCTACTTGATTGCAGCTTGAGAATCCATCAAGAAAGCTATAGAATTCCTTCCCTACTACACATTCTAATAAATTTTCGATGATACGAAGTGGATAACTATCATGTATGGTGGTTGCATTAATTTTTTTCAAGTTAATGCACACACATAGCTTGCCATTATTTTTGGGCACTATCACAACGAGGGACACCCATTCGATGTGCTCAATTTCATAGACAAATCCTGCTTCTATCAAGCGATCAATTGTTCTTTGACTTTGGCTACATAATCATCATTGTAAGTGTAAGGTTTCTGCTTGGTAGGTTTGGCCTCTAAAGAAATGGGAATTCTATGGGAGCAGATATCCATGTATACTCCTTTCAAGTCTTTATAAATCCATGCAAACACATCTCTATATTCTCTCAGTAGTGTGATCAGCTCTTGGTCTTCTTCTTTGGTCAAATCGTGTCCTATGTATGTACATCTTTCTTCACCATCTTCTATGGTTACTACAATTTTCTTGGTTTTCTTTTTATTATCGTATGCTACTCGTGATTGCTTCCCTATTAGGCATTCATATCATGACCTTCTGATCTATTTCATATTTTTTTTAAGTTTTTTGGGACTTCAAATGTTGCTCCTCCTTCTTCCTGCGAGGTGACAATTTCCTTTTCCTTTTTGTTCTCAGTTTGATCATCTCTTGTCTTTTTCAATTTCTCTTCCCCTTTTTGTCTTTCATATTCCTGAGTCCTACCATCTATCAAGTAGAGGTACTCTTCCTCAGAAGCAAAAAATGGTTCCATAATGATGGACTCTTCGTCTTCATCACTATACTCTTTGATTTTACTCGTACTATGCTTGCATTCCTCGATAACCATATCACACATGAATGGTTCTATCATAAAAATTGAAATGCCATAGCCATCCTCATCGCAAGGGGAGTCCATTGCTCCTCATTGGCAGTTATGTCCATTGTGGCTAGAATTTTTGCCCAACCATAGGGTTCAAATTCTTCACCTGGAAACACCATAGGAAAATAGGCTTCGTCGTAAATTGATCTAGGGTTGTCTTTAGCACCTATATCTCTAAAAGTTGCTCTTTTATCTTCCTCCACTACAAATTTACACATTGATAAATGGTTGTCTTAATGCATCCATGACGAGTTCGATCCTATGGAATGCACCGACTCCATGTATCTAATGTTATATGGATTGGGTTTCATTTCAAGGGTGATACATCTCTATGAGAGTAGTCACTGAGATTGACTTTAGTTCTGACACCTAAGTGTTGTAAGGACAAGGAATTGGTTCCCCAATCTTGTACTATTTGCAAATGTCACATGAAAGGTCTACCTGAAACCATCTCATAGACATCGTTCTTACCAAAATCACATATGGTGAATGTATGCTCAAAGTCTACACCACAAGTGGTGAGAGTTATTCCTTCCAATAGTCCTAAAGGCTTCTCAATCTAACCATATGCCATTTGTAGTTTCATCCTTGTTGGCTTGAGTGTTAGCCTGCCCCAACACTTCCATAAGGAGGGTGGTAGCAATGGCAAATCTTGCACCTAAGTCCAAAATTGCTTTGGTGGTGTAACCATATTAAGTAATAGGGAGATAGGTATTTCCTTCTTCTCCTTCACTCACATCTCCAATCTTGTCCAATGGTATCTCTGGAACTATCTTGTGTGTCCCTACTTGGGAGGGTTGTTTAGCTATTTATAGCACTTGATTTGATATGTGCTTCCGCACTTCAGGTTTCACTTTCAATAGATCCTCTACGATGAGGTGACACTATACCTTAGTGTTCTTCACTATGTCTATGTTCCTAGGTAGAACTGATTCTGCATTTCATACCATAACTTTAGGGGCTCTCATGTGAACAGACTTAGACTCCCATGGGCATGTGAATTGAGGTAGTTATTGGAGGTAATCGGATTCAAATTCTAATCTCTCATTGGATTGTGCATCTTCCTGCTCCCCATAGATGGAGGGAGTGTCCTGTGAGAATTGAGCATGGAGATCATCCACTATCTCAATGGGAGGAGGGTTCTCACTCTCCTTGGCCCATTTTTCCTCTTGAATCTCTCTCAAGAATTATTGGGAGTACCGATTTACAAAAGAAAATATTCATGTGTTAGTGGAATTAGGGGTGTAATCTTCCTTTGGGGGGCATGTTTAGCCTTTCACTTCCACCATTACTTACCTTTGATGTAGCTGAATTCCTAGGTTTGGCTATCATCCTCTCCAATCTCTCTAACAACCCATCTAAATGAAACTGGGTCTTGGTTGAGTTAGTGTAATTGAAAAGACAACTAGCCTCAAACATGGTCTGAGCCAATTCTACCATTTTTGCACGAAGATTGGTCCTCTCAATTTCTATGTTGGCCCTAGGATAACACTTATCCAATTCTACCACATTTGGCCCTTCTTGGATTCTAGTCTAAATGAACATCATGTATAAATCTTATAGGGTGGAGTCCACTAGGATTGATCCTGCTTTGGGATAGTGAAGATGGGGGTTTGATTGTGTATCCTTTCCTGGCTATCCTTCCAAGCTCTCATTCTCTTCTTAGCTATGCTCTCGATCTCTCTGGTTTCTAAATTCTTCTCTTAACCTAATCGTTGAGGTTTATGTAGCATGTGAGCTCTAGTCACTACTTGCACGAGGGCTATATTTGTCGTGCTTAGCTTCCACTAGAGTCCACAACCAAGCCAATAACATTGATCGGCATGATCTTATGTATATTGGTAGGATTCTTTGGGACATCTCTCAAGAGGTGCTCTTTTCTGCACTCTAGACAAAAGCCTTGAATAGTCACTGACTGGGATGGTCTAGGGGGAGGAAGAGAACATTCATGAATGAAATGATCTCTATGACATCTATAGAATGGCCCTCTAGGTGCTTCAGATCTTATATGCCTTGGTTGGGGTCTAGGCCTAATATTGGTGTACATCATGTTTGAGTATTCGAGCTCCCAACTAGGTTCACTAGGGGTTTCATAAGGATAGATCTCAATATGCTCTCGTGAATCCATGTAGTAAGCTATTGGGCTATCTACATGTGTCAAGTCAAAGCTTTGAGCATTGGGATCATTTTCAAAAATCAGTGGGGGTGCTGGCACTAGGGCTCTACTCAAGTTGTCCTCTGCTGATGCATACTTGACTGGGATAACGTTAGCAGGGGGTGGAGGCTGAGCTTGGTATGGAGGTTGATAAGGTTGTTGGGTCCTAAAATATGGTGGTTATTGATATGGATTTTGGTATCTCCCTAGTTGTTGGTATGGCTATTGGTAATTCTCTATGGTGCAGTATTGGTTGTTAGGGTTCTCTTGCGGTTGAGTCATGATTGGGAACACGTTGGCTTGTGTGGTGTCCTCCACAATTGTAGCATTGTTTTACTGAGAACATCCTGGGTGTGCGTTTGCTTGAGACTCCTAACTTATAAGCTACTTTCTCAGCCAATTCATTGATTGAAGTTGACCGTTTAGATGTGAAATAAGTAGAACTATCTGAGTCCTTATAAATCTTGGACAGTTTTAACTCGTCGCCCAAGTTATCCTAAATTCCTACACACATTGCTCTATGTTCCTAGGTTCAGTTAAGTAGACATAGGATTGTATCTTTGCACTTAACAAGTCATCCAAGAACTATGCCACTTGTTTGAATGATGTGGGTAGCTTTGGGATGGGACATCTCTCAAGGTTTTCTAGACTGGCTATTTCTTGAGGTTTTTGCTTAAAAATATGAATTAGGGATGAGGTATTGTGCCTTGTGCCACTCTTCAAGAATTATGTGATGAAAGCTTTGAGAAACTGGTCAATGTTCTTGAATTGACCTTGATGCAATGTTTGAAACCACGTCAAGGCTATATTCTATAGTGTTAGACCAAAAACATTGTATTGAGTGAAGAATTCATCAATGTGTTTGGTTTTAACACTTATCTAAACTTTGCAACATGGTCATATGGATCTCCAGTGCCATCAAAGTAATTTTTGATGGACTTTACCAATTGAGTGGGTCTCAATATCCTAGAATGTTCTCTAGGTCTTAACAGAGGAAACTCGTCTATGCCTCTCTGATGTCTTGGACATCTTTGTCTCTCTCGATCGGCTCTATTTGTCTCCAATCCTGATCTATCTCTTCCTTGAAGGTTCACAAAGCTTACTTCCATCTTTTCTCTAGCTCTTTCCTTATGGCTTTCGTGAAGCTGAGATGACCTGGCTCCATGTTAACCATGATAAACATTAGATCTTTTGGGTGAATAATTAACTCATCCTTCCAAGTGTACACATGCCTATCATGCCCCATCACTAAGAACATTCTGTTAGAAGTGTTGTCTAAGTAGAAAACCTTCACTTTAACCTTGAGGCCTTTAACAGTCGGTTGTTCACCTTTTCTCACCCAGACTACTTCATGCCCATAATAGATGGGTCTCAATATCAGTTTGTCTTCAGGGTTGTAGGTGATTGTTGCCTATTTCTTACACTGTTGTGATTGAGTCGTCCTCAATGGACTCATCTTTGGAAAAGAAGGGGACTTCATCACTTGCATGACATTTCCATCAAAGGGAGGCATTTTGCACAGTAGACATAGGGGGGCATGCATAATGAGTGGACTTTGAACTATATAACTCATGGGTCCCTAATTCCACTATGACATGCTGCTTGCCAATCCAAACCTGAAGAACACATTTTTTAAGGTTCAAGTTGACATCATGGTCATAGATCCAATCTTGGCCCAATATCAAAGGTTCTGAGAGATCTTCATCATGGCTAACTAATAGCTTTACTATCAAGGGGACATCTTGTATGAGGATGGGAACTTCCACCTCACCAATGCAAGGGGTTTCTACACCTCCTAAACCTATGAGGTAAGCCTCAATCAGATTCACTTGTAGTTTCATGTGTTGATAGCATAAATACCTAATGGCACTAGTGGTGACTCCAGAATCAATCAGGCCTCTGATCATCTTGATCAGTGTGCCCTATCCTAGCTCTATTGAAAGGAATGGTCTTTGATCTTCTATGCTAAGAGAGGTACTCTTTTTTTGTTTGGCACATTGCCATGTGATATATTATCTTACTAGGAATTGACAATTACAAGGTGAAGATCTTCAATGTTGGCATTCTTATGATGATATAAGCTTTGTTTTCTAGCTTCATGCATTTAATGTGTTCTAGGGCTTGAGACTGGGCTTCTTCTCGAATTCTTTTCTCTTCCTCTTTACGCCTCTTAGCCACATTTAGTCATTTAAGCATCTCTTCTGTCATTGGTTATTGACAAAGCTTAACCTTTCATCGATTAATGTAGTTTGCCATTACATCTCCTTTGAAAGTGGCCAATTGTGTTGCACCACTAGTCAAAAGTCCATTGATCATCATAGGTCCATAACTGCATTTTTCTAACTTATGAGCATGTTGTTTCAAAGTGTATACCAATACTAAATCACCAACTTTTAAGAACTTTTCTTTCATGTGCACATCAAAGTAAAACTTTTTCCTTTTCTTAGTTGCAAAAATGTCTATTACTACTCTCAATCTAGTCTCTCCTAGATATTCTAAATCTAGTATCCTCAAAGATAGCTCATGGCCCATCTAGTGATGATCTTGTGATATTCTTAGCATGAATATCATGAAATCTAGTGATAGCATGGCATTCTAGCCAAATACCATATGAAAGGAAGTTGCATTGAGTACTATTTTATAGGCCACTTGATATGCCCAAACAATATGATGCAGCTCTTTGTCTCAATTTAAGCATATGTTATCTACGAGCTTTATCACTACATTACATAAACCTTGTTAATACTTTTCGCTTGTTTGTTTTCTTGTGAGTGATATGGTGATGATTTCTTATAGATCACCATGAAATATTCTAATAGACATTCAATCACTTAGTTTAAAAAGTTGGTTCCTCTACCACTCACCAATTCTATGGGGAGTCTGTATCTCATTCTCAAACAAAAATCTAGGTATCATTTGTGCATCATTCTTTTGTGTGGCTCTCACTTCTACCCATTTGGTATGATAGTATGTGGCTACAACGATATATTCTAAATATGAACTTCTAGATGGGGGTCGATGGGGCCTATAAAGTCTATACCCCACTTGATGAATGCACATCCTCCCATCATGCGTCTCAGTGGCATCTCATCCTTTCTTATAGGATATTAAGCTCTTTGGCATGTGTCACAAAATTTCACATAGGTATGTGCATAACTTGTGAAGGGTGGGCCACCAAAGTCCTAAAAATAGAATGGATTTGATCATACAATTAGGTCCAAAGTGTCCACCTGCAACACCATTGTGTGTAGTTTCTAATATTCTCAAATAATCACTTTTGTGCACGCATAGTCTCAAATATCCATATCTCATGTGCACAGTCTTTCGCTTCTTGTTCTAGAATCCTTTGTTGAGTTAATGTCATATCCTCATGAAAAAATTTCATTCTCAAGAAGTCAACTAAATGACTACTCCAATCTAGTATTAGTGACACTTGATACAAAGTTGCATGTTCAACATGGGGTCTGCTACCACAAGATGGACAATCCTTAAGCAACTTATAGACATTTGCTTCCATGCTCGACCAACATACACCTAATTGCCTTAATGTTTGGATGGTTTATTGCTTAGAGTGTTGCCCTAGTACACCTACATGTGCTAATTACAACCACTTATCATGCTCTTCTTTGTCCACACAACAAGTTAGAACTCCTTGTTCATCCTTGCTTATATATATGCTTCCTGTGAGTATGTTATACTTTTGACTCTTTATTACTTCTTTTTCCTCTGTGTTTTTACTTGGGTCCAAATGTCAATGTTGGTACTAATTGTTTTGCTCAATTTGGAACTACTTCAGGGTTGAACAAATATGCATAAGAACGATCATCTAACACACCTTGGAGGGATTCTCCTAAAATGATTCATGAAAGGTGATCTACTCTAATGTGGGTTTTATCTTTCCTAACCACTACTTCAATATCATATTTCATTAGTAAGAGAAACCATCTTACTAACCTTCTAGTATTGCAACGTTTTTTCACCAAGTATAATAAGGCTTGATGGTCTATGAAGAATTTGAGCTTATATGCAAGAAAATAATATTGAAGCTTTTTAATTGCATAGACCATGCCTAATCCTTCTTGCTTAGTTATCATGTGATTCTTTTCTACAACGTTCAACTATCTACTCATATATGCCATGGGTAAATCAATGTTTCCTTCTCTAGTTGGTTGTCCCAACACACATCCAATAATGAAATTGGAATCATCTACATGGACATGCAATGGTTTATTGCAATCCATCATTGTCGAAATTGGGGTTGAGCATAAACATCATTTTAGCTGTACAAATGAGTTCTCACATTCATCGTTATACTCAAGTTCATTAAAAGATTGTACAAGGGTTTAGTTATGATTGCATACATGTGGATAAAACATTGGTAGCATCCACAATGACCCATAAATGCTTGTAATTCCTTAACCATTCTAGGTCTCCATAACTCTGATATAGATCTCACTTTATCTTCATCCCTTGATATCCCATTCTTAGAGACTATATGATCTAAGATCTTTACTTTTCTCACCATGAATACACACTTTCAGGGTTTAAGCATACCTATTATTCTCTATATTTATCAAATATTTATTTTAGTTTTGGGGTGCGAGTTTGTCTTATGTGGAAATGTGCACACATATCATCCACATAAACCTCTAGGTTCTTACGTAAGAACTCCTCGAAAATACAACACATGAGCCTTTGGAATGTAGAAGGTGCATTTGTGAGACCAAATGACATCACACAAAATGCAAAGATTCCCCATTCTATAGCAAAAGTCATTTTGTGTTGATCTTAAGAGGCAATGTCTACTTGAAACTCTTTATCACGTACCTTTAATTCCATAATGGAGCACTCCATTGGTAGAATTCATGAGATCGAGAACATTACCCAATGAGGCTAGTCTAGCAAGGAAACGAATCTTGGAACAAGAGGCTCAAGATTACGCCTTAGTAGGAGACAACCTATACCGAAGAGGCAAAGATGGATACTTAAGACTGTGCATTCATGAATCAGACTACTTGAAAGTCTTAGAAACTACACACAACGGTGTTGCACGTGGACACTTTGGGCCTAACAGAGTAATCAAGACTATTCTATTCTCAGGACTTTGGTGGCCCACTCTTCATATGAATGCACATACCTATGTGAAGAAATGTGACACATGCCAACGTGCCCAATATCCAGTCAGAAAAGATGAGATGCCTTTGAGGCCAATGATGGGAGGACGTGCATTCTCAAAGTGGGGTATCGACTTTGTAGGTCCTATTAACCCCCTAGCTAGAAACTCCCATGCAGAGTACATTATTGTAGCCACAAATTACCTTAAAAAGTGGGTAGAAGTAATAGCCATGACAATGAATGATGCTCAAATGACGGCTAAGTTCTTATTTGAGAATGTGTTCACCAGACATGGGTTACCAATAGAGTTAGTAAGTGATAGAGGTACGCACTTCTTGAACGATAACTATCTCGTATCGTGGCAGCATTAACTTTCTTCAAGTTAATAAACACACATAGTTTGCCAGTTTTCTCGAGCACTACCACAATGGGGGATACCCATTTAATATGCTTGATCTCATAGATGAATCCTGCTTCTATCAGCCTATCTATTTCCTCTTTTATATTTGCTGCATACATATCACTATATGTGTATAGTTTCTGTTTCATGGACTTTGTTTCTAAAATCATGGGGATCCTATGTGATTATATGTGTGGATTCACTCCTTTCAAATCCTTATATGATCAAGTGAACACATCTCTATATTCTCTTAGAAGATCTGTCAACTCTTGCTCTTCTTTAGCACTTAGGACGTTCCCTATTCGTGCTTCGTTCCTCTTTGTTCGTGATTGTTACTACTAACTTATTTGTCTATTCTTTATTATCATAAACTTCTCCCATGAGAGAGTCTCATCTTGGTATCCTCACCATGATTTCTATCTTCAATCTTGACTTTTTTGAAGTTTTAAGGTACTTAGAACAATGATTCTTCTTTTTCTTATGTTGATTGATTCTTTTTACGTTTCTTTTTCTTGTTTTCTATTTCAACTTGCATGGCTAATAGTACTTCATTCTTACACTCATTTTGTTTGGGGTCTTAGCATCTATCAAGTACAAATATTTTTCCTCCATCTAGCAAAATGAATCCATTAAGATGGATTCTAGGTCCTCATTGTTCTCCTTTTCTTCATATGTGTTGGTACTAGGTTCACATTCTTCAAATACTGCTTTTGCACATGAATACTAACATGTCATGGTTGTCCTCATCACAATGTCCATTGTTCTTCATTCACAACTATGTCCATTGTTGCCAAGACTTCAACCCAACAATGGGGTTCAAACTCTTCATCTGGGAATATCATAGGTGCATAGGTTGTGTCTTGAAGTGATCTACTATTTTCCGATGCTCCCATGTCTCTAACTTATATTCTCTTCTCTTCTTCTTCTTTTGCAATATTACACATCCACAAGTGGGTATCCTTGTGCATCCATAAAGGATATGAACCTATGGGGTGCATTGACTCTGTATCTATGGATGGGATTTCATTGTAGAGGCTGTATATCTATATGAGTGTAGTCCTTGAGAATAACCTTGGTAGTTATACTTAAATTATGTAAGTACAAAGAGTTGGTTCCCCAATCTTGCACTATTTGCAATTGTCTCATAAAAGGTCTACCCAAGATCATCTCATAAACATGATTCTTTCCAAAATCACATATTGCAAAGGTATGTTCACACTCTATTGTTGAGATATCAAGCTCAACATGTGATGATCTAGGATGACACATACCAATTTTTTGTTTCTCCGACATGTATAGTGGTCACATTGGTATATGTCAGGGATACTTCATTGAGCTTTATTAGATTTATCTACCGAGAGTGATGGCACATTTGTCCCTTGCCAGCTCACTCATTCACAGACATTAGGTTTTTCATTATGTATTGATCTTTATATATTGCACTTGTTGTATTTTTGTTTTTAGGTCATTCTTGTACATTCCTTTTTATGCAATAGAAGAAGAAGAAGACTACTCTTCCTTGCCTCAATCTGTGTGTGTGCTTCTCCTTGGGAGTGAGAGTGTGTGTGTGAGCTCTCTTCCTTATCTCCTTCCTCATGACATGGTATCAGAGCCAGCGTGGCTGTAGAGAGCTCGTGGAAAAGGCGACAGTGAAGAGTATGTAGCAAGGTGTGGAGAAAATGTGATTCACAAACGACCTCTGTTTGCTACAAAAATCGGCGTGAAGGTAGAAGACCTCAAAATATTTTCGTGAGTTATCCCTCTAGGGTCACTCATTTTTGTTAGATCGAAGTTTCGGAGCCATCTCGACCTCTGTTTCGAGCCCGTAAGGTGGGGCCCACAGAAAAACCAGGTCAGTTTCAGAAACTGTAACTTGCGTTGTGTTCGGCAACACTCATATATTCTAGATCCAGAATTTCAAGTGATCCCGTTGTTGATATATTTAGGTAGTGATGTGTGTGAACACTCTAGGACCGCCGGGGCACCTTTTTCCCTCTTTAGGAGGTTTTTTTCCCCCGGCTTGTATATACGCTTATTGCCCTAATGGGCTACTTATCTTTGTACATTCTCTAGTAATACATTCAATCTTGTGTGTTGTGCTCCTAGCTTCTTCTTCTTCCTTGTGTTGTTCACGTGCTTCCGCAGACGTCTAACTCCAACAATTGGTATCAGAGCAGGTCACCGCTTCATCTAGGGCATCGTCGACACTCCTCCGGTTGCAGTCTCAGATTCGCACGAAATTTGGTGAGCATACTCAGAGTGTTTCAAAGATCAAAACAGCTTTGCTATGTGGTGCCGAAATTGCGATCTGAGCTCGTTTTAGCCTCCGAACGCACTATCGCAGTGCTTGTGTAGGCTATTTCGTCTTTTTGTGCCAAAGGTATATACTTGTTTTGATTCGCCAGTATAGGTGTCTCGAAGTCTGCTATAGGTTTAGTAGAACTCGTCTGGGCAGTTCCGTTCACCTTTTTGAGATACAATCAATTTTCTGCATCAAGGTATTTTAGTCATCGACCATGGCTGAAAGCAGTGATGTATTCCGTATGTTGGCTGTTGAGGATAAGTTGGATGGTACCAACTACCCATTATGGGCTTATATGATGCGACATGTATTGGTTGCAAAAGGACTGTGGAACATTGTGCAGGGTGTTGAAAAATGTCTTGTTACACCTATGACTACAGGTACTGCAAATACAGGTGCTGAAGCTGATGGAGATGGTGTCGAAGATGATATTCTGCAGATTCCTGCTCGTGCTGTTGTTTCTATTGCACCTACTATAGAGCAAATTCGTTGGGATGGCAGAGATGCTCAAGCACATGCATTGATAGCTTTGTCTGTAAAACGTGCTATTATTCCTCACATTCGCTCTTGCACAACAGAAAAAGATGCTTGGGATACACTTACCACATTGTACCAGGCTAGGAATGAGGCTCGTGTTGCTTACCTCCGAAAAAAGTTGGAGAGTGAGCACATGAATGAGGTGATTCTATGGATAGTTTTCTAACAAAGATAAAAAACTTGAAGGAATAGTTGATTTATGTTGATGAGGTTATACCAGATAGCTCACTTGTGCAGACCGTTCTGAATGGTCTTCCTCATTCATATAAGAGTTTTGCTTCTACTCTTCGATTGATGATGAAAGGCAATCCAATGCCTTGTCATTTGAAGAGTTAGTCTCTGTTCTGTTATAGGAAGATCAGTCTAGGCAGAATAGGTCCATTATGCATGTTGCAGATCAAGCTTTCTTGGCTAGTCAGAAGGGCAAAGGAAAATGGAGCTCTTCTACTAGTAAGCAGAAATCTGCAAATGCTGCACATTCAAAGAACCAGGATAAAGATGAGAAGAAATCAGAAAAGCTGAAATTTTTTGCAACTACTGTAAAGGAAATGATCATATCATAAAGAACTATCCAAAACTGGCTACAAAAGAGGCAAAGAAAAAGGAGGCTTGAATGGTTGTTGCAGTTTCTGCATTAGCCAAGATTGGCTTGGTTGTGAAATTTGTTGATGACAGATGTACAGTTCATGATCTGTCAATGGCAATGTTATTATTGCTTCTGGCATTTTATGTCGTGGGCTGTATAAGCTCATAGACTATGAAAGATTTGTGAATGATTCGGCATGTGCAGTTCATGATTCTCAGGCTATGTCAGATGCAAAGCTTTAGCATGGACACTTTGGTCATTTGAATTTTGCTAGTTTGCTACACCTGCAAAAATCTGATATGGTGTCTTCTTTGCCCAAGCTTGAGGCACTTGGAAAACATGTATGTGAAGGCTTTATTTTGGGCAAAATGCAGCATTCCTCCTTTCCAAAAGATGGTTCAGTTCGGGCTACGCAGAAATTGCAGCTTGTACATAGTGATGTCTGTGGTCCTATGCAGACACCTTCTTTTGGAAACTATCTTTACTTCGTGACTTTCATTGATAATTTTTCCAGGCATGCATGGGTATATCCATTGAAGGAAAAGTCCGAAGTGTTTTTGTGCTTCAAACAATTTTTGGTTTTGGCTGAAAATCTGTCAGGATGTAAAATGGGCACCCTCCATTCTGAACGAGGGGGGGAATATATATCTTCTGATTTTAATGCACTTCTGGCTGAACGTGGGATAAAACACCAGTGTATAGTGCCATATACACCTCAACAGAATGGAGTTGCTGAATGGAAGAACAGATCACTCATGGAGATGGCGAGGTGTATGGTCAAGAGTCAGGCTTTACCACATAGTTTCTGGCTTGAGGCTATCATGTGTGCAGCATATGTACTTAACAGGTGTCCCACTAAAGCGCTGCAGTCTATCACTCCATATGAGGCCTGGCATGATCGCAAGCCATCTGTTGCTCATCTGCGGGTTTTTGGTTGTTTGGCATATGCACTAGTGCCTGAACAACATCACAGAAAATTGGATGATAAGGCAGTAAAATGTATTTTTGTTGGGTACAGTTCTGAAAGTAAAGGCTATCGTCTGTATCATCCACATACTAAACGCATTCTGGTTAGCCGTGATGTTGTTTTTGTGGAAGATGTTATTCAGCCATTGCTTTCATGTCCTAAAGAGACATTTGTTAGCTCCAAAGACATGTATGATATTTGATGCCTCTTTTTACAGGTGGACAGTCTACTGTTGGAGCAAGTCTATGACAAGCCTAAGTATTGGCTTGAGTCCCACAAAGTCTTAGAAGAAGCTTTAAAAAGAAGACTATGTAAAGTTCACTTGTGAACTACCTCTTGTAACTTTTGAAGAGTTTACTTAATGTAAAAGTGAAAGAACCTTAAGTGGTTGAGTCCACTTGATCAAGAATGGAAAGAGGAGCCACGAATTCGTGATTTGTGGTAGGTAGAGAATCAAATCAATAATTGATTGATTGGAGAGTGATTGAGGGAAGTTAGCCTCCCAAACTCAACTATAAATAGATGGCAGTTTTAGTCGTGGTTAGAGAGACCTATGTGAAGACCTCCAAGAGCTGAGCTTTATGCCATATCAAGGTGTGATTACAAGGCACACACATGTATCAGTAAGTCATTGTATTGTACAAGCAATATACTTTCATTTTCATGATTATTTGAGTTCATCTTTCCATGTTCTTGTGAAGTGTACTACTCACTGCCATTACTCTCAGTTTTCTAAGTCAGCTTGCAGAGATGTTTTCTCTGCGCTTGGTGCATCATTTTCAGTGATTTAACTTGGTAAAGTTAGCTCTATAAGTCTACTATATGCTCACAAATTTTCATGTCATTTGGATGTTGCAATCTTCAGTTATGTTCATTTGAAGTCAACAGGGTTTGTTCATCTTCACTTCTCTGTCAGGTACCCGACTTTTTCACTCATCTTGTCAGAGCCATTTCTCAGTGGTTACTTATCCAAATTCAGTGATTTAAAGCTTGTTGGATTCAGATTACTGTCTAGTATAACCATACACACTTTTCATAATCATTGGATTTCTACATTTTGAGTTATGTTGATTTTTCTGCTCACTGGTCTATTTCTATAGCAGCCCATGAAAATCGGGATGATGTCATCACTTGTTAAAACTCATTCTCAGTGTGTGGTTCATTATTTTTGATGAGATTACTCTTGAAAGTTAGCTCTTTAAGCTATTTAAACTTCCCCAAGAGGAATTAAGCTAATTGCTGCTGTGCTCAGAGAATTATGTAAAACACTAGACAGGTGTATGAACCAAGAATAGCAAGTTTTCACCTCTGAGCTAACTCCAACTTATCTGTTTTGATCTATCTTTTTGAGAGTGATCTTCCAAGGTACATAGGGTGTCTAATACATCCATTGGCAAGCTAAAAGGGCCCACCATATACTCCTGGAGTTCATTTGGCTGGTGTAGATCAAGGATTTTGCAACACCTCTTCATCTTCAAGCACATACCTATCCATCTCTTCACAGTGGTATCAGAGCAAGGTTGGACAACATGGCAGATGGATTTCCTTCATCAATTGACAAATTAGACAGAGGTAACTACTCAGCTTGGTCATTAAGAATGGAAGCCTATCTCCAAGGTAGAAGTTTACATGGTTATGTGGCTGGAGATGAAGTTATGCCAAGTTTCAGGAACAAAAGTCAACCAACACAAGAAGAGCAAGAAAGATTGAGCACATGGTGCTCCAAGGATGCACTTGCAAGGTCTTATCTCCTCAACTCTATCTCAGATTTTTTGTTGCCTCACATTAGGAGTTGTAAGACATCTCAGGAAGTGTGGGATGCACTTGAAGCTTTCTTTTCTTCAAGTACCAAAGCTAGGAAGCATCAACTATGGCTGGATTTCACAACTCTCAAGAAGGCTCCCAAACAAAATGTGACTGATTTTGTCACAAAGCTCAAGGACATAGCGGATCAGTTGGGAAGCATTGGAGAGGTAATAGATGAAGAGCAAATTGTAAGGCAGGTCATCAATGGCTTGAAGGCAGATGACAAGTGGGAAGCATTCACCACAGCTATGGATTTGTACATGGACATGCATGTACCTGATTTCAATACACTCATTGGTCAACTACTTACTCAAGAGGCAAAGCTTATCAAAAATGGAGAAAGCTCTAAAGGTAATCAATCTTCAGCTTTATACACGGATAAAAGCAAGTCTAAAGATAACAAAGGAAAGGCAAAGAAAGTGGATGATGAAGCAGGTACATATCAAGCTAACTATGCAGGTAGAGGAAGACATGGCAGAGGTAGAGGAAGAGGAGGTAGACAAGGCAGGGGGAGATCCCAAGACTCCAACTCATGTTCTATTTGTGGATTAACTAATCATACAACTGAAAATTGCTTTAGGAATTCCAGGAATCAAAGAGGCAAAGGATACAATAGAGGAAGTTATGGCTACTCAAGAGGAAGGTTCAATAACTACCATGGCAACTACAACAACTACAATCATTCAAACTATCAAGGAGGCTACAAAGGAAGGAGAGACTACAATAACTACACAGAAGACTCAAACAAAGAGGATTCATTATTGATCATGAACATGGCTATGCCACAAGGTAAATCTGATGAGCATGTTTTCTACATAGATTCAGGTTGTTCAAATCATGTGGCAGGAAATGTGGCACTCCTATCAGATTTAGAAGATCCAAGGAATAAGCATGAGGTACAAACAGGAGATGATACAAAACATCCTGTGGAGAAAATAGGCAATGTCAAAGCACCTGATGGAAACATCAACCTACTCAGTAAGGTACTCTATGTCCCTACCATTACAAAGAATTTGATAAGTGTTGGGCAGATAGTAGAGAAAGGGTTGCAAGTCAGGTTCACAAAAGCAGGAGCATTTGTTGAAGATCCAAGTCAAGGATTCAGAAGAATTGCAAAAGGTGAAAAGACAGGTAGATTGTTCACATTTGAATTACAGGACACTAGAAACATTGCTCTCTTTAATTATGGTAGTCAGACACTCACAGAATTGGAAGTATGGCACAAAAGGTTAGCACATATTGGTGAAAGGTCATTAAAGCAAATCTGCAGGGACCAAAGTGTACTTGGACTTCCTAATTTGTCAAAACAACATATGATTTATAAGTGTAGTTCATGTCAATTTGGAAAGTCTCACAGGTTACCATTCATGAAGAAAGGTTATATGCATGGAGATCTCTTGGAGTTGGTTCATACAGATGTATGGGGACCTAGCAAGGAAGCTTCAATATCTGGATCAAGGTATTATGTTTCCTTTATTGATGATTGCAGCAGATGGACTATCCTATTCTTTATGAAACACAAAGATGAAGTTTTTTCATGTTTCAAAAGATATTTGGCTCTTGTGGAGAATCAAACAGGTAAATCACTTAAAAGGCTAAGGTCAGATGGAGGGGGAGAATACTTCTCCCATGATTTTGATTCTTTTCTTCAAGAAAGAGGAATCAAAAGAGAGGTAACTACAAGGTACACTCCTGAGCAAAATGGAGTGGCAGAAAGGAGGAATAGGACAATTGTTGAAGCTGCAAGGTCTATGTTAAATGAAAAGCATTTACCTAATTACTTATGGGCTGAGGCTGTATCTACAGCCACTTACTTGATTAACAGGTTGCCTTCAAAATCCCTTGATGGGATGACTCCATATGAGGCTTGGAATGGAAGAAGACCAAGCTTAGATCATTGTAAAATTTTTGGATGTATTGCTTTTGCTCATGTTCCTTCACAGGTTAGAGGCAAGATGGATCCAAAGGCAGAAAGGTGTGTATTTATTGGATATGACAACAATCAAAAGGGCTACAAGTTATACAACCCTACCAACAAAGGATTCTTGGTAAGCAGAGATGTAGTTTTTGATGAGAACAATTCATGGTATGAAGATTCATGCAGGAAGATCAATTTACCATATGATCTTGAAGAAGATTTTCCAAAGCTTGGTAGAGAACAATCAAAGATTGAAGAACAAGACACCTCAGAGGATGATGAAGAATCTCACATGGAAAAGATCAAAGCATGGAAGTCTAAAGGTAAAGCAAAATTGCAGGAACTTGGACATGAGGCAGAATCATCACATCATGGCCTAAGAAGATCTATGAGGGAAAATAAAAAACCAGAAAGGTATGGGTTTGACACCTCATTAGTAACTAAACACTCTATCTACATAGCACAGGATATAAACCAAGAGGAGCCATCATCATTTGAAGAGGCCAAAGCAAAATCAGAATGGAAGCATGCAATGAAGGAAGAGATTGAAGCACTTGAGGAAAACAACACTTGGGATTTGGTGCCCAAGACTTCATCCATGAAGGTAATAGGCTCAAGATGGGTCTATAAACTCAAGAAGAATTTTGATGGTTCAATTAACAGGTATAAGGCAAGGCTTGTGGCAAAAGGCTTTGCACAAACTCAGGGAATTGATTATGAGGAGACCTTCTCTCCTGTGGCAAAGATGCCTACTATTAGGGTTTTGCTTAGTATTGCCTCTTCCAAGAATTGGAAGATACTTCAACTAGATGTAAAGAATGAATTCTTGAATGGTTGGATAACAGAAGAGGTATATATGGCGCAACCACCTGGTTTTGAGAATCAAGTTTATCCTGATTATGTGTGTAAACTTAACAAAGCATTGTATGGTCTCAAGCAAGCTCCAAGAGCTTGGAATTTTAGGCTTGTTTCATTCTTGCAGGACAAAGGCTTTCAACCAAACAAGGCAGATCCTTCACTCTTTATTAAAAAGAGTAATTCCGAGGTCATCTACCTATGTGTATATGTAGATGATATTATATTGACAGGAAATGATGCAGATGGTATGAAGAAGATCAAAGATCAGATGAGAGAAGAGTTCAAGATAAGTGATTTGGGTTCACTTACCTACTTCCTAGGTTTGGAAGTTGTCTACAAAGATCATGGTTTGTTTCTCACTCAAAGAAAGTACATTAAGGACATGTTGGCAAAATTCAAGATGCAAGATTGTAAGATTGTAGGTACTCCAATGGAGGTCAATCACAAATTGAGCTCACATGAAGGTGAACTCGTAGAGGACATCACATCATATCAAAGTCTAGTGGGTAGTCTCAACTATGCCACATTGACAAGAGTAGATATATGTTACAGTGTGAGTGTGCTAAGTCAATTTATGCACACACCAAGGAAACCACATATGGATGCTACCAAAAGGATTCTCAAGTATCTCAAAGGAACCATAAATGAAGGACTTTATTATCCTTATGTATCTGATTTAGGTTTGAATCTTATTTTTGATGCAGATTGGGCTGGCTCCAAGGAAGATAGAAGGAGCACTTCAGGTTATCTTACCTTTGCAGGTTCAAAGCTTATTTCATGGTCATCCAAGAAGCAACCCACAGTTGCTCTCTCTTCTACTGAAGCTGAATATAGAGGTCTTGCCATAGCTACACAAGAAGCTATGTGGATGAAGACATTATTCAAAGATCTTGGATTGGAGTTTGGAACTCCAACTATTTTTGGTGACAATATGAGTTCTATTCATTTGGCTGCTAATCCTATTTTTCATGCAAGGACTAAACATATTGAAGTTCATTATCACTATGTACGAGAAAAGGTTCTAAGCAAAGAGATTCAAATATCATATGTGTCCACTCATCAACAATGTGCATATATTCTAACCAAAGCATTGGATGGTACAAAGCTTTGCAAATTCAAGGCTATGATTGGTTTGCAGGTAATCTTGGAAGATTGAAGACCTCAAGCATACTTGGCTTGAGGGGGAGCTGTTGGAGCAAGTCTATGACAAGCCTAAGTATTGGCTTGAGTCCCACAAAGTCTTAGAAGAAGCTTTAAAAAGAAGACTATGTAAAGTTCACTTGTGAACTACCTCTTGTAACTTTTGAAGAGTTTACTTAATGTAAAAGTGAAAGAATCTTAAGTGGTTGAGTCCACTTGATCAAGAATGGAAAGAGGAGCCACAAATTCGTGATTTGTGGTAGGTAGAGAATCAAATCAATCATTGATTGATTGGAGAGTGATTGAGGGAAGTTAGCCTCCCAAACTCAACTATAAATAGATGGCAGTTTTAGTCGTGGTTAGAGAGACCTATGTGAAGACCTCCAAGAGCTGAGCTTTATGCCATATCAAGGTGTGATTACAAGGCACACACATGTATCAGTAAGTCATTGTATTGTACAAGCAATATACTTTCATTTTCATGATTATTTGAGTTCATCTTTCCATGTTCTTGTGAAGTGTACTACTCACTACCATTACTCTCAGTTTTCTCAGTCAGCTTGCAGAGATGTTTTCTCTGAGCTTGGTGCATCATTTTCAGTGATTTAACTTGGTAAAGTTAGCTCTATAAGTCTACTATATGCTCACAAATTTTCATGTCATTTGGATGTTGCAATCTTCAGTTATGTTCATTTGAAGTCAACAGGGTCTGTTCATCTTCACTTCTCTGTCAGGTACCCGACTTTTTCACTCATCTTGTCAGAGCCATTTCTCAGTGGTTACTTATCCAAATTCAGTGATTTAAAGCTTGTTGAATTCAGATTACTGTCTAGTATAACCGTACAAATTTTCATAATCATTGGATTTCTACATTTTGAGTTATGTTGATTTTTCTGCTCACTGGTCTATTTCTATAGCAGCCCGTGAAAATGGGGATGATGTCATCACTTGTTAAAACTCATTCTCAGTGTGTGGTTCATTATTTTTTATGAGATTACTCTTGAAAGTTAGCTCTTTAAGCTATTTAAACTTCCCCAAGAGGAATTAAGCTAATTGCTGCTGTGCTCAGAGAATTATGTAAAACACTAGACAGGTGTATGAACCAAGAATAGCAAGTTTTCACCTCTGAGCTAACTCCAACTTATCTGTTTTGATCTATCTTTTTGAGAGTGATCTTTCAAGGTACATAGGGTGTCTAATACATCCATTGGCAAGCTAAAAGGGCCCACCATATACTCCTGGAGTTCATTTGGCTGGTGTAGATCAAGGATTTTGCAACACCTCTTCATCTTCAAGCACATACTTATCCATCTCTTCACATCTACTGCTGGTCTTAATGAAGCAACTTCTCAGCCTTTGCAGGTTTCATGTAATGATGCAGATCATCCCATTTCTGATGCAGATTTACATGATGCACTTGTTGATGAGAGAGCTGATATTGAGGAGGCAAAAACTATGCCAAAATGGCTGGTGCAGACTTTGCATGACAGCAAATTAGATGCACCTTTGTCATATCGTACTTGTTCAGGCTCTTATAGTGCCTCCTTTGCATCAGATTGCTATGCTATGGCTACATCTAGTCTCTGTGATGAGAATGAGCCTGTTTCTTTTGATGAAGCACAAAATTCAAAAAATTGGATGGCTGCTATGCAATCTGAATATGATGTTATAATGAAGAATGGTACTTGGTCTTTATGTGACTTGCCTCCTAGCAAGAAAGCCATTGGTACTAAGTGGGTATACAAGCTGAAGCGTAAACCTGATGGTACAGTTGACAAGTATAAGGCTAGGCTTGTTGCAAAGGGTTATGCACAGGAAAGAGGCATTGATTTTGATGAGACCTTTGCACCCACATGTCGTATGACTACTGTTCGGAGAATCTATGCACTTGCAGCCCATCATGGTTGGAATGTACATCAGTTGGACATTAAAACTGCATTTTTGAATGGTGACTTGCATGAAGAAGTGTGTGTTTTTCAGCCCCGTGGTTTTGTGCAGAAAGGGCATGAAAACCAGGTGTGCAGGTTAAAGAAGGCATTATATGGTTTAAAGCAAGCACCACGTGCTTGGTATGAGAAGATACATGCCTATTTGATTGCACATGGTTTTGTGAACAATCCAACTGAGAGCACCTTATATGTTAAGCGTGCTAATGATGTGCTTCTAATCATTGTTGTCTATGTTGATGACATGCTGCTCATTGGTCCTATTGAGAAGCATATTGCTGATTTTAAGGCTGATTTGCATGCCTCATTTGAGATGTCTGATTTGGGGCATTTGCATCACTATTTGGGCATTCAGTTTATGCAAGTTGATGGTGGATTGGTTTTGTGTCAAATGAAATATATTGACACATTATGGAAGCATTTTGGCCTTGAAGATTGTAAGCCTATTGCCACTCCTATGGAGACAGGCTTACGATTGAGTCTTCATGATGCTGGAGATGCATTTGATGTTGTCCTCTATCAGCAGGTTGTTGGATGTCTGATTTACTTATGCATTACTCGGCTAGATATTCAGTTTGCTGTCTCACAGATGGGCAAGTTTATGCATTGCCCAGGTGTCAAGCATTGGCAAGCGGTTAAGCACATCTTTCGCTACTTGAGTGGTACTCGGCTACTTGGGTTGTTTTATCCCAAGGGGGGATCACTACCACCAGATTTGCATGCTTTTTTTGACTCAGACTAGGATGGTTGCTATGACACTCGTGTGTCCACTAGTGGCTTTTGCTTCATGCTTGGTAGCTCATGTATATCTTGGTTGAGCAAGAAGCAGCCTACTGTGGCCACTTCCAGTTGTGAGGCTGAGTATAGGGAAGCTTTCACAGCTATTGTTGAGTGTGTGTGGCTCAGACACCTTATGGCTGATTTGGGTGTTGGTCAGTCCTCTACCACCACCATCTTCACTGACAGTCAGAGCGCATTGGCAGTTGCGAGGAACCCTGTGTTCCATGCTCGCACTAAGCACATTGAGGTGCATTATCATTATGTCAGGAAGAGGTTCTCTGCTGGGGAGATCAGCTTGGCATATGTGCCCACGCAGGAGAACATTGCAGACCTTTTCACGAAGGCTCTGCCTAGGGAGAAGTTTGAAGCTTTCCGCAAAGCTTTGGGTTTACTTCCTTTCGTGGAGTGATTTCCACATAGCTTGGCACTTCCTTATACATGAGTGCCAGCTCCTTGTTCACCGCATCACTCCTAGGGGGGATTTGTTGATATATTTAGGTAGTGATGTGTGTGAACACTCTAGGACCGCCAGGGCACTTTTTTCCCTCTTTAGGAGGTTTTTTTCCCCCGGCTTGTATATACGCCTATTGCCCTAATGGGCTACTTATCTTTGTACATTCTCTAGTAATACATTCAGCCTTGTGTGTTGTGCTCCAAGCTTCTTCTTCTTCCTTGTGTTGTTCGCGTGCTTCCACAGACGTCTAACTCCAACACCCATGTACTATTGGTACACAAAAACTATGTTTTTCTGAGATCGAACTATCACGTCATAGTGTGACATTGTTCAAGCAGAAGTGCTACTTGTAGTGTTTTACAGTGTTGTGAATTGCTCCAGAAATGGCAAACACAGATGGAATGAGCCAGCTTATGAGCGATAAGTTGGACAAGAACAACTTCCATGCTTGGAGATTCAGAATGACGAATTTCCTAATGGGAAAAGGCTACTGGAAGTACATCGAAGGAGAGAACAAAAATGCTCCACAATTATCAGAGAGGAATCGGAATGCAAAACAGATAAGAGCATATGAGGAATGGAATCAAGGAGCACAAAAGGTAATGTATTGGCTATGTGTTAGCATACATGATAGCATGATTGGGCACATACAAGATGCCAAGACTCCAAAAGAGGCTTGGAACAGTTTGGTCACATTGTATGAGACCAATACAAAGGCACGAAAATTGCAACTCAAGAACAAGCTGCATACCTTGGAGAAAAAGAGCATGTCGGTAAGTGACTATACCCTAAAAATCAAAAGCATATGTGAGTCACTTGCATTTATTGGAGTGAATGTAGATGATGATAAGGTGGAAGTATGCCTTCGTGGTTTAGGAGCTGCGTATGAGCAGTTCAGAACTTCTATACAGACCAGAGATAATATTCCAAATTTTGCTGATCTAGTATCTATGCTGATTATTGAAGAAAAGAATTTAGTGAGGATTTAAACTCCCAAGGAAAGTCGAGTTCTGAGCAGGTATTCTATTATGGCAGAGGAAGAGGCAGAGGTTTTGGAAGTGGAAGAGGAAATAGTAACCAAGACCAAGGTCAACAACAGAATCATGCAGGAGGAAGAGGACAATTTTGAGGCAGGGGGAGCCAAAGAGGTCGCAAAAATTTCCAAAGAAATGATTCAGGTAATGATAGTAAAGGATCCTGGAATTGTGGTAAACCTGGACACTTTGAATGTGATTGCAGGTTGAAGAATTAAAATAACAGAAGGCAACAAAATAATTATGCATCCACAAGTGCAGATGATTTTGAGAAGCTGTTCATGGTTCAACATCACATGATGAATACGATGTCTGTTGGTGTTTCAAAATCAAATGATAATGTATGGTACGTTGATTCAGGTGCTTCAAATCACATGACCAGTCATGCAGAATGGTTTACTACTTTGCAGAAAATTACTAGTTCCTGGATATGTTGAAACAGGTGATGACACATCACATCCTATTGAGCATACATGAAACATAGCACTATTGATGGAGGATGGAAAGGTAAAACAACTTGCTGATGTGCTACATGTTCCAAATATAACAAAGAATCTGGTTTCTATTTACAAGATGCTGAACCTTCTTGCTTTGAAGATGCAATTGGAATTGCAGATTGGGAAAAAGCTATGGATGAGGAGATGGTTGCACTTTATGGAAATGATACACGGAAGCTGGTTCCATTGCCGCAAGGAAAGAAACCCATAGGCTGTAAATGGGTTTACAAGGTAAAACATAATGCTGATGGTAGCATAAGCAGGTATAAAGCACGATTGGTAGCTAAAGGATATGCACATACATATGGCATTGATTATGAGGAAACATTCAGCCCTGTAGCTAAAATTTCTACTATCAGAACACTTGTTGCATTAGCTACAACAAAAGGATGGACTTTGCATCAGATGGATGTGAAGAATGCTTTCGTACATGGTGAGTTACAGGAAGAAGTATACTAGCCACAAGGATCTAAAGATTCAAAGCATCTAGAATATGTTTGCAGGTTACAAAAGGCTTTGTATGGGCTGAAGCAAGCCCCTCGTGCATGGCATGCAAGGATTGTTGATTACTTAACGAGCATTGGGTTTTCTATGTGTGATGCAGATCACTCACTATATGGAAGGAAGGCTAATGATGGCATCACTTTTGTGGCTATTTATGTTGATGACTTGATTGTAGGTGGTGATAATGAAGGAAGCATCAAAGAGGTAAAGCAACTTCTTATGCAAGAATTTGACATGAAAGATCTTGGTGTGTTGTGCTATTTTATACATACAGAAACAGGTATATGGATGTCGCAAAGGCAATATGCATTGATATGCTGCAAAAGTATGGTATGGCTGTTTGTAAGCCAATTTCTATGCCATTATATCAGAATTTGAAGTTGGATATTACATCAAGTGAAGCATTGGAAAATGCGACTATGTACAGGAAAATTGTGGGAAGTCTTATATATCTCACAATTACAAGGTCTGATCTAAGTTATATTGTTGGACTTGAAAGTCAGTTTATGCAGGTTCCCATGAAGCCACATTTGGATGCTCTGAGGTGCACTCTATGTTATGTGAGTGCTACTTTGGATTATGCATTGTTTTATGAGGCTGGTGTAGATTTGCTGGTTTATGGATACACCGATCCAGATTGGGCTGGTAGCATTCCAGATAGAAGATCTACTAGTGGTTTTCTATTCTCACTTGGGAGTGCAACGATTACATGGAGCAGCAAGAAGCAACCCACTATTGTTTTGTCGAGTATAGAGGCTGAGTATAGAGGCGCTGCAATGGCAGCATGTGAGGCATCATGGTTGGAGATGCTACTTGCAGATTTAGGTGTGGAAGTGCAAAAGCCTATCACTATCTATTGTGATAATCTCAGCAACATACAGTTAGCATGAAATCCTGTTTTTCATGCCAGAATAAAGCATACAGAGATACATCATCACTTCATCAGAGAGAAGGTATTAATAGGTGATATTGATCTTGTTTATGTGAGAATAGATGAGTAGGTTGCTGATATTTTCAACAAACCACTTGGAGCTGAGAAGTTGAACAAGTTTTGGGAGATGCTTGGATTATAGGATATGACGTTGAGCTTGAGGGGCAGTGTTGAGATATCAAGCTCAACATGTGATGATCCAGGATGATACGTACCAGTTTTTCATTTCTCTGACATGTATAGTGGTCGCGCCGGTATATGTCAGGGATACTTCATTGAGCTTTATTAGATTTATCTATCGAGAGTGATGGAGCATTTGTTCCCTGCCAACTCACTCATTTGTGGACATTAGGTTTTTCCTTATGTATTGATCTTTATATATTGCACTTGTTGTATTCTTGTTGTCATTCTTGTACATTCCTTTTTATGTAATGGAAGAAGAAGAAGAAGACTACTCTTCCTTGCCTCAATCTGTGTGTGTGATTCTCCTTGAGAGTGAGAGTGTGTGTGTGAGCTCTCTTCCTTATCTCCTTCCTTGTGACATCTATGCCACAAGTAATGAGAGTGATTCCTTCTAACAATCCTAGAAGTTTTTTTATGTGTCCATTTGCCATTTTTAGCTTCATTCACATGGTTCTTAAAGCTGGCGTGCCCCAATGTTTTCATAAGGAAGTGGTAGCGATGGAAACTCTTGCTCCTAAATCTAGGATTTTTTTGGTAGTCTATCCTTGATAGGTGATAGGAAGATATGTTTCCTTCTTCTCCTTCGCTCATATCTCCTATCTTGTCTATGGGTATCTCGAGGAATTTTCTACAATATTCTATATGTGAGTGGGAGCTATAATTTATGGCACTTGGTTTGTACATGTTTCCACAAATCTAGCTTAACCTTTAACAACTCTTCTAAAGTGAGATGACAGTGCACTTTAGTTTTCTTTACAAATTTTGTGTTCTTGGGCATAACTGATTCTTCATTTCTTATCATTATTGTGGGAGCTCTCGTTTAATAGACTTTGGTTCCCATGGATTTGTGAAATGTGGCAATTCTTGTAATGAATTGGATTTAAAGTCGAATCTTTCATTTGATTGAACCTCTTCTTGATCTTCGCATATAAAGGGGATATCATAAGGGAGTTCATCATGAAAATGATCTATTTCTTGAATGGATGTGGAAGTCAGCTATTTTGTGCCCCACTTCTCTTCTTGAATTGCTCTCAAGAATTCCTGTGAGTATTTGTTAATGGAAGGAGAAATTTTGCACTCTGTTGTCTTTGGAACATAAGACTCTACTAACAAGAATTCTCCTCTTTTTCTCTCAATTGAATTTGCCTTTTGAGACGCTAAGTTCTCGAGTTTGGACACCATTTGCTCTAATCGTTTTAATAGCCCTTGAAAGTGTAATTCTGGTTTGATTAGATTACTCTAGTTAAAGAGTTGACTAGCCTCAAACACAACCTGAGCTAATTCAACCATAATAATGCATAACTTCATCCTCTCTCTCTCTCTACCTCTAGGTCCGTTATAGGGTAGCTCTTATCCAACTCTATTGTAGTGGTTCCTGGCAAGCCTTGAACATCATGTCTAAGTCCTTTGGGAATGGGTTTGCTACTGAACCTGACTAAGGGATGGGTGAGTCTATATTAGAACCTTCGATGTCAATTCTAGAATCTTTGCCTTGGTCTCTTTAGGCTACCTTCTAGTTCTGTTAGCTTCTTAGACTGTAGTATTGGATCTTGATGTACTTGGTTCGATTGTAGAAGATTGGGTTCTTGATGATGGCCAAAGCTAACTAACTATTGGTGCAATTTCATTTAAGAGTATCTTGCAAATACCAATATTAGATAATAAACAATGAAGCCATATGGCCTCACATGCTACAAAATAGGATGCTTTGTACTCAGACTCTATGGATGAAAGAGCAACTATATGCTGCTTCGTACTTACCCAAGAGATAGGTCTTGAGCCAAGCAAAAATATGTACCCAGAGATGGAAAATTGAGAATAAGGATCACCAACCCAATAATTGAAGCACATAAAGAAATCACACTTTGACTTGAGAGGATAGACCCATACATCTCTATATAAGACACCTATAAAAGTCACAAAGTACAAGAATTAACAAAAGAAGGTGTCTGCATTATGTCACATACATCACTATGAACAAGCTACAATTTGCTTTTAGCTCTAGCTATACCATCTTTGAGAGAGGAAGAATGCTCCATCTTACACAAAATGTAGGTCTTACATACATGCTTACGGCCCCTCAATTTTGGGCAAAGATGACACCATATTTTTGCAAGTATAATAAGCTAGCAAACTCTAGATGAACAAAATATGCATTACAACATTTCAAGTTGATTTCAAATATTGATCTATGCATGCATAAACATCCATAGATTCGCCTTAATTTTTGAGCTTATATAGCACACGACATAACTTTATAGATGCAATGCTTTTATCACCACCAAAGAGATCATGAATTGTACACATTCCACCAATAAACTTTATTACCAAGCCAACCTTGGCTAGAGCTAACCCTGATAATAGATGCTTCTTGATCCTTGTCACACATAAAACATACAAAATTTTGATGTACTTCCATTAACAAGAGAAAGGAAAAGTTTTCCAACTCCCATGATAGGATAAGAGGAGTTTTTGGTGCATGTGAGAGTATTCCCATTAGGGGTAGGTTCAAACGATGTGAAGAAGCTACACCCATAGGTAATATCTTTGGTCATACCGTTGTCAAAGTATCGATTATTTGAGTCCAACACAAACATACAATGTCATGAGATGATGGATCATAACTACATTGTGTAGTAAATGCCCATACTTCAAGTTGAAAAGAGTATCCCAGGCAACCTTAACCATTTTACACAAGTGGATGTGAGGGATAATGGCACACTTGTTAGACAAAGCAATCAAGGCATGTTTTTGTGCATCTCTATCATCCCGTCAAAGTTGTTTTGTAGTGGTTCAAGGTGCTTGTGATTTACTTTACATAATTAAGGAAGGAGTTGAAGGAGGACATGAAATAAGAATCAGATATGTCGATAATGGATAATTGCAACCATTTAACTTATCCTCAATAACCAATATGCATAATACATCTTTGTTCTCAACCATGGCCAATGATTGTACCCCAATTTAGAAAATTGACCATTTCTTGAAAATTTGAATAGGAGAACCCTATGAAGCTTTGCTACCTTGTCACAAAATTTGAACAACTTGTTTTGGAAAAGAAAAACTTAAAAAGTAATAGAGAAGGATGAAATCACCTATTCAATCATCGTGATAGTGCAATCAAAGGCCAAAACAAGCTCGAATCAATTTTTTTCCTACATTGAGCTATAGAAGTTCATTTTTTGTGTAGATCATCCTAAAAATATTCACCAAGTTCTTTTAGAAATCTTAGAAAGTGAGTGGAGGTGCACCAAGGATGCACCTTATGAAACAATGACCTACTTTGTGCACCAAGAATGCACCTCATGAAACAATGACCTACTTTGCTACCAATTGTTGAAGTTCACATAATGGAAACACACACAAATAACACGATGAAACATAAAAAATTGAGAGCAAAACACATAATAATGTATTAGTAACTATGAAATGTACAGAGATAAGCAGTGTGTTAGAGTTATGGAAGTGTTTATGAACAGAAGAAAAAGAACCTTGTAAAAAAGATCCATCATAATTCTATATGTGTTCACACATCATGAATATTGTGACAAATACACTTGAGCAATGTCTTTTTTTTGAGATTACAATGAATTGGAAAGACACACACACCCAACCTCGTAAGGTAGAGGCAGCCAGCTTGGAAAACTTTAAAGCATCCAGCCCAGGCGTGACTTGAACCCTGACCATTTGCCTAAGAGTACAAGGCACATCCGCTAAACCACGCCCGCTGGATTAGTTGAGCAATATTGACTAACATCTTAACACTTTATGTGCGTAGAACAATTGTCCGTAACGCTTTTTGCCGAGAAACGTACTTCAAATTTCAGTTAAAAATAGCGATTTAACATACAATCTAGGCATAATAAATTTACTTATATGCATGTACCAAAGGATCATCCATATAGCATAATGTGCGCATGATAATGTTGCAGGGTGTCGATTCACAATACTAGTTAGTATAGAAGCTGTGTGGCCATGGCTCCCTGTGCTTCGGCGACCTCCTCCTTGGCGATGAGCAACGTAGCAGGGCACTTTCAAGCAGCACCTCATTATTCTTTGGCATTCGCAAGCACACTTGAAAGCTCGCGCCATGGGATGCTGTCTCTCTCGTACTCTGTTAGAGATCTTTCCCTGCTACGCTTCTGCTCGTTTCCTTCCTCGAATACCTTACGCTCTCTTTTACCTTCTCAAATGCATCCAACTTACGGAAGAGAAAGATATTCTCTGTCTCCTCGCATGATGCTACCGTCTGAGTAAGCTCACTCTTTCGTGTTTCTTATCCTTTTCTTCTTCTTTGAATTTTGTGTTTTTCACTTTTTTCTTTCTTTCGAATTTTAGAAGTTTGTACTCACATTCACAACGATAAGGTTTAAAGGTGCAAAGTATACTCATGTTTTTTAATGATGAGACATCTCCTTGACAGGCAAGGGATGCCATACGAACACGGAATGCTTATGGATGATTACAACTTAAATTATGACCATGCAGTGTCTGTGCATAATTGTAGAGCTTCGGAATAGATAAAAACATTGAATCTTATTGACGCGAGTTTGAAAGGTTTTGGACTAATCAGACATCGCAAACTCATATCCCTAGAATTGATTTTGCATTAATTTTTGGTTGAGCGGGGATCAGTTTAGATTTTTATTTTCTTTTCTTACCCCATGCATTAGAATCTCCGATGCAGTGGAAAACCTATTCTACCTCTGTTTTTTTCCTCTTGTTTTTTCTTTCCCCCTTGTTCTAAAGAACCTGTTCGCTTTTGTTCTGTTTCTCTATCTGTCACTTGTCCGTTTTGTTGTACCTACTTACTTCAGAAAACCTTTTTTTTCTTGCCGAATTATTTTAGTTGACATGCTTATTATGGTATTCATTTATAGATACCCTGATCGTGTTGCCAGCCCCGAGCGCCCTAAGTAAGGTCCCTATAAGGTTCTTGTTCTTGATTATACTTTCTTTTCATACATATTCACGTTTCACTCTTTGTGGAAGAATTGGTAGATGGTCTGCAAGAGCAATTAAGACATTTAGCATGGCAGAGCTGGAAGCCAGAAAGCTTAAATACCCCACCACCGGAACAGAGGCTCTTTTGATGGGGATGCTAACTGAAGGTAAGCAATGCACTTTAAATTCTCTGTTTGTGCTCAGCATTGTGATACTGCTGTGTTTTATTTTTTTTAAAATTATTTTATGTTATGATATTTGATTGGATATTAAACTTTGTATGCACAGCTTCTTGTTCTGTATGGGTTCATGGCAGTATATGTGCAAGCTAGATTGAGACAATATCATTCACCTACCTTGTCAAAATTTTACTACATATATATTTTTTTGGTATTTGATCATTTAAATGTGGATGAATTTTATGTCAGTTTGACTTATATGTCTTTCATACGTCACTCTTGGGATGCTATTCTACGTTGGTAATCATATCCATGGACATGAGGATTAGGATGATTGTATCTGCACATGGATGTTTGCAATATGCCACAAGTAAATCCATATTTTGGTCACAAGATATCTCCAAGTTTTACAATTTGCCAAGATCTTATGGGGTACTTGAGAGTAGGTGATGAGGATGGGCTTACATCTCCTGAATTTGAGTAACTATATGGTGAACATGATAGTAGAAGGGAGCTAACAGTCCCTTGTAGCAACTCTAATTGTGTGTGAGAGATTCAATAGGGATGCTTTATGAGAAGTCTAGTGTATACTTATTACTTTGTGGAGCTGATTTACCTCTAGTTTTTGGGAGGGATACTGAAAAGAATTTCAGTTCATCATATCATACATAAGTTTCTTATATAGATGTCTTGGGAAGTACAATGCTTGGTTTTGCAACCCTTAGTGTTTGGTTATGAAGCATTTGTGGGTATCAGCAGCAAGGAATGGATAAAATCTGATATGTTATCCATCTATGTCCTCATGGGTTGTGAGAATGATGATCATATGGTTTATAAAATTTGGCGCTCATGGCCCAAAAGGTTTTTACGTAGAATCTAGATGGAATATTTGTGTTTAATGAAGGAGAATCAATCAACAGTGATATAACCTTTGATGTGGGCTATAAGAGTTGAAAATTGAAACATGTGTCATGTGGAATCACCCATTGTCAAGATGATAGGAAAGTGGGCCATACACATAAGAGTGCCTTGATGTTGGAGTAATTGACTAGTGCCAAATGAATTCCTTTTGGCAAAGTAAGCTTTAGTTGCAAACTCTAGCAAAGAAACAATCAAAGCAAATATTCTTGATTGAAGCTTTATGAGAATAAATTTGATTGAAGCTTTATGAGAATAAATTTTAATGAATCTACACATGAAGTAATAAAAAACCTTTACTTGAACACCTTGTTTGATCTAACATAAACTCACAAATTGGTGGCACATGAAAGCTTTTTATATGGAATTAAAGACAACTAAGGTACTAAACTTGTGCCATTATGGTAGGTCTAATCCATTTTGTGTCATAGTTTCATCTTCACTTCATTTATTACAATTCAAGCTTTGTTGTTGAGGAAACTTTTGCTCATAACAAAATTTTAAGCATGTTTTTGTTATATCTTCTTAGGGGACACTAGATTGTGTCCTCTAATTGGACTAGACAAGATTATTAAAAAAAAAATCAGATTACAAGATTATGAACGGAGGGAAAACAATAGAGGAACATACAATTGATACAAGAGGTCCCACAACCCGCGGCCAGTAGGTAAAAGATAACTGGAATATACAAGTTACAAGAGATTCCACAACTCGGGGCCCTAGGTCAGAAATACAACATCAGAAATACAATTTTTTTTTTTCATGAAGATGAATTGGATACAAGAAACAACTAGACAAGATCTCGTACTAGAAGATTACAAGATGACAAAGCAAGATGTATAGAAACTAGAATAGACATGACTAGAAGAAGAGCTAGATAAGAGCGAGAAGTGGAACTTGGAAAGTAAGTACTTGGAGATCGCAATTCTTTGAGCTCCCAAGATTGGCATTGGAAAGACTCAAGATCTCTCTTGCAAAGTCCTTCTTATATATGTGTCTTAGGGTGGTTATTCCAAATGTTCATGTTATGAATGATGATGACAAGTGCAAACAAGGACTCTAGATGTCGAAACAAGGCAAGTAGACCGTCATTCTTAGAGCTTTTGCATGCACGAAATGCGATGATCATGTTAGATTTTCCAATTTTTTCATCAATCATGAATCATGATATATGCAAAGTCACATGAAATGTAGGGTTCAAGATGGTTTCCTTTGTGTCCATGACACATCTTCCAGTACTGTTATATGATGAATTATCATTAACAACCTTATTGGATCATGTGCTTGTACTATTGGCTTAAAACAAAATTAGATCATGCGTATAGATCACCTTGCCATTTAAAAATGATCAATTTTGGGTTGACAACAAAGGTCAATTAAACCTTAGATGTTGAGTCAAAAAGGGAGTTTATCAATTGACGTTTTGAATAGCAATCAGATATTTTCTCTGCACCCAATCTCTTCAACAATCATGGTGTTAGAGCTCCCTTTCCAATATTTAAATGTAGTGTTGACATTGTTTGTTTTTAGGCCCACAATCAATTTGTAACATTGTTTGTAGTGTTGAAATTGTCAAAACTTTACATGGTCTTTTGACATAGTGCGATGTAAAATCTGAGTTATAAAGGGAGTCATCAATTGATGTTTTGAATAATAATCACATATTTTATAAGCACCTAATCTCTTCAACAATCATGGTCTCAGAGCTCCCTTTCCAACATTTAATTGTAGTGCTGAAGTTGTTTGGTTTTTAGGCCCATGGTCAATATAGAGACAAAGAAAATAGAGACAAGATGGAGAATAAACAATATATCATAGGGATGAAAGGAGCCAAGCTCCATATAAATAGGTTACATTCCATGTTGAAGTACATGAAGTTAGAAGATAACGTGAAGAATCTGCAAGAAACACATTCTCCGCAATCTCCAAAGTTGAAGATGATCTCTTCCAAATAGATAAACCCCAATCTGTTGCACACCTTGTAGATGATGAAGAAAACACAACTCCACCTCTCCAAGTTGAAGGAACCTCCTCCTTCAATAGAAGCTCGTGTAGAGCACTCCATGAGTGATAGTTCTATGTGTCTAAGGTCTAGTCTTTATATAGGTTTGATTGTGCCTTGATTTCCAAATCATAAAAAGCAAAAAATTGAATCTTGTAAATCTTACCGCAAATCGTGGTAGATTTTTTGAGATACTTATTTTTGGTATTTTTTTATTATTTTTAGTCATCATGTGGGCTAGTAATAACCATATGATTAAAACTCTTGGATTTTGATATGTGGCACACTTGTTTTTCATACTTCAAGTTGCTTTTCACACATAGCTGCAACTTAGGGTTTGACTTTCGATGCACATATACTTCTCAAATACCCAATCCTCATGTACCAGTGGATAGCTCTTGAGGAGTACTATCACAATATGTAATAATAGTTTTTGACCATATTTTTACCCTTTCTCAAAAATGGATCATTCTTGACCATTTCCAAGATCAACTTTGATTAACCTACAGATGGGATCCCTAGTGGAAGGTTGCCCTAGTGACATTTTCTAACAATCCCCTCTTAACTTGACACTAGGGGAATATGCCATGTAGTGATATTTGTTATTTGTAGTTGTTAAGATTTAGGTACCTCTATTTTTCACATATTATGCAAAATATCCCACAAACGCACACAAGTGCACACAAGAGAACTCATACATCCCCCACTCTTCACAACCAAGTGCTAGTTAGGGATTTGGAAGGATAGAGACACCTACATGATGCTATGTTGATATAGGATATAGACTCAAACATACTCCCGAGATTATCAAGGTTGTTGAGTCCTTTTCAAACCAAGGCTATATGCTTTCATATGCACCTATTACACACACACACACACACACACACCTCAAAAAAAAAAAAAAAACCAAGAAAGTGTTATAAGTCCACCATAAGGTTTTTAATGTAGAGATAAACTCCTCCTTGCTCACATAAGGCTTCCTCCAAGACCACCAAGATGTTTTGCCAGCTCCCAAATATGGCTGAATGACTAACCTCAAGGAGTACTAGAAGATTGACAAGTAGTTTGAACATCACTTCATAAGTACACAAGGAAGCAATGCTTTCCAATTTGCAATCCAGCAAATATAAATTGTTTATTACTGCTATAATAGCTGCAATATTTCTCTTGGAGTGTATAGCCCTTCAGTACTATATATTCAACATCTTCATAAAGATTGATAATCTGCATATCATAGCTGAATAGAAGGCTGAGCTTGAATCGCATTCGCCATGAAGCTTTAGTTCTTCTACATGTTGCCAAATTGGCAAACTCTCTATGTACTCTAGATTATCTTGCACTGATACCAATGGTTGGTTTTTAGGCCCACAATCAATATAGAGACAAAGAAAATACTGAGGAGATGGAGAATAGACAACAGATGAGAGATGAAAGGAGCCAAGCTCCAAATAAATTCATTGCATTCCATGTTGAAGTACATGAAGTTACAAGTTAACCTAAAGAATTTGTAAGAAGCACAAGTTGGTCATAACTCCACTATCTCCAAAGGTGAAGGTGAACCTCTTCCAAATAGATAAGCTCAAAGTTGCTTCATGCCTTGTAGATGATGAAGAAAACACAATTCCATCTTGCCAAGTTGAATGGACCTTCTTCTCCAACACAAGCTCATTTAGAGCTTGTGTTGTCATTTGGACTAATAATAGCCATAGGATAAAAAATCTAGGATTTTGACATGTGGCACACTTGTTTTTCATATTTTAAGTTGCTTTTCACACATAGCTTCAATTTAGGGTTTGACTTTTGATGCACATATACTTGTGAAATACCCAAGTATTATACCATTGGATAGCTCTCGAGGAGTGCTATCATAATATGTAATAATAATTTTTGGTTGTATATTTACCATGTCCTGTAAATGGGTTCATTCTTGACCATTTCCAAGACATTTTGATTAACCTGCAGGTAGGATCCCTAGTGGAAGGTTGCACCAATGACATATATTCTAATAGAAATGGTTGATAAGGGGAAAGATAGTGTGCTGACAACATAGAGATCAGGGTTGATATTCATGCTATAGGACTAAACATGAATAGAGACTTGATGATTTTTAGTGAATGCACCACCTTACACACTATCTCAAGGATAAGATGTAACTCTTGCACCCTACACATACCAAATTTTATGCACCTTATGCACATATAACCTTGGACGGATGCTAGGTGCGACATAGATTGGGTGCATTGGGGCTTTGAGTGTGTATGATTCTATCCATTGCACAGATTTGGATACTAGTTGGAACTTGGAGATATTCCTATATCGATCCGACCTTTGTTAGAGTACATTGAGGTGGATCTTTCGAGGAACACTTTTGGAAGGTATTACATGTACGAATCTTCTATACGCATGTACAAAAAATCAAGGGTTAGAAACAAAAATAGCTTTCTGAACTTGGGGAAGGGTCTATTTTATGTGGGCCATTGGATGTAGACTTATCCTTAGTGTGGATTAAGCAAGATCAATGGCTACAAACAAATGGTTGTTGATCCTATCTTTCTACCATTGGATTTACCCCATAGATCAATGGTGGAGATTATTTTGGGCATGGATCAAGCTACCATGACCCTAGAACATGATTAGACCGACATAGGCTTGGAGGACCTTATAAGGATGGTCCCCTCCCCATGTAGGATCACAGTTTGTAGTGTTTGGAACCATTAGGATATCCATCGTAGTACCCATTGTGTTGGCCTATAGCCCTTCATCTAGCTTTTATTTAGATTCTACATAGTAACCATCTACATATTGTGTAGTGTTTGAGTTCCATTGTATCAAAGTTATGAGTTTGAGTTGAGTTCATTTTCTACTTATCTTGATTCCACTTTCCATTGTAACCACATCCATTGGGTTTTTGCCAGGAATATCAATATCTCTCTTTCTCTCTAACCTTGATCCTATATATGTATGTGTTGTGGTAACCTCTACATGCTATTGGAGTTGCACCACTAGTCATTAGTCCTTCATTATTCATTTATTTCTTTTTCTTAAATGGTATTAGAGCTCAGGAAGGTATAAAAGATTGCAGAGATCATGGAGGCCAAGGAATCAACTCTAGCATTTGTGAAGGCTTCAACATTCAAGCTTGTGAGAGGTAAATGCTTCAAGTCCAAAGTTTGTGGTAGGTAAAGGCCTGAACATTGGAGTTCTTGGGAGGCAAAGGCTTCAACACTATAGCTTGTGAGAGGCAAAGGCTTCAACGCTAGAGTTCTCAAGAGCTGAAGGATTCAACGCTAGAGTTCTCGGGAGGCAAAGGCTTCAAGGCTTCAAGTGCATGGGACACAAAGGCTTTAACACTATGGAGGTGTTAGCATCTATAAGTGGAAGTGGAAGTGGAACTAGATTTGGTGCAATGGATTTGGAAATGCAAACACTATGCGTTCATCTATTGACCTTCAATGAAGGCAAGCTAGATGGTCTGAATTGTTTCTTTGGAAGTTCAAGATTACAGTTATCCTTGATTCTTATGATCTTTTGGAGATGGTGATGGGAAGTGAGCAAGAGCCACAACCTACCTTTGAACCCATTGGATCGGAGGATGGTGATTCTCCTAGATGTAAAGCTTCTACAAGCTTGGAAGATAAATTCAAATGCACTATATTATATAGTGAACAATTGTGTGGACTCTATTCTACCTCTTATTCAGCATACATCCAATGCAAGTGAGGCATGGAGTATATTGAGGAGTCACTACGAGGTAAGAAACCAAACATGCATTCAAAATTTAGAAAATCAATTAGAAGTAGAGAAGTTTGCAGAAGGAGAGAAGGTTAAAGCATCCATTACTCAGATCAGGAAGCCATGTGATGGAATGGCTTGTCAAGGGATAGAGAAGACTAGCAAGGGGCTAGCTCGAAGGTGTCTCCGAAATCCTCCACCAAAGTATAATGGAAGGGTAACTACTCTCAACACTCGAGTGAGACCTCAAGCTTTGATATTTGAGAAGTTTTATTCAATACCAAATTCCAATGGAAGAGGATTTGGAGCTTAAAGCCCAAGTAAGAAGTAGCCAAGGAGATGCTACATTCTCCACCAATGCATCAGGTAAAGATGGTTCCTCAACCAAAGGTAAGAGTGCAAAGAGGAAGAGTAGTAAGAAGAATATTCAAAGACAATGCTTCCATTGCAAAAGGGAGGGACAAACAATTGCAGAGTTTCATGTAAAGAGTGTAGATGAAGAATGTAAGGAGGAGACAATAGATGAAGCTGAAGCAAAGTTGGTATGCTCCTCACACAAGGAGAGCCAATTGTGGATTCATGGGTACTAGACAACGATGCATCTTGCCACATGGCCAATGAGAGAGGTCACTCTAGTTCTATGCAGCCTCATGAAGAACCCATCACAGTGATAGGGAAAGTATGGAAGGAGATGAAAAAGCAAGGTATTATTCTTCATCACTTACCTACAATGAATGAGATGAAGGAACCTTGTAGAGCTTGTATGATGGGCAAGCCGCACAGAGAGACATTCCCACAAGAAAGCAAGAGTAGGTCAAAGGCTACTCTAGTGTTGGTATATGCTAGCTTGTGTGGTAAGATGTCTATACAGGCCTTGGGAGGATCTTCCTACCTTGTGATTGTCGACGACTATAGCAGGAAGATATGGATGTACTTTCTTTATGATAAGGCTCAAGCTTTTGGTAAGATTAAAGAACAACGAGAACTTGTTGAAAATGAACGAGGGAAAAGCGTGAAGAAGTTTGGAATAGGAGGTGGTGGTCAGCTCCACTTAGAGGAGTTGGAAGGCTTTTGTAAGTGCAAAGGGATAAAGTGTCAATCAGTGACACCTCACACATCACATCAAGATGGCATTAAGGAATGCAAGAGTCACACCATTGTTGGGATAGCAATGTGTATGAGGGAAGGCATGGGCTTTCCTAATCAAATTAGAAAAAGTCATCGTGAAGCATATCGATAAGAATCCATTTGTCTCACATTTTGGAATTTTTGGGATTATGTGCTATGCTCTTGTCGAAGGTCAAAGGAAGAACAAGTTGGAACCAAAAAGCAAGAGATGCATCTTCTTAGGTCATTGCGAAAAGCAAATGGCTTTCATATTGTATGACCATGAGGCAAATAAGATCAAAAGGAGTCGCAATGTGGTGTCTATGGAGAAGCTACATGCAATGGAGGAAAAGAAAGGATTTTCTTGTTTATCATCAAGCGAAGGAGTACTCCACTGTGTACCTAGCCCAAGAGTCATCCCTACCTATGACCAGGAGGAAGCGTCATCATCAGATGGTGAGAAGAGAGTCTACCAACCTAAAATCACCCAAACAGACTGGATGTCGTTGCAATGGGTGAAGAAGAAGCTCTATGGTTAGAGTAATCCTATGCCAACAACTATTGAAGAGAAGGAAGGAGGAGCAAGGAGATCACGAAGAATAGAGGAGCACAAGTGGGCTTCTACTCGCATAGTTAATAGAGGAGCACAAGTGGGCTTCTACTCGCATAGTTAGTATGGCCATGATGGTTGCGATTATGAAGGATGTAATGAAGCCGATAATTGAAGATGAAGCACTTGTAGATCCGACATGGAAGGAGGTTATGCAAGCCAACTATGAAAGCTGAATGAAGAATGAAGCATGGAAGGTCACTGCCACCAAGTGGGTCTTATAGATGAAAGACATGATAGATGAAATCTTGGATTTTTATCAAGATACATTGACATCACAAGGACTTTCGCTAGTGGAGGGTTTTGGCTTTCAAGACTCTTTTGCTCGAGTAACCACTATTTGCATCATACTAATGGTAGCAACTCAGATGAAGTGGGAAGTTTTTGTGTTGGATATCAAATCAAAACTTTTGAATGTTGACCTCAAGGAGGAGGTACATGTCTCAACCACCAGGTTTTGAGGCTCCACATTCAAAGAACACATTATGTACGTTAAAGAAGGCATTCTACGGGATGAAACAAGCTTTAAGATCATTGCACAAGCAGATAGACATTGGGAGCTACATGGTCTTTGGTAGTCTTATCTACTTATGGAATATCATACATGATATCAATTTTACAGTCTGACTTCTGAGAAGGCTTGGGAATAGGCCTCATGAAGGACATTCAAGAGTTGGCTAGTAAGTGCAGTTGAGAAGAATGGTGGAAATAGTCTAGTATCCACACAAGAAGAATGCAACAGGTACCCCTTAACAAAAGTGCTTACAAAGGATCTACTATACGTCTTCGAAGACTTGACATTGGACCAAGAAGGTAGTTCACTTTTGGGCGGACATTAAGGGGGAGTGTTAGACATGGTCAATGCTCCACTCGCATGGAAGACTTGGCATCAAGCCAAGAAGGTAGGTCACCTTTGGGTGGACATTGAGGGGGGTTGTTGGATATGCTCAATTCTTCACCCTTATGTAGCACCACCATTGTTCCATGACACTCTATTTTGTAAGGCCCCCATTATGGGGAGAAGCCATGTGAGAATGTTGGACATTGTTAGGTTCCTAATTTTGAGGTCAGATGAGGTCAAGAGTAGACCATAGACAGATAGTTAGGAAGGTTATGTTGGAAATCAATGTCACATCAGTCCAAAATCCTTTTAGGGCAGAAACCCTAATTTTGGTACTTAGTCATTTTTGGCACAAAAATTGGGTAAAATTTTTATGAGCCTATCTTGTAGAGCTTGAAGAGAGCTTTTTAATGGTATATGACATACAGTCATCAGAGATCAGATTTGGGAGAAAATCACCCTAATTTTCTGCTGATTTAGGGTTTTTACATCATTTGATAGCTCTCAGCTTGCAGGTCATAAAAATGTCTTCAGTTTATTCATCATGTGGTCAGAGATGTGAAAAAGCAAGCCAAAAGCAATATTTAGCGATTAAATTAAATAAAGCAAAAGCAATTAAATAATCCTCTACGATTCTGAATTTATTCACAAAAAAGCTGCTTTATGCTTTATTTTTACATGGGATCGCTAGGAGTCATGGTGGCCTATAAATTAAAGGCTTGTAGTCACTTCTTGGATCATCCAATGCAAGCTAAGGCTACTCTTGGAGGAGTTCTAGCTGATGCACACATGGGGCAGCCATGGTGCACATATGGGAAGCTATGGAGTAGCTATTGAAGCACATGAGGAGCAGCCTTGGAGTTCTTCTTAGAGAAGAGTGTGCTCACACTCTTGCTTATGGAGAAGACTTACCTATCAGCAGCTTGGTGGTTTGGATCAGCCATCTACATGATGTATTTGAAGATTGTCTTCTACATGAAGATTATGGAGTACTTCAAAGACATTGGATGGAGCTTAACATAAGATTGCATCTTATGTTAACTATGGAGGTACATATTCTCTTTATGCATACAGGTACTACTTGGAGCTTATGGAGGCGGTGGCATCCATATCTGGAGGAGTCCTATTCGGCATACATGGAGGCAGTGGCATCCATAAAGGAGAATCAGTACATGCATGCTACATGCATCAGATGAGGTGTTAGAGAAAGTGTTTCCACATGAGTATGAGGATTTCTGTCAGCAACATGTTAGCATTCTATGCTAATTCCGTAAGTATGTGATCTATCACACACACATCTGATTTAGGTTCTTCCATAGCCTAAATTCAGATTAGGGTTTGCTGAATATCAGTTTCAAACTGATCTTTCCTCTTTCTGTCACTCATATTCACTCTTCTACAACCTATCAGGTCATACATCTCATACATATTCAGATTTCTGTCCCTACATCTGAATATTCTTGTAAATTCTGTACATACACTCTTCCATCTATTTCTGTCCACATAGAGTGGTTGAGATTTTGACTCCCACATTGTAAATTGACATTATATGATGGTGTGAGTAAGCAGTGGCTTACGTAACACTTTGAACATGTTGTCCAATCTCTCGCTATCTTTGTCTCATCATTGTATGATTAAGTGATTATATTCATGTTTGTCAATTTTGGGAGATGTAGGAATCTATATCTTAGATCTTGGAAACCTGTGGACCTGTGGAATTTAGTTATGGGCCTACCTAATTTCCAACAGGTTACTTCTAAGCCATTGGATTTGGGATTGATCCTATGTGAGGATCAACCTAAATCAAGGGCTAGACACAAAAATAACTTTTTTAACTTGGGAAAGAATTTATTTTATGTGGGCCATTGGGTCTAGACTTGATCCTTAGTATGGATTAAGCAAGATCAAGGTGTAAGGAATTGAACTCACAACCTCTTGGATAGGAATGTGATGGGCTAACCACTTGCCCCAAAAGCCATGGTTGAGGATTACTTCTTAATCCTCCCTCTTAGGGTGTAGTTCAACCGTCTCCTACCTATCAAGGGTGTGGTTCAACCATCTCCAACCTATCACTTTATTACATTCTTCCCCCCCTTGGTCGATCATTGTCCTCAATGATCCACTCTTGTATCCCTCTAGCCTAGGTGATCAGTCCCTTGAACTCCCTAGGTGCCCTTGAATTGATGTCCTCAACCTCGCACAGTTTCTTGAACCTTGTTCGCAACCTTGGTCCGTTGAACCCTTGCTCTCAACCTTGGTGTCTTCTTGTTCGCAACCTTGGTGTCTTGAGCCCTTAATCAAGTGCCACCCAAGGTTTCCCAAGGACTTCACACTTCCAAGCTAGCTAAGTAGATTTGGAAAGTTCGTTCCGAGAGCTTTCCAACGGTATATTATATGCCTCAATCCGACCTACGGATTGAGAGATACACTTGAATCTTTGTTGGGTCCAATTCTCAAAGCGCTGCCTCCCCAATTCCTACCCTTTTACATGATAGAGTGCCCAAGCGCCTTTTTTAGAGGCCATTGGGTCATTCCACCTTGTCCAAGCCTACTTCCTAGGCTCTGATACCAATGTAAGGAATTGAACTCACAACCTCTTGGATAGGAATGTGATGGGCTAACCACTTGCCCCAAAAGCCATGGTTGAGGATTACTTCCTAATCCTCCCATATTAGGGTGTAGTTCAACCATCTCCTACCTATCAAGGGTGTGGTTCAACCATCTCCAACCTATCACTTTATTACACAATTTGGGCATGGATCAAGCTACCATGACCCTAGAACATGGGTAGGCCGACCTAGTCTTGGAGGACCTTATAAGGATGGTCACCTCTCCATGTAGGATCACAATTTGTAGTGTTTGGAACCATTGGGATATCCATCTTAGTATGCATTGTGTTGGCCTATAGCCCTTCACCTAGCTTTTATCATAGGGAGTGCATGGGTGGCTATAACCATCTATATATTGTGTAGTGTTTGAGTTCCATTGTATTAGAGTTATGAGTTTGTATTAGAGTTATGAGTTTGAGTTGAGTTAATCGTCTACTCAACTTGAATCCACTTTCCATTGTAACCACATCTATTGTGTTTTTCCCATGAATAGCAATATCGATCTCTCTCTCTAACCTTGATCCTATATATATGTGTTGTGGTAACCTCTACATGGTATTGGAGTTGCATCACTAGTCATTAGTCCTTCATTATTCACCATTTCATTCTTACACATGGTTCTTGTATTGTAGCTAAGGGGCTTGGAGTAGTGGCCGACGTAGGGAGATGTGGTGATGCCTCAAGAGGAGATCTAGATGCTTAAAGGATTTTGGGGATAGTCAACGAGCTTGATTTATCTCGAAGGGTCACAACTCCTCTATAGCACACGAGCTTAGGTAGGATGATCTAGTGACACCTTAGGAGGAGATCAAGAGCTTGGAGGGTCTACCCATTGTGTTCCGCTAGAACTTGAATTGGATTTGATCATATGACTAGGAAGTATATTAGGCCTTCTTGTTGAGGACACTGATTGAGTGAGAGCATGAGAATAAGGGAGTAAGTTTTACACCCCCAAATCGAAAGGACATCAATTTTGAGCGCATGTAGGTAAATTGTCTGACCAAGTATGGAGTGTTCATGGCTCGCCCAAGCGTGAATTAGGCCACCTCTTTAAAAGAGACTATAAATAGGACCCAATGACTCCTTTGTTATTCATTCCTCTTATAAGGCTTTTGGGCTCTTGGTCCATGGTGGAGTCCTCCACCCACCTGTGTGGTGTGGGTATGGTCATATAGATACCATGGCCTTGAGAGGTTTGCCACTTGCTTGGTTGCAGCCTGCAGGCTTCCAAGCTCGGGGGTCGGTTGCTCTGGACCCTATGGTTGGGAGGTGAGTTTGATGTCCACCTTTCTATGTTTGTGAATATGGAGTGTGTCATGTCTTGTCTTTTAGGGTTGATTATGGAGGGATCTAACAATTTCATGCATGAAATGAAGAGAAACACTCCTTGATAGGAGTTACATGAAACGATGCACGTGAATCCATAATGTAAGTATGAGATAATGCATCAGTTACAATCCAAGTATTGAGGTAATGCATCATTTACAATGAGCAAGGATCACTCTTGGTGATTTGCATATCGTGTGCATGAACAATATGTGAAGCATTATGTACACATGCTTCATTTGTTGTCATAGTAGCACATAAGATGTCCTCAACATCTGTTAACTCTTCAATGACTACACTAGAGGCCTTCTCCTTGTCCTTAGAGCTATCCTTTGCATTCATCTTGTTTTCCTTCTTCTTTTTATTGCATGTTGTCTTTTTTCTTTCTAAGTCCACTTTGTAGTACTTGCACTTTGGTTTCTTGTGACCTTTCCTATCACATTGGTAGAAAGTCACTTCTCTTTTGCCTTTGCCTTTGCTTTTGCATGTGTTTCTTTTCATGTTACCTCCTTTCTTCTTTGTCCTTCCTTTTACCATGTTGACTCAATTGCATCCCTCTCCATATGCTTTCCTCCTGATTTCCTTGTTGAGGATAGAACAGTGAACCCCTTATACCATTAAATATGAGGCTGGTCGTGTTGGATAGTGATAGAATAAGAGTCTCCCAAGACTCGAGCAATGCCATTAGCAAGAAAATTGCCTTCAATTTGTCATTGGAAGTTGGTAGACCTGAATCTTTGAGCTAAGGGAGGTAACTGAACACCACTTGCGAACAATGGCAAGTGCTTTGAGCTTCATGTATAGGCTCATCAAGTTGCATATTGATGAGCTTCCTCATTAGGTGGACATGGTTCACAACATAAGTGTTTTTGTAGGTAGCTTTTAGCTTTTCCTACACTTCATAAGGGCAAAACCCTTCAAATCCACCAAAAGCTCATCACATATAGCTATTTTAATATTGTTGAAATTACTCCGACCTATGTCTGTCATTCTCTTTGGTTTAATTTGTGCAAGAGATTCTTCGCATTCCTTTATGAAAAGAATGCCTTGCATTTTTCCTTCCATAAGTCAAAATCACTTCTTTTAAACCTTATTTTAAAAAGGCTTTTCACTTATGAAGAGGAACTTGCCATTTTGCATCCGTGGGGCGTCAAAGACAAAAAAGAGGCAAATAATTGTCAAAGATGAAAGAACACAAAATCCCCAAATTTGTTTCCCTCCCTCGCCCCCCGAAAAAAATCAGTAATCAAATTCTTCCAAAATCACAACAATTTGTAATTTTGACGCAAAAACCATAGCTAAAGTAGTCAGAAAGCTTGAAATTGCAAAGCTCTTATTTGTGAAATTGGACCTTCTAGCCCAGAAAGATTTGCTGCAATTCAATTTACAGCAAATAATGATTTCCACATCAAACATACATAGACTCTCTGTATTAACTTACAATAATGATGTGTAACATGTGATTTAAGCAAGTATAACGCTGAAAAACACTTATGGGAAGATTAAACCTGAAATGGAAGTTTTTTACAATGAATCTCTTTTAAAACCTGAAAAATTGCTTCAACTTTGGTTTAGGCGAACTTCAACTTAACATAGACTGAAGTAAAAAAAGCATTTCCAACAATTCCCTTGCGATGGAATAGCTCAAGGCTCTTCTACTGGTTGAAAGAGGCTACAAAATATTATGTGATGATGTGCCTAGTTGCTCCAAACTTCAAGGGGGTGAGCTATTGTATAAGGAGAGAGAAAAAGCTCTTTGTGCAAAAAAAGGAAGAAGATAAAAAGGTAGTAGTATGTACAAGTTTTTTAAAAATCTTTATCTTGAAATGTGAGATAGGACCTTGGGTTGATTAAAATGATGTCTTTGGTCACTTGACCAAATATGGACAGACCAAAGTGACCATTGTTGGAAATTTAGCTTTAGGACCTAGTAAATTTTAATTTGTATTATTCTAGGACATTAATCATCAGTCACTGGTAATTGCATATATTCATGAACTTCGTATTTAGATTAGGTTTTAGACCAAAAGTCAAAATTGGTCAAACCAATTCCCTAAAATTGTCAAATGGTAAAAACAGTACTTGAGATGAGCTCATATTCTTGAACTACTCAAAGAGAGGATTTTAACCATATACAACACTTGCCCAATTGACCCCTCTAAGGTCATTAAAACTCAAACCCTGATTTCAGTAAGTTACTCAAAAAGCACATGCTACACATGTCGACATCTTATAAAGTCCATAAATAAAGCATGACTCAATGGTGTTGAATGCATGTGCCTATTTTGGGCTTTATTATACCAAGAAAAGATGTGCCAAATCAACATCAAGGCCATGTCAGAACTTAGGAATTTCAAGAAAGCTGCTATCATTAGAATTTTTGCCTAGCTTTTTAGAGAAAAGCTATCGCCTGGTTTTGCTATAAAAGGACATGGCTTCTTCACTCTTTTATAATCTTTCTTATACATACATCTAGTGTATGGGCTATTGCGGAGTGAAGTTGCTCTGTAGCTGATATGCTGCATATACACTTATGAAGAAGAGGTGGAGAAGTGCTCAACTCATCTACACACACAAGCTTGATAGAGGTGCCACTTCAACTCATGGACGTCCTCTAGGAGGAGTGTGTGATTATACACTTGGAGATCTCTCTACTCTTGAGAGAGTTTTTTTTTTTGGAGATCTTACCTAAGCCTCTTCATGCGATCCCTTTTTCTCACGTGCTCTCCTTGGTATTAATGGTTTTTGAGTATTTCATGTTATCATGTTACCATGTATATGTATTTGGGAGCATCTCATCATTTTGTACACGTAAATTGTTAATTGGAGCGTATGACTTTTTTGTTGGTTTTTAGGCCCACAATCAATATAGAGACATAGAGGAAATAGAGACAAGATGGAAAATAGACAATACATGAGAGAGAAGAAAGAAGCCATGCCCCATACATTCATTACATTTCATGTTGAAGTACATTAGGTTATAAGATAGCATAATGAATCTGCAAGATATACAAGATGTCCATAACTCCACAATCTCCAAAACTGAAGATGCTTTCTTCCAAATAGATGAGCTCCAAGTTGTTACACACCTTGTAAATAATGAAGAAAACATAACTCCACCTCTCTAAGCTGAAGGGACCTCCTCCTCGATCACAAGCTCGTGTTGAGCACTCCATGAGTGATGATATAAGTGCTCAACTCTTAGTCTTTTTATAGGTATTGATATGTCTTGTTGTCCAAGTTGAAGAAAAGCTATAAAAACTAAAAAAGTTGGTTCTTGTAAATCAAGGCGAGATTTTTGTTGTGGATTACAACAACTCTAATTTTGAAATTAAGAAGATTTTTAAGCGCCAAGTGGTGTAATACAAGCCATTGGATCATATTCTACAAATCTTACACACCTGGCACATTGCTTTTAAATGATAAAAGTGCTTTTCACACTTCACTTGAAGATTAGGGTTTGACTTTTGATATACAAGCAAGTGTCAAGTACCCAAGTGTTATATACCATGGGATAGGTCTTGAGAAATATTATCACAATATATAATAATAATCTTTTGCTATACTTTTACCCTTTCTAAAAAATGATCCCATTTTCGACAATTCCCAAGTCCAATTTTGATTACGACTTGAAAGTGGGGTCCCTAGTGGAAGGTTGCCTCAATGGAATATTTTCTACCTATCCCCTCCTAACCTTGAAGTGGGGGAATGTGCAAGGTAGGCATATTTTGTTATTTGAAGTATTAAATTTAGGTATCTCTAATTCTTTTATATCATGCAAAGTATCTTATAATCAGTGAGCACACACAAGGACCTTTGTCATGAAGAGTTCTTCCCATACACACATCACAAAGAGAACTCACACATTCCCCACTCTTCTCAACCAAGTACCACTTGGAAGGATAGAGACAACTACAATATGCTATGTCGATACATGATATAGACTCAAACTTGCTCCCAAGATTATCAAGGTTGGCCATATCTTTTCAAACCAAGGCTACATGATCTCATCTACACCTACCATACAAACACGTGCACATGTACACACACACACGTACAAGATGGTGCTATAAGTCCACCATAAGGTTCTAAATGTACAGATAAAACCCCTCTTTGTTCACATAAGTCTTCCTCCGAGTCTCAAGACCACCACTATGTTTTGCCAACTCTCAAATATGGCTGAGTGGCTAACCTCAAGGGCACTAGAAGGTTGACAAATAGGTTACATCACTTCAAAGGTACACAAGGAAGAAATTCTCTCCAATCTGCAATTCCAGCAAATCCAGCATATATAAACTTTTTATTGCTATTATAATAGTTACAGTTCTCCAAGTTTTGATGTGACCCTTCTTGGAGTGTATAGCTCTTCAACTCTATATTCAGCCCCTCCATATAGATTGGTCATCTGCATGTCAAAGCTAAAAATAATGCTGATCTTGAACTGCATCTGCAATGAAGACTTGATTATTCTACATGTATCCGCATTCTCTATGTACTCTAGATCATCTTGTATAGATACCAATTATTGGTTTTTAGGCCAACGATCAATATAGAGACGTATAGAAAACAGAGATATTATTGGTTTTTAGGCCAACGATCAATATAGAGACGTATAGAAAACAGAGATAAGATGAAGAATAGACAATACATGAGAGAGAAGAAAGGAGCCATGCTCCAAATATTACATTCCTCGTTGAAGTACATTAAGTTACAAGATAACATAAAGAATTTGCAATTTACACAAGCTGTCCATAAGCCCACAGTGTCCAAAGCTGAAGATGATCTCCTCCAAATAGATAAAGCTCCAAGCTACTGTACACCTTGTAGATGATGAAGAAAACACAACTCCACCTCTCCAAGTTGAAGGGACCCTCTTCTCCAACACATGCTCATGTTGAGCACTGCGTGGATGATGATATAAATGCCCAACTCTTAGTCTTTTTATAGGTATTGATATGCCTTGTTGTCCAAGTTAAGGAAAGCTAAAAAAAATTCAAAAAGCTGGTTCTTGTAAATTGCGGAGGGAATTCTGCCGTGATTTATGAAAACCCTAATTGTGAAGTTTTTAAAAGATTTTTGAGTGTCAAGTGATGTAAACCTTTGGATTATATATTTAAAGAATTTTACAAGATTTTGACATGTGGCATGTTGCTTTTTGATTTTAAAAGTGCTTTTCACACTGCACTTGAAAAGTAGGGTTTGATTTTTGATATACAAAAGGTCTCAAGTATCCAAGTATTATATACCATTGGATAGCTGAGGAATACTATCACAATATTTAAAAGTAATTTTTGACCATACTTTTACCATTTCTCAGAAATGATCCCATTGCTCACCATTTCCATGACCAATTTTGATTCACTTGCAAGTGGGGTCCTCAGTGGAAGGTTGCTGCAATGACATTATTTTCTAACCTTTTTGTCTGTATCTTGTGTTTTCTCGCGTGTATGTGTGCATGTTTTCTGACGTTGTGTGTTACTATTTCTTTGTATTAGGTTTGTGTATTTGTTAACATCCATAAGCCATTAAAAATCATGTAAATGCCTATTTCTTCCCAATTTGGGGGCCAAAAATTTATAATAAAAATATTCCTGGAAAGCTCTTGAAGAGAAACTACTGTGGAAGGATCAAAATATACAAAAGGAGAAACTTTGGGGCCTCTATCCCCAGAAAATTATAGTGGGATACTTCAGTTGCCACCGATCTTTACAGTCCTGGCCACGTTCCTTTCATGCTTGATTTTTGGGACAGTCATGATTCTGTGCTACCCCCTTGCTCCTGACACGTATGTCTGTAAAGAATAACAATGTAATCATTTGTATACCTTTTTTTTAGTGAGAAGGTGAGGAATGTGATCTCCTCAATGCATGGAATGCCTTACTCTACTGTGATGCACTGGGATCACTTTGTCCGAAGAATGCAGGATGTATTATGCGATTGTCATAAGCTAATTGCAGAGATTCATAGATTTGATAGGTACATACTTACACGCATCAAGACTCACATATATATGTGCGCCCACTTACAAACATTCAAGTGTATATGGACACATACATACATGGTACATATACGCATGCATTTATTGCATGCATGCATGCATGCTTACATATGTACATACGTACTTACATACAATGTAGACATACATACCCGCATGAAATGAGTCGACACTTCATCTACTTCCTGGTAAGTCCATGAAATGGTAAATCATGAAGTTAATGATCAGAATTATCACTGTTCATTTATGTATTTATATTCTCAGCGTCTTTAGTTTCTTATTATTTCTTGTTGTTAAAAGAAAAATTAGTAATTTTTTTCTTTTTTTAACAAGTTATTATGGATTATGTACATGTCAAAAATATAAAGTAAAGAAGTGAAAAAGAGATTATATAAAGAAAGTGATAAATTCCTTATGATCAGCCCTATCCTTGCGTTATGTTCTTTGAACCTCATTAAGTTTCTTGGTTATGTGATATGGAGTGAGAACCCTAGTCTCATTTAGTATTAAAATTAAATTATGAAAAGTTGGTAATCTTGTAGCAAAGAGAGGAATATTAACTGTAGATGTAGCATTAATCTTTTATTATTTCATGATAGCTGTTGGTCTTTTTCATGTAATAGGATAGGATGCCATATTTTTTTCAATGAAATGGTAAATCATGAAGTTAGTGATCAGAAATATCACTGTTCATTTATGTATTTGTATTCTCAGTGTCTTTGGTGTTAAAAGAAAAATTAGTATTTTTTTTTTCTTTTTTTATCAAGTTATTATGGATTATGTACATGTAAAAATTATAAAGTAAAGAAGTGGAAAAGAGATTATGTAAAGAAAGTGATAAATTCCTTATGATCAGCCCTATCCTTGCATTATGTTCTTTGAACCCCATTGAGTTTCTTGGTTATGCGATATGGAGTAAGAACCCCAGTTTCATGAGTATTAAAATTAAACTATGAAAAGTTGGTAATCTTGTAGCAAAGAGAGGAATATTAACTGTAGATGTAGCATTAATCTTTTATTATTTCGTGATAGCTGTTCATCTTTTCCATATAATCAGATAGGATGCCATATTTTTTTCAATGAATAAGATTCTTCAAATGCTATGAAGCAAGACACTTATGTGGCTGATATTCAATGTTTCAGGAAAATCAATTCGCCCTTTTTTATTTCGATTTCTTCGATGACAACTGGACTACTCAATGTTTTATTGTTAATAACTTTTAGGGACCAGCCAAGCTGCAAGGTACCTACGTGCACATGGAATAACACTCTTTGGAGTTCGAGATGAAACAATCAGACTTCTAGGAAAGTCAGATATGTATTTTTTTAGTCCAGAGCATCCACCTCTAACTGAGCCGGCACAAAAAGCGCTTGATTGGGCTGTGGATGAGAAAAAGAAATCAGGTCAATTCTGATGCCTCTGATGAATCTGGTTCTTCATTATCTTTCTTTTATTATGAAATTTAATATTGGTCACTTCTGCGTGCAAAATAAAAGATCATTTGGTTCAAAAAATTCAATTTCATTTCAACTTTCTTGTCATTCATAACGAAAAGACTCATAATGCCAACTGCATGTCAAATAATTTGGAAAAGTAGCTTGTATTTCAGGCAAGCATGTGTTTTTTTTTCATACATTTGGCAATGTATTAGTTGTAGCAAATGCTATTTTGCTGCAAGAAACTGATTAAACCTATTTTTGGATGAGTCGTAGTTTTTATGTAAGCTCAAGTTTTTGGCTTAAAATGTATCTGGTATAGTGCAAAGTTCAAACTGCAGATTTATGCTGTTAAATTTGTCCCTTACTGCAAACACCATTAATGAAGAAGTGCAAAGGTCTGACTGCTTTTTATGTTGCTATAGCTTGTGTTTTCTTTTTTTTTGGAATCGTACTGATATTAGGAAAAGCTACAACTAAAAAAGGAGGGGGCCACTTCTAGAGTCCTTATTCTGCTTGTGGAGGGTATGGGAGCTTTAAAAGGAGGGGGTCACTTCTAGAGTCCTTATACTCTTGTGGAGGGTATGGGAGCTTCCAAGTTTGGGGGTGCTACTAAAGTTGATTGTGTTTTTGTTTTTCCAAAATTTCCAAAAGGTTTTGCAGCATTCCAATTTCCACATGTAGACTGAACAACCCACTGGCTCTCTGAAAAGAGCTTCTTGCGAGGAGTTTTCTTCTCAAGTTGCAACAGTTTTCTCAAATTTATCTAGACTCTATAGATCTTTGGCTAGGAGAAGAAGAGATGTCCTGACTCCTTGTTTCTTTTTGCATCTTTTAAAACGAGGGGAGCTGTGGTTTACTTTGTTGTAGTGGCATTAGTCCATATTCCTGTACCAAAGAACAACCGATTTCTTTCAGTGAGGGGTACCAAACAGTTACGAACTTGAGTCCCATTTTGTCTTTAAATTTCTTTGTGGAAGTAAGGGTCATCATTGATATGGCTATCCCTGTTCAATTAAAAAGCCTTGTAAAGAGGGAAAATTAACCGTTAACAGCTTTGTGTCTTCCCTATCCCCTGGCCTTAATTTTGCTCCTCAAGAGGTTCCAGTGGTCAGCTGTCATAGACTCATCATCATAGTCGAGTGTTAGTCTCGGTTCAGTATCAGTATCCTCAAGTTGGATCCAATTGTCTGGCTGGTCTACAAAATTTTATACACTTGGAACCCTGTCAAAAAGATCTTTTTAGCTGTATCGACCTTAGGCTCGTATATTGGAACAATCCTTGTGATTGGGGACTAGATAGAGTCATGTTACTTGACTTGAACCATCGATTCCACTCTTTCTACACCATGCTCATCTTTCTCTTTGTTCCAAGCATGTGAAAAATAGGATATGAGCACGAACTTCGAAGCCTTTTGGCTTCCCTTTGAAAGGGGAAAGATGAAGAAGAGGAGATCAAGATGTTTTTAACTAGGAGAGCCCATGATTCACTCAGTTCCATTCAACATTTGACCATTTATTCGGGCGACAATTTGTTTGCCATATGAAAAATGTGAAGATCCAAAAATCCCATAACTGCCTTTGCCTTTAGGGAGACAACAAGAATCCCAAGTGAGTTTGAAGATATCCTTCCTATTCATATATTGTGCCCAAAGAATTTTTCTATAATTAGTGGTCAATCTTTGAAGGAATGCTTTTGGTGGCCTTCAACAAGAAAGTGAAGTGTTAGTGTAGAGCTGGCGCTGTTGTTTTTTTAATCTTTCTCTTCCCCCCCCCCCCCCCCCCCCCAAAAAAAAAAAAAAAAAAAAAAAAAAAAAAAACAACAACAAACACTCAAAAAAAAAAGAAAGAAGATTTTTAAGGGTTCATTCACACTCTGCTTGATAGAGTCCTTGAATCTGATGGGAATCCCTAGAAGTGTGAATGTTCTTCGTTCTTTATCAATCAATCAGTTTCATCAATGAAAAGTCTAGTATGGATTGTTCTTGGCTGTTGGGCAGTCTGATTTCCTCTCTTGCACCTAGAGTGATGTTCTTCTTCAACAGCCAGAGATGTCCATCTATCGCAATAATAGGAGGATAGCCTTGTCTTATAGCATATTCTAGGACAAAGGTGTCAGAGGGCTTGCCATTTGTTGACTATATTGCTAGTTTTACCCAATAAAATGGAAACCATCTTGCCTTGTCCCGGCATCAGATCAAGAAGGGATTGGAGGAAGTCACATTCCAGCCTGACATGCGCCTTTGAGGAATGAGAAGTTCTGATTGGTCTCCCTAGCATGTTCCATACCCTCCCAAATGTATATAATTACTCCTTAGTAGATCTGCACTTCACAAATTCTTTTTGCTCCTTTCTTATCCACCTGTGGAGCAGGTTCATAATCCTGTTTGTGGAGACCTTAGTGAAGCCCTTACAGCCTACTTGGACGATGGTGATTGGTTTCTAGTTCCCAAGCTTTTTTTTTTCTAGAATATAATTTTTTTGGCTTCTTTTGTGGATTAAACATATTTATTGATGTAGGCTGGCAACAAAGAAAGAACAATGGCATCGTGTGAAAGCTTTATAAAATCTGTTGGGGAGTGCTGATAGCATCTACAATTTACAACCTGGACAGCTGCTTGTCTAGCCAGTGTTTGTTTTTTTTTTTTTGGGGGGGGGGGGGGGGGGGGGATTTTTTTTTTTTGCGTCTTTGAGGTATCCATGCCATCTTAGCATTCCATTGCTCTGAGAGCTTAGAGGGGATAGAGAAATCTCCAGATGTAGTCTTGGAAAATATTTTTTAGTACTAGACAACAGCTTTTTTGTTTGTGCTATAATCTGACTGATTTAAAAAAACCCCTTGATTAATTGAATTCTTATGCTTATTGTCTTCTCAGCCTACTATCTTACATGATACTGTCCAATAAAAGAAATATCATCGAATCAAAAGAGTGTCTGTTTTATCCTACGAAATGCTTATGTTTGAACAATGTTGGATGTACACGTGCTTCATTTCTATCTTATGTAATGGTCTTTTGGTTTCTATTTATTTCTGTCTTTTTTCTTTTTGATTTTTAGCTATTTTGATTTCAGGAATTTATTCACTTGCTAATATCTTTTGCCTTTCTTTATTGGTCTCTTTACCATATTTAAATTAGAAAAAGTGTTTAGGAGGTACACATACATGAAAAGGGAGCCTGGTAGTTCATACTTTGCAGCCTATTTGTGTTTCCAAGCATGTTGATAAGTGTCTCCCCCCTAAAAAAACATGCTGCATAAAACTTTGCATCAAAGAACAAGAATGAAGTCTTCACAATGTGAACAATCAGCATTCAATAGCAATGAACTAAATTGTAATTTGTACATGTGTCATCTATGAGAATGATATACAGGAAAGTTCGTTCGCAAGTCTTATCATTCAATGATATTATACAACTGTTTCAGTACAACCATCCTGGGTAATGGCTCAGCTATGCTGATAGTTTTTATTGGATATTTTGATTTTTATAGGAACTGAAGGTGAGGTGACAGCCACACACTTGTTGCTTGGGATTTGGGCACAGAAAGGCTCAGCAGGACAGCAGGTACTTGCAGCTCTAGGTTTTGACGAGAAAAATGCAGCAGAGCTTCAGGAAACAGTAAGTCTTATTTACATGGTTGAATAATGGAAATATGCCTTTTGTAAAGTCTATTTGCAAGTAATTCCCATGTTTCTGAATGCAGCTTAAGGAGGCTTTGCCAATGAGCTGATTGGAAAGGAAGTCAATGAATCATACAAAACTCAGTTTGTGAGGTTACTGTTGTTGACCTCAGTTATTTCCATTGAAGGATATCATTTTGTGGAGGTTCTCCCACTTGGAGTTCCTGTTCTGTACTATGATAGGGTTCAAGATAATGAGTGAAGCAAAGTTCTGTAAAGCAGCAGCAGAACTTTAGGTGGTGTATTGAGTGCCTTCCACTATGCATCTTCTTCTCTATCTTTGAGCTCTATTGTTTTCTATTTTACTAGTTTCCACACCATCATAAAATATAGATTTGCGCCACACTTTTGTAACTCGAGATGATGTTCCTTGAATTGGAGATGAGAGTTTCATTGATTTGTCCATTAACACAAATCATCTATTCACTTGGCAATTGTTGATGTAGAGAAATGATGGAAATTTTTTTATCTCCAAACAACTTAGCCTTCGAAATATAAGCTTGGCAGCCAAAAGCAGAGGTTTATATGCTCGAATAAACTTCTTTGTACGAGTAAATTCAGATGAGTTGATAACAGCAAGTGCTTTGGTAGTTGGTTTCAAACTGTTGGTAGTGGTATTTCCTGTGCCTTATACTGGATTGAAAAGGGTCATAAATAAACTTTTTTGTACGAGTAAATTCAGATGAGTTGATATCAGCAAGTGCTTTGGTAGTTGGCTTCAAACTGTTGGTAGTGGCATTTTATAAGTTGGAAAATACAACTTAGGAGGATTTTGTTCAGGTAATTGTTTTTCCAGGCTCTTGTGGCCTTGATTCATTCATTTAGTGTAAGTATTTGTGATGAATTTAATGAATGAATATGGTTTTCTGACTTCCAGAAACAACACACTTGTATCAACGTTGTATGTTTAGCAAAGATGCTATTTAATGGTGGAACTGTACAGAATAATCTAATCGTGAGAGTTCCTATATCAAGTAAGGGCATTCGTGATAGTTCAAATCTATGTCTGGGAGATAACACACTTATCAATGTTGTATGCATCATGAAGATGCTATTAAGCGGTTGAACTGAACAGGATGATTAAATTTAGGTTCCCTATTTCATTTAGTGATAGGGTTTCTAATGCTTCAATCCTAACAGATGAATTAATTTACAAGCCTTTCTGAAAGTGGAGGAAGTGGATAATTAGGGTGGTTCAATAATTTGGTAAGTTAGGTAGATGATTGGAGAGCATCTTCATAATGATTGAAGTACTTTTCTCACAAATTTTAGCTCGACATGTTTACTATAAATGTCTGTATATTTGAAGAGAGGAATTGATTGTGCAGACAGTGATTCTGTGAACAAACATATAGAACATGTCACACTATTATGGCCAGGTAGTCGGAAACTTACGCATTTCTATCAGTCAATGGCTGTAATCCAGCTCTCACAAGTTTTTGGCAAAGAGTTTATATGATTAGTAATTAATAATTTCACAAGAATCAATACAGATTAAGAGGCCCATATTTATATTTCTAGACAACGTGTTAGTTCAACTGAATTTATAATAATACTTGTTACTGGAAGCTGGTCAAGTACAGCTCAAGGTTCTCGCCTCAAACGACATGACTCGCTATGACACACCAGGAAAGCATGTATGGCTTCGTAATTTATCATCTTATTCGAATTCGTATGTCTCCTTGAGCTTTGTATTCTTAATTGGGTCCTTTTTCTACCATATAACATTTTTGTTGCTAATCTCCATTATATTTGGAAGAGTACAGTTTGTTATACCTTTCAAGCATTTAAATGCGGAGACACAAATGTAGCATGGATCCTGAATATGGTGATTTTAATTAAGGTCTGGATAAAGATGGACGTATCCTTGTCTTCGGACTTTGAATAGCATTACTTCCCACATGCTCACTTTGAGCGTCAGTGTGAGATATGAACTGATGGGTGCTCCTACTTCCACTTTTTAAGTCTGCAAGGTTATTCATGACGTTGAGGAAATATGGGGATGTCACTATATTTAATGTTTATTTGAGAGACCAGGGTCAGCTCAAAGCATACTAACATCCTATCACAGGAAAATGATTATGTGCTTTTGAACGTTAAAAATCTCACACAAGACAATTTAATGAAAGAAACACATTTCTAGACCTTGTAAAGTTGCATCTGCACTTTGCATTCGATGGACTTTGAAGTGAAGGGAGGTGATCAGGAAGGCACATTGAGAACAGATCTTGAATATGTGAAAGAAATAACGAAGAAAAAGAATGGAAGGGAGGGACGGGAAAGGCAAAGATGAAAACACTAGAATAAGGGCTCAAGGGGGCAATTTCTGTAGAGAGAAAGGTGCAGTCAGGGCTGAATGATATTATGTGACATTGAATGTTTTCGTTTGTAGATGTAAAAACTTTGAAAATTTGTGAATCATTGCCCAATAGAATTACATCGTGATAATAAGAATCAGTGGGTCATAAGTAAAGTCTTTGTGCACTCCATATCGGGTTAGTGTGATGTAAAAAACAATTTCGTATGCTTGGGTTCGATCCAACTCTTTCTGTAAGAAAGGTCTTATATCTTACGTAGTATGTGTTGTTTTGGCTTTTTTCATAATTGGAATTTATGTTTATCCATTAAGTGTGCTTCTTTATGTTTCATTATTGTAGATATGAATGTGAAATTTGAAATTTTCTTGCCCCTTCCCATCTATTTGCAAGATCCTTTACCTAGAGTATAACTCTAATGCACCTCAATGTGTTTTGTGCAAGCATGGAACATAGGGTTCTTTGCAACTGCCAATATGCTCTGACTGTTAGTGAAGATGGTGGTGGCAGAAGAATAACCGACACCGAAATCAGCCAAAAGGTGTCTTAGCCACACACACTCAACAATCACTCTAAAAGCTGCCCTATACTTGGCCTCTCAACTATAAGTGGCAATTATAGGCTACTTCTTTCTCAACCAAGATATGCATGAGCTACCAAGTATGACATGATTACACCTACATCATCTACATTTGTATCTGCATGAGCGCATCTCCATTTTATATCGAGGAGGCACTCTATTTCAAGTTTATTTCCATTTTTATTGTATCTCTTGTGTATTTGGGTACCTTGCCATTTCTTCTACCATTGTATTCATTCTCCGTTAAGGGGAATTATCCCACATGAGATGTACTTTGGAGGTCCCCTCCCAAGTCGATATAAGGAGGGTCTCTCCCCCCATTTGTACTTGGTTAGAAGCTTGAGGAGCGAGCTTACACCATGCTGCTGGCAAGCTCATTTTTAATCCATGTGAGTTTACCCATTTCTCGGTCTACTCACTTTGATTCTCTCACACTCTTTCTTTTGCGACTACAATCTTCTTTTCATTTTGCTTTCGCACGTGTACTCTCTACATGGTATCAGAGCTCTAGGTGGAGGTCTTGGTGGCGTGTTTCGCGAACATTTTGGTGGTGGTGGTGGTGCTTGAGTGTTGGTGGTTTTGTTTTTCTCCTCATTGAGAGAAGCTTTAGCCATCTGTTTGTGCTCTTTGGGCCTCAATTTGTCCATTTTCCCACCCTCCCACCCCTTCTTCTTCATTATTCTTCTACCCTTTACCCCATTTTCTTGCCCTCCCACTGTCTCTATGGTGGAATCTAGTGGTTCATTATTGTAATCTTTATGTGGAATCGATGCATCTCACCATTCTTTAAGTATTTATGAACACTGTTGAGGTTCCTTGGCATCTCTTTGGTGATTAAGTGATGATGCATTTCATGATTTTGTGGTTTTTATAACTAGCTTTATTGAGTTCATAGTTTGTCCATTGAGCATGCCTGCATAAGTCTCTACCCTCACATGAATATTATCCATCTATTTGTTGAGATAGACTACACGCAAAAGGCTTAATGAATAGGCCATTGTTTTGAAATATTGAGAATCCGATAGAGCTACATCCTCGATCTGTAATGGAAATATAACTTACGTACATTTATGGTGTTTTACCATCATCCAAAAGCATTTGCAGTAAGCATTACTGTGCATCAGAACTTACTTCACGTTCATGAGGTGGAAATCATCGCTTGTTGAAGACAACATCTAGAGGCAACACTCCATCAACTTAGCTTGGTGCTGTTGCTCAAATTCTTTACAACGGTAGCAACAAACTCCCTCGGCAAGGAAAGAAATCACCTGCAACGCCTTCTCCTCATAACCATATCTAGAGCACAAATGCCACCTTGCTTGTGTGCAATTGCCTACTCCTTCAGGTCATTGTGTGCATGGAAGTAGGAAGGAAAACAAGAGAATACTCAGTTCACAACTGAAGATACAAAATCATTTAGCTGTATGATGATTCTGCACTGGTGTGTACAAAGTTTTCTCTAACAGGCCATTGATGCAACAAAGATCATCCTTGTCATCCAGATAGAGATAGAGCTTGCATTATAGCTCTGCTTCAATTTTTGCTGCTTGAGAGAAAGAAAGTGCATTGCACTCATACTCGATTTTTTAGTTGGTATACATTATATACCAGTGTGCACGGCTACACCCACAGTGCCGGCCTACACTTTCTCCTCCCATACCAGTAGGGAAAAATTCCACTTTCCCACTCTATCTCAAAGAGCAATAGAGAAAGAACAGACACATCTAGGTCTCCACCATATCCAAGAGCTACGTGCATCGCCCTCTCTATTCGAAACACAAAGAGAGAGAGAGAGAGAGAGAGAGAGAGAGAGAGAGAGAGAGAGAGAGAGAGAGAGAGAGAGAGAGAGAGAGAGAGAGAGAGAGAGAGAGAGAGAGAGAGAGAGAGAGAGAGAGAGAGAGAGAGAGAGAGAGAGAGAGAGAGAGAGAGGGGAGGGAGAGAGAGAAGGGGAGGGAGAGAGAGAAGGGGAGGGAGAGAGAGAGAGAGAGAGAGAGAGAGAGAGAGAGAGAGAGAGAGAGAGAGAGAGAGAGAGAGAGAGAGAGAGAGAGAGAGAGAGAGAGAGAGAGAGAGAGAGAGAGAGAGAGAGAGAGAGAGAGAGAGAGAGAGAGAGAGAGAGAGAGAGAGAGAGAGAGAGCAGGGGAGGGAGAGAGAGGGAGAGAGAGGAGGGGAGGGAGAGAGAGGGAGAGAGAGAGAGAGAGAGAGAGAGAGAGAGAGAGAGAGAGAGAGAGAGAGAGAGAGAGAGAGAGAGAGAGAGAGAGAGAGAGAGAGAGAGAGAGAGAGAGAGAGAGAGAGAGAGAGAGAGAGAGAGAGAGAGAGAGAGAGAGAGAGAGAGAGAGAGAGAGAGAGAGAGAGAGAGAGAGAGAGAGAGAGAGAGAGAGAATATATGTGATCTCTCTACAAAAGAGAGCTCGGATGGCTGATGGCAACTATGATTTGCTACTGTGTTCTTTGCATGAATCTCTGATGTAGAGAGAGAGAGGGAGAGAGAGAGCAATCTTAGATAATGCCAGAGTGAACGTGGAGTTGTAGAAACATTCCAAAATTTGGACCACATAAAGCATTTGTGGATCATGTGGATAGTTGTAGAATTTCACACATTTTGGATCCCATGAAATGCTTATGGATTGCCATCATATGAGTGCATTGCATCAATTCAAAGTTTTGACATCATCCTCTATGTCAATAACTTCTTCCATTTGATATTTTTGGGTTTTGGAAATGTCTATGTGCAGTGGGTTCAAATTGAATTTGCATGGTGACATCATCACTGATATACTAGATTCACAGTTCATTGCATCTGCCTCTATTCTCTTGAGTTAAGTTGAAATAATTTTAAAAAAAAGTTGCAACTTTTTGAAAAAGCACCATTCAAAGTTTTGGTAGGGGTCATCTTGAAGAGATCTCTAATTGTTGTACACATCTGGTGATAATCATTTGTGGGCACAACCTCTAAGGTATCTTACAATTTTGCCCCATTATTGTGAATTGACTCAAGAGCATTTATTCCTTAATATGCCCTGTTCAAAAGAGCCTTATAACATTGGTCATCTGTGTATTTCTGACACTCATATTTTTGTACCCTCACATTATCAGGCGACAATTTTTTTCCAAGGGTACTTACCTTACAATTGTAAGACCCTTTACTCATCTCCTTAAGGGGTTTACTTTGCCACCTCCCAGGATATCCTAGTGGCAAATCCCTTGGCACCTATCTTGGCACCTTTGGGCACACCCTTTGTCACAAAGGGCCTTATTATCTTTGTAACACAAAAGTAATAGCAACAAGACTTTGAGTGTGTGTGCTTTCATGGGTTGGAGGCTAGTCTAAGCCCACCCACAAGGTTCCTTAATTTCCCTAGCCTACTCTAAGGCTATCTTGTGTGCAATGGGGTACTCTAAGCCTTCTCTGTACATCGACTCATCTCATAGTTTTGTGCAAGTGTAGGGCTATTCTAAGCCCCCCTCCTCTCTCCAAGGTGTCTATCTCATTTGGTAGTGTAGGGCTACTCTAAGCCCCCCCTCCCCCCACCCCAACTCAATTTTTTATGCAAATTTTGACTTCATCTTTACAGGCATGATAACTTCGTTTTGATGGTGACCATATCAACAATTTTGAACGCAATGTCCTCAAGTCAACTATATTTACCCTCCTTTATGCCAATCTTCATGCCAAAAGATGAGAGACTCAACGTCACAAACTACAATATCTGGAAGGACACCATTAGGGCTTACCTTTATACAAACCTCTTGTACGAGGTAGTTGAAAGAATCGAATGGGAGCCCAATAAGGAAAGTGATCTAGAAGATGTAAAGGATAAGCGAGTCTTAGATCAATTACTGCTAGCTTGGGACAAGTTAAGCAAAGGCCATATACCTCCTATAAAACTTCCTATGAGGCTTGGAAGATCCTCCAAGATTTATATGAAGACAAAACTCCCTCAAAGATTTACACCCTAGAGGTGGAGTTTCATAACTTATCCTTTAGGCCCCAGGATCCTATTTCCAAAGTAATCGCCACATTTGAGGACTATCAATGTAAGCTAGCATTGTGTGCCCGCCAAGTTTCTAGTGAAACTATGGCCATCTGCCTCCCCAATAAGCTCCCTAGATCATATGAGACATTTGTAACTACCCTTTATGATCATGGCCAAGTTCTAACTTGGGAAGAAGTTCGCCAACTTTTGCTCCTCCATGACTCGCCTGCAAAGTCGGCTTCCTCACAAGAGACTGCGATGGAGGCTAAGGGACCCTTCCACAAGGGTAGACATGCCAGTCATAACATTAGCAACTCAAGCAAACAAGGTTCCAACACTTCAACAAAGAAGTTCAATTGTAACTTTTGTGGCAAAATAGGGCACATTGAAAAATTTTGCTGCAAAAAGAAGGAGAGCACAAAGCCTTTTAGCTTGAGGAACCAATCAAAAACCCAACCAACATAGGTCTCATTGTTCCAATGAAGACCTATTTATTTCAATATAAGCCAATGCATTTCCAAGAGATCTAGGACCATACTTGCGAAGTTTACCTAGGCAACAACAAGAGTCTACCCATTGAAGGGAAAGGCAAAGTACAAATCACCAAGGATCAAGGGGAGTATAAATCATTATCAAATGTATTATTTGTCCCTAACTTGTGCATGAATTTACTATTAGTTAAGGCCATCACTGACCATGATAAACAAGTTTTATTTGATAACACTTCTGTAAATGTGATTGACCTTAAAACCAAAGACATCATCGCACAAGGCATAAAAGAAAAAGGGCTATAATTCTCTTCTGCTTCCTATTTAAGGAATCACTTTCTAGCCTTTGGCATCAAAGGTATGGCCACATCTCATATTTATCAAGGATCTCCACATCACATATAGTTAAAGGATTGCCCAAGCTCGGGCACGTCAACAATGTCTGCCAAGCTTGCACCCACGGCAAGCAACATAGGGCTCCCATTCCCAAGGAGGTGTCCACATGAGCCAGGAACCCTTTAGCTCTAGTCGACATGGATCTCCATGGAGCTATGAATACCCCTTGCCTTAGTACATCAATCTACTTCTTTCTTCTAGTAGATGACCTCAGATACATTTGGGTATATTTTTGAAGTCAAAGGTAGACACCTTCTCTAAGTTTCGAGAATGGATCACCCAAGTTGAGAATGAAGTGTCCAAGACAATCAAAACTATTCGATCAAATGGCGGTGGTGAATTTATCAATCAGGACTTTGACAATTTTTTAAAGAAAAAAGGGATAAAAAGAAAAGTCACTCAACATCACACTCCATCCAAGAATGGATTAGCTGAGAAAAAGATCCGAAGTGTGATGGATATGGCACGAACCATGCTTCACAAGAAAGAATTACCCTTCAAGTTTTGGGCAGAAGTAGTGCACACTGCCGTGCACATACTCAATCGAGGCTTCACTAGTGCATTGAACAACAAGACACCCTTTGAAGCCTACTATGGAAGAAACCCTAATGTCAATTACTCGAGTATTTGGAAGGGAAGCATTTGTCCATGTGCCAAAAGAAGATTGAGGTAAGCTACAATCCAAGTCTAAGAAGCATATATTCATTGGCTATAATGAACAATCAAAAGCGTATAGATTATATGATCTTGAAAACCACTCCATCACAATTTCAAAAGATGTAATCTTTAATGAAGCTTCAACATACTCAACTAAAGATCCAAGTACAAATCTTAGTCCATCCATCTACACTTCAGAGGGGGACATAGTCTTTTCAAAACACCACTCAGAGGCAAGTACTTCAAATATACTAAGAAGATCACAACGGCTCATTGAAAAGAAACAACGAGAACAAAGTCATTATGTAAATTATGCATTGATGCATCAGATCCAACAAATTCCAAAGCCTTCTAACTATAACGAAGCTCAAGGAAAACCTGAGTGGGAAGAAGCTATGCAAGTGGAAATGGATGCAATTGAGAAGAGCACTTGCAAACTTGTTCCTAAACCTACAAATGATCAAGTAATAGGAGTTAAGTGGCTCTACAAGGTCAATTATAAATCAGATGGTACATTTGACAAATACAAAGAAAGACTGGTAGCCAAGGGATATAAACAATAGCATGGCATTGATTATGAAGAAACCTTTGTCCCTACTACAAGGTTTACCACCATAAGAATCCTTCTAGCACTAAGTGCACATTTCAAATGGCCCATCTACCAACTCGACGTCAAAAGTGCTTTCCTCAATGGAGATATTCAAGAAGAAGTATATGTTGAACAACATGAAGGTTTCAAGATCAAAGGAAAGGAAGATCAAGTCTAAAAGCTTCACAAAGCACTTTATAGAATTAAGCAAGCTCCCAGGGCTTGGTATGAAAAGATTCACAAGTTCTTTGAAGATAAAGGATTTCAAAGAAGCAATGCCGATGCTAGCTTTTACATCTATCAAAAAGAGTCCTTAGTTGCCATCATCATCCTCTATGTAGATGACTTGATCTTGATAGGCTTAGATGAAGAACACATCCAATTCATCATCACACAACTTCACCTTGAGTGTTCCATGACAGATCTTGGTCTACTTCACTACTTCTTAGGTGTAGAAGTTTGGCAAACAGAAGAAGGCATATTCCTATCACAAAAGAAGTATTGCTCTGATCTTCTTTCCAGATATAACATGAACGAGTGTCGCCCAGTATCTACACATCTTGATCCAAACATCAATCAAGCTCACACTGGAGGATTCATCATCACTTATGGATGTGCATATTTATCGACAACTTGTTGGCTTATTGTTCTACCTCGCCAACACTAGAGCAGATATTTCCTATGCAATTAGTATTCTCAGTCAGTTTGCACATCAACCTTGTTAAACACATTGGGGTGCTACTCAAAGACTACTTCGATACCTAGCCCTCACGTGACATCATGATCTTTGGTACAAAGGGGGCATGGAACTTGCCAGAGATTGAGATTCATATTGGGCTAATGATCCTAATTCTTGACGGTCTACTTCTAGGTACATAGTCTTGCTTGAGTTAGGACCTATCTCTTGGGCAAGTAAGAAGCAGCGTATAGTTGCTCTGTCATGCATTGAGGCCAGGTACTAAGCATCCAGCTTTGTAGCATGTGAGTCCATGTGACTTTGATGGTTATTATCTCACATCGGTATTTTGTAGGTTACTCCGACATGTATTTGCATGGACAACTAGTCAACCTTGGCCATCGGGAAGAATCTAGCATTCCATTCTCAGATGAAGCACATCGAGATCCACTACCATTTCATGTGTGAGAAGCTCATCTCTCAAGAGATTACTTTGGAGCAGTGTACCTCTCACGAGAACCTAGCGGGCATGTTCATGAAGGATCTACCTCTAGTTCCACTCTATCACTTGGTGGAACTCTGCAGTATTCAGCCACTATAAAATGGAGCCATAGAGGAACTGTTGACGACATGATTGCTCCTACATCATCTACATTTGTATCCGCATGAGTGCATCTCCATTTTGTATCAAGGAGTCCGTCCATTTCCAATTTATTTCCATTTCATATTGTATCTCTTTTGTATTTGGGTACCTTTCCATTTGCTTCTTCCATTGTATTCATTCTCCTTTAAGGGGAATTATCCCACATGAGATGTACTTTGGAGAGCCCCTCCCAAATCTATATAAGGAGGGCATTTCCCCCCATTTGTACTTGGTTAGAAGCTTGAGGAGCCTACTCCATGCTCTTGGCAAGCTCATTTCTAATCCATGTGAGTTTACCCATTTCTTGGTCTACTCACTTTGAGTCTCTCACACTCTTTCTTTTATGAGTACACTCTTCTTTTCATTTTGCTTCTGTGCATGTACTCTCTACAATAGAAACTAGCCCAGTCATACTTAGAAAAAGCATGTAAATCAAGCGGTAGTGATCCCCCTTGGGGTAAACCAATCCAAGTAGTCAGGTACCACTCAACTAGAAAAAGATGCGCTTAACCCCTTGCCATTGATTGACACCTAAAAAATGCATAAACTTGCTCATTTAAGAAACAACAAACTGAATATCAAGCCGAGTTATGCATAAGTAAATCAAGCATCCAACATCTTGCTAATAGAGAACAACATCAAATGCATCTCCGACATCATGAAGACTCAACCACAAACCTGTTTCCATAGGAGTGACAATAGGTTTGCAATCTTCAAGGCCAAAATGCTACAGTAATGTGTCAATTTTTTTTTGACATAGAGCTGTTCCACCATCAACTTGCATAAACTAAATGCCCAAATAATGATGCGAATGCCCCAGATGTAACATCTCAAATGAGGCATGCAAATTAGTCTTAAAATCCGCAATATGATTCTCATTAGGACCAGTGAGCAACATGTCATCAACATAGACAACAATAATCGGAAGCACATTATTTGCATGCTTAAGATATAAGGTGCTCTCAGTTGGACTGTTCTCAAAACCATGGCAATCAAGTAGGCATGTATCTTTTCATGCCAAGTGCATGGTGCTTGCTTCAAAACATATAATGCCTTTTTCAACCTGCACACTTTTTTTCATGCCCTTTCTGCACAAAACCACGGGGCTAAAAAACATACACTTCTTCATGTAAGTTGCCATTCAAAAATATATTTTTAATGTCCAACTGACATACCTTCCAACCACGATGGGCTGCAAGTGCTTTGATGCTACGAACGCTAGTCATTCGACATGCGGGTGCAAAGGTCTCATCAGAATCAATGCCTCATTCTTGAGCATAACATTTTTGCAACAAGTCTAGGCTTATACCTATCAACTATTCCATTGGGTTTACATTTTAGCTTGTATACCCATTTAGTGCCAATGGCCTTTTTGTGAGGAGGCAAATCATAAAGACCAGGTACCATTCTTCATAATAGCATCATATTTTGATTGCATAGTAGCCATCCAATTTTTCAAATTTTGTGCTTCATCAAAAGAAACAAGCTCATCCTCATCACATAAACTAGAGGTAGCCATAACATAGCAATCTGATGCAAAATAAGCACTATGAGAGCATGAGCAAGTATGATATGCCAAATGTGCATCTAATTTGCTATCTCGTAAAGTTTGTACCATCATTTAGGTATAGTTTTTGCCTCCTCTATATCAATTCGCTCATCAAGTGCATCATGTAAATTTGCATCAGAAATAGAATGATTTGCATCAGCATGTGAAACTTATAAAGGCTAAAAAATTACCTCATTTGGACTAGCACTTGACTATTCATATAAAACTGAGGGAGCAAATTTTCATACACATCTTTGGAGCTAATTGATGTCTCCTTAGTACATGAAAGTAATGGTTGAATTGCATCTTCCACAAAAAATAGACCACTACTAACCAATAGACTACTACTAACCAAAATGCATTTAGTATGTGGATGATACAACCAATAGCCTTTACTTTTAGAATTATACCCAAGAAAAATACATTTCACTGCTTTATCATCCAATTTTTTGTTGTTCAAGCACTAAAACATATGTCAAACAACCAAAGACATGAAGATGAGCAACATATGTCTTGCAACCATGCTAAGCCTCATATGGAGTGATAGACTGGAGTGCTTTGATGGGACACTTGTTAAGTACATATGCTGCACACATAACAACCTCAAGCCAAAAGCTATGTGGTAAAGCATGACTTTTGACCATACACATCACCATCTCCATGAGAGACATGTTCTTTCTTTTAGCAACTTCATTTTGTTGAGGTATACACAACAATGTACACTAGATCACGATTTCAACACTACAACAAAGCTGTTTTGAACTCCTAATCGCCTTGAGTATGCTCACCCATGTTCAACCAAAAATGCATTAAAATCAGAAGACATGTATTCCCCCCTTGGTCAGAATGGAGGGTGCCCATTTTACATGTTGGCAAATTTTCAGCCAAAACCAAAAACAATTTGAAGCACATAAATACTTTCGACTTTGCTTTCAATGGACAACCCCATGCATGACTAGAAAAATCATCAATAAATTCATGAAGTAAAGGTAGTTCCCAAAAGAAGGTGTCTGCATAGGATCATAGACATAACTGTGAACAAGATGCATTTCTAAGTAGCTCATATTGAACCATCTTTTAGGAAGGAGGAGTGCTGTATTTTGCCCAAAATACAGCCATCACAGACATATTTATCAGGTGCCTCAAGTTTGGGCATAGAGGAAACCATTTTAGGATTCTATGGGTGTAGAAAACTAGCAAAATTCAAATGAACAAAGTGTGCATACCAAAGCTTTGCGTTTGAGATAGCCTGAGAATCTTGAACTGCACATGCTGAATCATTCACACATTTTGCATAGTCCATGAGCTTATATAGACCATAATATAAAAATGCCAAAATCAATAATGACATCACCATTTGAGAGATCATGAATTGTACACCTATCATCAACAAATTTGACAACCAAGCTAATCTTTGCTAATGCTAAAACTAAAAATAGATTTTTCTTGATTCCTACCACAAGCAAAGCATATGACAATGTGAAAGAACTACCATTAGTAATAGTCAAAATGATCTTATCAACTCCCATGATAGGATAAGAGGAGTTCTTGGTGCATGTGGAAGCATTCCCTATAGGTGTAGGCTCAAGTGAACTAAAGAAACTGCGCTGCGAGGTGATATGTTTGGTTGCCCCACTCTCAAAGTACCAAACATTTGAGTCTACTACAAACATACAGTCTTCATGAGAAGATGGGTCATAGCTGCAAATAATAGTACACACCCATTCTTCATTCTACACAAGATTAGTAGACTTTCTTTTAGGTGTAGAGGCCTCTACAACAACCATTCCAACCTCTTTCTTGTTTGTGTCTTTTAGAGCCAATTTTGGAGAACTCTTTATGACATAATAATTTCCTTTACAGTATTTGCAAAACTATTTCTGCTTTTCTATTTTCTTCACATCTTTGTCTTCCTTCTCTAGCTGTGCAACATTAGCACATTTTTGCTTACTAGTAGATGAGCTCCATTTACCTTATACATAAAAACAATAGGGAACAAAACACATGTATGTAAAACAAAGAGAAAAAATAACTTACATCGAGGTGCTAGAAATGTAAAGGCTAAACATAAATGTTGAGTTCAATGCCTATAGAATTTGTGTGTGGTTGCTACATATTCAAGGTTTAGATAAAAGAACAGAGTTTGATCTAGAATGAGATTGATTATCAATGTAGTGAAGCAATGTAGAATAGAGATTGATTGATTAACACATCTAACATATCAAAAGCTCATCAGAAGATAGAGACATTAAATAGGAAGACATGAATGCTAAAACTCATGAAGTTATGGAGCACAATTGGAGGATACTCATGGAAGATCAATAGGGAGACATGATGAAAATATATGATGATCATCATTGAAACATTGAGCTTGGCTGATATGTGCACATTGAGAAGTTCATACATATATGAACAAGAAAATTAATTGAGATTGAACATGATAGAAAATTTCAAAAGGTGCAGAAGCTATGGATCAATTCACACCCATTTAGAGATATGAAGGATGATGCTCAAATTTGACTATTATTTTGTTTTGTATTTACCTTGTATTATAATATTTTGTAATTGAACTCATTATTTTATGTATGAAACAAATTTTGTTAATTGAACTTAGTATTTATGTTCCAAGTTTGTATCCAAATACCAATTTTGTAGCAAAAATTGTGTATATGAGCATCAATAATATCAAGGTATATTTAGATAATTCATATCGGCTAAGCACAAATCTCCTTGAGGTATGTTGTTTCTATTTTGGAAGTTGGTAATTCACCATTTTTTAATGTGATGCATTTATTTCATTTTATTTATTTTTGGTGGTTTATGTATGTTGGAGTTTGAGGTCTACGAAAGCACACGAATAACACAAGGAAGAAGAAGAAGCTTGGAGCACAACACACAATACGCAATGTACTACCAAGAGAATGTACAAAGATATGTGACCCATAAGGGTTATAGGCATACATACAAGCCAGGGGAAAAGAACCTCCTAAAGAGGGAAAAAAAGTGCCCCTTTAGTCCTAGTGTATTCACACACATCACTACCTAAATATATCAACAAATCTCCTCTGTGGGTGACGGGTGAACAAGGAGCTCGCACTCATGTATGAGGAAGTTCCAAGCTATGTGGAATCAATCCACAAAAGGAATTAAGCCCAAAGCTTTGCGAAAAGCTTCAAACTTCTCCCTAGGTAGAGCTTTTGTGAAAATTTTTGCAATTTTCTCTTGTGTGGGCACATATGCCAAACTGATCTCTCCAATAGAGAACCTCTCCCTGACATAATGATACTGCACCTCAATGAGATTAGTGTGAGCATGGAACACAAGGTTCATGGCAACTGTAAATGCACTATGACTGTCATTGAAGATGGTGGTGGTAGAAGACTGACCAACACCCAAATCATCCATAAGGTGTCTGAGCCACACACACTCAATAGTCACTATGAAAGCTACCCAATACTCAGCCTCACAACTAGAAGTGGCCATAGTAGGTTGCTTCTTGCTCAACTGAGATATGCATGAGCTACCAAGGATGAAGCAAAAACCATTGGTGGACATATGAGTCTCTTAACAACCAACCGAGTCAGAGTCAAAAATATCATGTAAATCTGGCAATAGTGATCCTCCCTTGGGATAAAACAATCCAAGTATACGGGTACCACTCAAGTAGCAAAAGATGTGCTAAACTGCCTGCCAATGCATGACACCTGGCCAATGCATAAACCTTCTCATCTGTGAGGCAACAAACTGAATGTTTGTCCAACTAATGCATAAGTAAATCAAGCACCCAATAGCTTGCTCATAGAGAACAACATCAAATGCATCTCCACCATCATGAAGACTCAATCGTAAACCTATTTCCATAGGATTGGTAGTAGGTTTGGAGTCTTCAAGGCCAAAATGCTACAATAATGTGTCAATATATTTTGTTGGAAATAAAGCTATTCCTCCATCAACTTGCATAAGCTGAATGCCAAAATAATGATGCAAATGTCCCAAATCTCACAATCTCAAATGTGGCATCCAAATTAGCCTAGCAATATGGTTCTCGTGAGGACAAGTGAACAACATGTCATCAACATATACAATAATGATTAGAAGCACATCATTTGCATGCTTAACATATAAGGTGCTCTCAGTTGGATTGTTCTCAAAATCATGTGCAATCAGGTAGGCATGTATCTTTTCATACCAAGCACATGGTGCTTGCTTCAAACCATATAATGCCTTTTTCAACATGCACACTTTCTTTTCATGCCCTTTCTACACAAAACCACGGGGCTGACAAACATACACTTCTTCATGCAAGTCACCATTCAGAAATGCAGTTTTAATGTCCAACTGATGTACCTTCCAAGCATGATGAGCTGCAAGTGCACATATGCTACGAATTGTATTCATTCAACATGTAGGAGCAAAGGTCTCATCAAAATCAATGCCTCTTTCTTGAGTATAACCCTTTGCAACAAGCTTAGCCTAATACTTGTCAACTATTCCATCAGGCTTATGCTTCAGCTTGTATACCTACTTAGTGCCAATGGCCTTCTTGCCAGGAGGAAAGTCACATAAAGACCAGATGCCATTTTTCATAATAGCATCATATTTTGATTGCATAACAGTCATCCAATTTTCAAAATTTTGTGCTCCATCAAACCAAACATGCTCATTCTCATCACAAAGACTAGAGGCAACCATATCATAGCAATCTGATGCAAAAAAGCACTATAAGAGCCTGAATGAGTACCATATGATAGAGGTGCATGTAATTTTCTATCTTGTAAAGTCTACAATAGCCATTTAGGCATAGTTTTTGCCTCCTCTATATCAATTCTGTCATCAATAAGTGCATCATGTAAACCTGCATCAGAAATTGAATGATCTACATCATCATGTGAATCTTGTAAAGGTTGAGAAATTGCCTCATTTGGACTAGTACTAGACTATTCACCTATAAAAAGAGGTAGCAAAGTATCATACACATGTTTGGAGCTAACAGATGTCTCCTTAGTACATGAAAGTACTCCAAACTGCATTTAGTCTATGGATGATACACACGATAGCCTTTGCTTTCAGAATTGTACCCAACAAAAATACATTTCACTGCTTTACGATCCAATTTCGTGCATTGTTGTTCAAGCACTAATGCATATGCCAGACAACCAAAGACATGCAAATGAGCAACAGACGGTTTGCAACCATGCCAAGCCTCATATGGAGTGATAGACTACAATGCTTTAGTGGGACACCTGTTAAGTACAAATGCTGCACACATAACAACCTCAAGCTAGAAACTATGTGGTAAAGCTTGAGCCTTGACCATACACCTCTCCATCTCCATGAGTGAACTCTTATTCCTTTCAACAAATCCATTTTATTGAGGTCTATACAACACTGTACACTGATGTTTTATCCCACATTTAGCCAAAAATGCATTAAAGTAAGACACCATATATTCCCCCCCTCGATAAGAACGTAAGGTGCCCATTTTACATGCTGACATATTTTCAGCCAAAACTAGAAAGTGTTTGAAGCACATAAACACTTTGGACTTTGCTTTTAGTGGATACATGCATGCATTCCAGGAAAAATCATCAATGAAAGTCACGAAGTAAAGGTAGTTCCCAAAAGAAGGTGACTGCATAGGACCATAGACATCACTGTGAACAAGCTACAATTTCTGAGTAGCTTAAGCCAAACCATCTTTTGCAAAGGATGAATGTTGCATTTTGCCCAAAATACAGCCTTCACAGACATGTTTGCACGTGCCTTAAGTTTGGGCAGAGAGGAAACCATTTCAGATTTCTATAGGCATAGCGAATTGGAAAAATTTGGATGACCAAAGCGTGCATGGGAAAGCTTTGCATCTGACATAGCTTGAGAATCTTGAATTGCACATGCTGAATCATTCATAGATTTTGCATAATCTATGAGCTAATACAACCCACGATATAAAATGCCAAAAGCAATTATGACACTGCCATTTGATAGATCATGAATTTTACATATGTCATCAACAAATACCCCATTTAATATCCGAATCAGTTTTGACTTACCAATTGCCATTATCTTTTCAAAGATGTGCATTCAATTGTCTATTGTGTCTTTATGTTTTTGACAACTTCATAAGTTTTTCATAGTTAAATCAGTCTTTTTTCAGTGTTTCCTTTTAAATGATGTTGCCCAATTCCCGCATTTCTGTGGTAGGCCTTTTTTTTGCATTCCTAGACCATTGCATGCACTATGGTCACAATATTGAAAGTCTATGTACATCAATTATAACCTAAACTTGGGGAAGTGTGGAAGTCTCTTCTGATGTGCAATGATTAGAGAATATCTAGACTCGTCTGGGTGCATATAAACACGCATCAATTTATAAGTACATGTGAGTGTGCATCAAGCTTATTGCTCTATTGGTCAGAGGGTTTTCATGAATTGCACCCTAGCTAAGGCATACCATATGCTCCAATGTGCATGCGATATGGTTTAATGAAGTAGAATAGTATAAAAAAGGCCTGCCACAAAAACACATGATTGGGCTCTGCAAAACTTTTACAGGGCCCAATCCCATGTTTTTGTGGCAGGCCTTTTTAATGCATTCTGAGGCCATTGCAAGCAATTTAATCACCAAATAAACACCCATGTACGGAAAAGATTTCCTTAACTTGATAGAATGTGTGGAAGACTAAGATACTCATGTGCAATGACTTCAAAGACACTTTTAGATACATAGGAGAAATAGACTTCAAAACATGTACACTAAGAGACAAAAACTTGGGAGAGCAAATATAATAAGAAGAAGATCATATTAATCATTTGGGATATACAAAAAATTCTCCAAACAAGAGAGTTTACAAATGTTAAGGGTTATTCCCTCTAATCCTTCTAGCTACCTGCATATCTTTAGGTTGTATTGTCACTCTCTTTGCATGGATAGCACACATGTTAGAGTCCTCCAACATTGAGATTAGATATGCCTCTAGAGCTTCTTGGAGGGATTCAATGGCTATCTAGTGAATACGAAGTCCAACACAATAGTTTTGGATCTCTTCCTTCACAACTCTTGCAAATGGGCTTCATGGAATAAGAAGCTCCACAGACTTTTGATAATGATGAATCTCTGGAAAGGCTCTGGTTTGCTTTTTGTGCCTTTATGGTGCTCTTGCATTTAAAGGGATGTTGGGTTGTGGTCATTATGGTCTATGATGCAGTTGATAGTTCTTCTTTCTTCTTGGAGCACGCCTAGATGGTCCTGCCCCATCATTTACCTGCTCTGCCTAACTTTGCTCTCTTCCTTCATCAGTTGGTATTTGTCTTTGTCCTATGGAGAGTGTCTTGCCTCCTTGTGTTACTTGATGGTTCACTGAGATATGATCATGGGTCCATGGTGGCTCATTAACACTTTCTTCATCCAAGGAACTCTCTAGATTTGATGTTGTCTCCAATACAATTTGTCTCCGTCCTTGTTGTTTGGGCCTTCCCTTGAATTATGTCTTATGTGGGGGCTCATCGTCAGATATAGAAGGGGAAGATTGCATTTATTGTGTTACATCTATCTCTTGTTGTGAAGCTTCATTTCCCCATGATGTAATGCTGCCAGAGTGTGTCCCTGTACCTGAGTTTCATCTAGAAGAGTGGCCTGTGGTTTGACGCTTCTTGTGGGGTGTCATCCATGGTAGGCACTGAGTACCTTGCAAATGGCTAGGGTAGATGACACAATCCTTTCTAGCAGTATACTTTGTGCATGCCATTCTCTTAGGATGTAAAGTGATAAAATGAAGAAGGACACCTTTATTTATAGCCTTTCACTTAAGATTTGTCCTGTTTACATTTAAATTTTAAATGTATAAATATTAGTTTTAAAACATTAAAACAATATTAAAAAATTATTGAAAATTTATTTGAAGAGAAAGGAGTTATAAAAACCTTGAAAAAAGTTTTGATAATAAATAATGCATTTTAAGAGTTGGAAAACTATTTCCAAGCAAAACCCTCGTAGACTCTTTGTGCATGCCATTGGGCATGATGTACCGGTCCTGATGATGGCATCCACTTCTCTCTTGCAATATCATGTTGTATCTTTCTTGAAATCTTTGCTATTTGTGGCTCACATGCTCATTCCATTACATATTTTCTAGCGAATGTCATATGAGAAAATGAGTTGAACATTTCTTATAAATAGTTTGATTGCAGTAGACCACCCCCATGACAAGTGTTTTTAAAGTAAACACCTCTAGCCCTATAATGTCACTTCTCCATTCCTTGTGTACTAAAAATGTCTAGTGATCCATATCGATTCATAAAATATGCTCCATGCGCAAAAAAATATGCTATGGTCTGGTCAATAAGATATAGACATGGTATTTAAGACCAAATAGCAAAATATAAGCAAAACTTACTATGTAATGTGTAATGTTGCTTTCTCCCCACGGTAAGATGAATGAATATGTAAACTCCTCTAAAGTCACTTGGAATAATTCTCATTGTGAAGCATTAGTGGAAACCAAACCCATCAAATGTAATAATTGATCTAACGATGACCAAACCTTCTTTCGCTTATTAATGAGATCAAGTTGACTATCATTGTCTGTTGTAATCAAACAAGGGTTTTTCCAAAGCTCCCATTTCCCATCATCTTGACTATTCACATCTCTTTTAAAGAAACGTCTTGCCTTCTTCCCAGTCATTGAAACTTGTTGTAAAATCTCTTCAGACTCATCATACTTCTTAAGAACTAAAGATACATGGCCACCATGACAACCAATAGAATTAAGAAGATCTTCTATTCTTTGGATTGCTATTGTAGACCTCTCTCGTGGTTTCATTGCAAATGCATATTCAACGTGGAGCTTTAAAAGCCTATTAAAGATCCTCATGAATGCATGCAAAGTACAAAAGTGAACATTGACCAATGGAAATGGAATAATGGGGTTCCAATCATTGCGTATTTTATCACGAGTTGGTTCTTGTAACATTGGACACCTCAAAAGTGATATCTCCCATTCCCTACGATTCCATGAGTTTGTGTCATCAATTTCTTCAGAGTCATCAACTCTCATTAATGCCCTTGCAGGTTTAGACTATCTCTTAGATCCTTTGTAATCTTGTGTACAATATGGTCAGGAATAGAGAGAAGATGCTCCTTGTTTACAACCTAACATGCATTTTATACTCTTAAGGTCTCCACCCAAATGCCATTCCATCTCAAAATCACCTATATCATCTACAAAATGCTTTTGCCCATGTATTTGAGAAGAGATACTTCTGTAATCCATGGAGTCCTATTAAAAATCCACAAAATAGCATTGTTTGTTTCTTTGGGAACTTCTATAGAACCTAACCACCAGATATCTCTCTCTAATTGCACATTGTAAGTAAAATGGGAAGTTGATTGTAAAGTTTCATCACTCATTGCATGGTCCATAACTTCATTCATTAACATCACACTCAACCTTTCCAATCATCAGGCCTTTATGATTTGGCACTCATCAAGCTTTATTATGAACTTTAACTTATCATTACAATATGTAAAAAAGAGGAAACATTACCTTAATATGACACTTGAATGCAATAAAATTTTAACACTAAATAAAAGGTAGTAGGGTTACCTTTGATTGTTGAACTATAAAAGTGAACCATTGCTTGTTGAAGCTTCTGAAGATCCACACATATATTGTTGAATTTAGTGTAAGTAAATCCTTGTGTAGATAGGATCTTTGATTGCTTCTTGGGAATATTTGGATGATAAATAGAGGTAGGCATAGTTTCTTCTATGAATAAATATTGTCCAATAGTACGAGTTACATCCTCATTAGAAGTTTTTTTTTGATATACACTTTATATGGGAATGGAAAATATACTTTGAGAAATACCTTGTGCTTGTAAGGCTTGCCCTAGAAGCCTGTACATTGCCCTACACCGATTTCTATTGATGCCCGCTTCATCACATATTGCCTGCACATCTTGCACTTTGATAAGGTTTTTTAACTTCTCTGGAAACTCAGCTTCAACAACTCTAATGCACTTTCATATGGGTGTGTCTATAAAACATAAGTGATTTCTTTGCTATTTATACAACTATTCATAAGCTTGAACTGGTCTTGTGTTGTTGATGAAGCACTTATGTCTCGAATAGATGACCTACACAATGAAAGATTCCATTAACAATCTTCATTAAAACATATAAAAGTAAAACAAACACTCACCTTGTTGCATATATATGTCTTTTGTGTGCTTTGCCACCTATTGAAAGAGCTTCAAAGGATGACAATGCTCTTTTCCTATATCTCATACCAAGTGGAGTTTCTTTCAGCTGCTGAAGATTGGCATTTAAATTTGAAATTGTGCTTTCCTTTGCTTCCATATCCTGTTCAAAATCAGCAAATTGTTTTTGTAAAGATATGATTGTGCTTTCTAAAGTGACCACCCTCATATGACGACTATTTTTCTAAGAAATTATGAAGAAGGAGAGAAATATCTAGGGTTTTGATTATCTTGAGTTCTACAATAGCATTTTCAATAATCTTTGTGCCTTAAGTATGCCATTTCCACAGTAGAATACAATTATGAAGTCAAATTTCCAAAACAATACCTGTATCATACAGACGAGACTATCATGATTCTATGAAAACTGAGAATTTCCATTTCCAGCTTTGTTCTTGTGCACTTTCTTACTCAATACACTAAGAATCACCTCTCTTCATACATCTTACTCAGGAATACACAACTGAAGCTTACAAATTCCATGGATCACACAAAGAATAGACTCAACAAATCAAAGGAAAGTACATGAAAGGGAGAAACACAATTTTCTGCAGGAGAGCTCTTCACATTACTTGGATAGCAAAAATAATACAACCAACCCTCTCAAAATAGAGGAAATTATCTTTTATACATTTTCAAGTGTCCCTTTTTACACTTGAATTTTGGTCCTTTTTCCCTTCTAATCTAAAAATATGCTATCAAAGAGCTTCCAAAAATTCTAGAAAAAATACATATGATTTTAATTTACAGGAGGAAGATTCTTCCTCATTTTTACATCATTTGTATAAATATTTCTACAAGTTTTTGTTGTTTTACAAATAATTTCCCTTCAAAAAATGCTTCGTCTAACATTCTTCTCCTCCTAGACTTTTTGGCTCTTGACAAAAAATATTCTTGCAGATAAGTATTGAGAGCTTCCTTCACTTTTTTTTCCTTTGATAAACCTGTGACAATAGATCATGACTTCTTCTTTCTATAATGTTCAAGTTTTTCACCATTTCAAATAGAGCTTTCCTCCATTGTACAACTGCTTCTGGTTTGTCTATCACATCTTTCTTTAAATATTCGGTATATGCAACTTCATATGCAGTGAGTCTGGACTTTGTAACTACTTATAGATTTCCAAAAATTTTTGACTCTCTTTCAAAAAATCCATAATCAAAGACATCCTAAAAAATTTGGAGATAATGACTACCCAAAAATATTGTTTTGCAATAATTTTCCATTAAGCAAATTCTGTATGGGGTTTCATTGAGATCAAAGAGTAAGGCATTAGTTGGTGAATTAAATCCAATGTAGTTGAGAGTTCTCACATCTGTATCTGTAAATGTTTCTATACATGCCAGTATGAGTCGCATCACTCTGATTAGTAATATACAAGCTGGATCATTTACATCTTTATATGTAGATATAACAGACTCTGCTGTGTCAACCATATATTTCTTTATTGGCCATGTTCTTGCTTTAGGTCCTGCTACCTTTGGAAAATTCAGCCATTTTGCTGGAATCTGCCTTGCATTTCTTCTTTCCCAGAACACTGTCCATTCCCTTCTCCTTGCTAGTGGACAATAGGCTGGATTGATCTTTAGCTGAATAGGTGCCTCTTTCCAGCTTTTCCTGCACTCCTTGTTGGCATCTAACCACCTGTTCCTCCATTTAGGATTAGCGTTTTCAAATAGTTCCTTAGTGACATTGATATCCTCTTCATATTCCAAATATCTATTGGATGATAATCCTACCCTTGCAAGCTGGTAATTTTTAATACTCTCCATTATCATACAAAATGGTATATATAGACCATCTGCTGCCCAATGGTGTTGATCTGGGTTTATTCCTTTGTTGAGAGCAAAATTCACAATCTGTTCTTCATATTCATTATGCATCTTTCTGATAAATTCCATTCTTGATTCCCTACCTGTTAAAAGCTTTTGAACAAACTCATCTGAATATTCTTCAATATCTGCTTTGTCTTCTTGTTCATCAAAGTGTTGAGTTCTGTTATCTTCTTCTCCTTCGTACTCCTCTGCTTGTGTAGTCACTACCTGTTCTTCAACCTGATTTTGTGGATTTTCCAAATTTTTTTGTAACTTCTCCACTATCAACATTAGTCCTTGATTCTGGGATATCAACATCTCTTTCTCTAATTTCCACTCCCTTCTTTCTTTTTCCCTATCCAAATGTAATTTACCCTTTTCTTTTGCTATTTCCAAATGTAGTATGTTGTATCCTCTCATTGCACTAGCAGCATGTATATTGGCTTGCTTCTCCATTTCTTTGACCTCTTTCAATTCTATTTGTAACTTCAGAATTTCTTTATTCAACTCCTCCCTCTCATCGTGTGTTACTTGTACAATCTTACTCTCTTCTTTTATTTGGCCTTCCTCCATCAACAATTTGTTTATCTCTTCATTTTCTTTGAGCATAATTTGATATGAACTTTTAAGAGTTCTAAACCTTACTTCCATCTTCTTCAACTCCATTTCAATTTTGCTACTATGCTCCATCTGTTTAGCACATTTGTCCTCAAGAAATTGAATTTTATTGTGTTGTTGAACCTCCAGTTCTTCCAATGAAATTATCCTTTTGGTCAAATCCTCATTTTTTTCCTGGACAATCCTCAACTGTTCCTCTAACTGTTCCTTTTCTTTATTTTACTCATTAATGATCCTAATGCCTTTCACAAACTCTGATTCAGCCACCATTCGTGATATAATCATGTTTCTACTAGATGGTTTGAATTGCTCTATATTGCTCATAATGACTTTGCAAGCAGACCTGATATCTTTGGGTATCCTTTCTAACCCACTTTCCAATTCTATCTGTTTTACTTTTATCTGCTTCTCTTCCTTTAGTTCTTCTTTGTCTGCAACATCTTCCTCATACTCTAGTGTTTGATCCTCTTCCTTCTCATGATCTGATATTTCTTTCATTATCTCCATCTCTTCTGCCTTCTAATTCTCCATTTCTTGTTGTTTCTCTTCAATGACCTGTCCTTCCTCTTTCTGTACTTTGTTATCCTGAGTTGAGGTTGAATCAATCTCTACTGAGAGCTTTATTTGATCATTTATTTGCTACTGCTTTTGTTCCTCCTCTTGCTCATCTATGTCCATAAGATCTAATTTTTCTTCTTTTTCCTATTCACTTGTATGTGTGAATTCTTCAACATGCTTTAGATCATAAAGTAATTCTTCTATACTTTGATTTATTTATTTTTTTGTATTCCTTTTGTTAACCTCTTTGAAATCCACCTTTTCCAATGCTCCCTCTGTTTCCTCAATCTGATCTTTATCTTCTTTATTGTGCACTGAGCTACATATCTGAGCTTCCTTTTCTACTTCTAGCTTTTCCTCATTTATTTTGAAATAAGTTTGCTGAGATGGTTTTGTCCATATTGCTGGAAATCTTGTATCTATTAATCCACTGCTAAATTCTTCCCTTTTTTCAACTTCTTCTTCCCTCATTACTTCTTTTCCTTTTAATATTCTTTTTTTCCTCCTCAAGACTAATTTGTTTTGCTACTTCTTCATGGACCTGTATCCCTTGTGACTTTTGACTCCAATCTTCTGGTGTTTTGCTTTTTTCAGAGGCTTGTACTGTCATTATTGGTGTGCTAGGTACTGAGAGATTTAAACTTTTCAAAAGAAAGTTTTCAATGTCACTTTCTGAATCTGAAGAAAACTGTGAAGAATTGGCTATCCCTTGTTTGTCCATTCTATGTTCTTCTAACACAATTGATTCCTCCTGATTCTTTTCCTCTAATGATAACTTTACTAACTCCTCCTTCTGTGCCTGTTCAATTGCTTTTCCCTTATTCTTTTTGATTAACTTCTTTTTCTGGACAGGTTTCTTCTGAACCTTCTTCTTCTCTACTACTATAGTTGTGGTTTCAGGAGGACCTTGTAACTCTTTGAAATATGCAAGCAATTCCACTTCCTTTTTTACAAACACATCTTCAGTTTCTGCAGCCATCATCTGATCATGTAACTCTTCATAGTGTTCCACTTCTTCTTTTATCCAGTCAGTTGCTTTACATGAATAGTCTTCCAACATTTTCTGATATTGGGCTTCATAGATTGCCCTCTTATTGTTTCCTTGAGTCAGATAAGCATACAACTATTCCTTACTTGTTTGAGGTGGATGAGGTTCTTTTGAGGACTGTACTTCCTTTTGAGCAGCTTCATGCTCTTCCTTTGTTGCTTCCTCTTGTTCCAATTCTACTTTCCTTGGATCCAATCTTCTTTTCTTTATTGGAATAACTTCTTCTGACACTCCTTTCCTTTTCCTCTCTGCTCCCCTCATGCTTGGTTGGGCTTCTGCTTCTCTTATGGACATCATTTTAGAAGGACTTTTAACTCCTGACATCAAACTTCTGAAATACTGAGCTTCTGGAGCAATTTTCAACTGATCCTCCATACCTAAAATATGATATATAATCCTTGTTAAAGATTGTGCTCCATTCATGAACTTCCTTTGCTCCCAATGTTTTGCTGCTTCCTTCAATTGATCATGGATGTAGGGAGTTACATCCATTACTCCAAATGGTTTGGTCTTATCCTTATTATTGAACATAATCAGAGTTATTGGCTTATGTGGCATTGTAAGCTTTTGGAAAACACAAATATTGAAGAAACATTCTGATGGCAAATTCTTCATTCTCTTTCCACTTGAAATCCACAAATTTGGAATATCCTGCATAGGTTGCTTTATTCTTCTTGACAAAATTGTTATCCAACTTAGTTCCCATTGAATAGACGTGGAGGGCTGCCCTGATGTGCTCTGCTTTTATAGTAATATGTACCTCTTTGTTTTCTTTGTCTTTGACTGAACATCTGAAGTATGCATCATTGCCTTTGCCAACTTCCAGCGGACTGTTCAGAACATGTGATACTCTCTCAAAATCTATAAAGAATAAAGGTTCATCCAGCAGTCTGTGTAATCCCACTGCTTTCTATCTTTTATAATTGACTGCTATTTTTTGGAATTTGTAGAATCCTTGACATAGCATAGTATACTTATGGCCTCCAACTCCTACTATAAAAATATGTTGTCCAATGATGGTAAGAGTTTCCTTCAGTTCCTTGGCTATCTTCTCAGCCTCTGGGATATCTTGTTCTTCATCAGACTCCAACTCCACCTTTTCCACTGCTGCTTCACTGTCTAAGAACCAATGTCCTCTTGACAAGGTTAAAGAATCAGCTTTGAAGTCATGAATAGGCAGTTCCTTTGGATTCACCATTTTGGAGAAAATATAACATAACCAAAAAAGAAAACTCCACCCACATGAGTCACAAGAAACATAAAAAGAAATCACATTTGTCTTAAAATGTAATGAATAAAGAAAGAAAATAAAATCTCAGATGAATCTTTACTTCCTTATTTGTATCACATATATAAATCAATTGAAGTGATCATCACATGTGTAGCAAGATGTCTAGTGCTCTCTTCCCTTCTCTCTCTCATTTTTTAATAATAAAAGAAATAATGAATGAATTTAAGAAAATTTAGATTTTTATAGGAAAACAATTAAACAACGATTGAAAGAAAAGTGACTGCTTAATCCTGCCAAATTAGAACCTATATCTTGCTTGTGCTATATAACTTATATAAACAAAAAAATTGTTAATTTTTCTCTCTATTTCTTCCTCTTTTCTTTTCGTAAAAAAAAAAAAATTTCCTCCTCTTTTCTCTCTTCCCCTCCTATTTCTTTTCTTAGAAAAGGGATGAGGTAGAGTAAATGGAAATATTTTCCAGGATGTCATAATTCCCTTCTGGTGAAATTTTGAATTCTTTATCAAGAATCCCAAGTGTGTATTAGATGACCATTTTGCCTTTTCCTTCATCTGTAATTCTTCATGCTTTTGAGCTATTTTAGTATCTTCATCCTTGTTTTCTTTCCATTGAAGCAGATCTGATTTTTTTACCAAAAATACTTAATTCCTGTTGATTCCTTTTTTGGAATAAAAAAAACTTCTTTTATTACACAATACTTGGATGTCTTTGGTTTCCACATCCACTTAGTGTTGCTATATTTTGTTGATAAGCAGTTCTTGGACTTTCTAGGTCTCCACATCTATTTAGTCTTGATGTCTCGAAGTTTCTGAGTATTCCATAATTTCCACCTTTCTTCTATCTTTTCAACACCTTTGGTTTCTTCAACTTCCTCTAGTTTTTTATTGTAATAGATTTGGTCATGAAGAAGTTTTGTTTGTGGTTCCTTTGTAGCTTCTAATGGAAAAGTAAATCCCTCCAAATCTGAGTCATAGATATCCTGTTGATTTTCTTGTTTTCCATCACTCAATAAAAACATTAAAAACCTTTTGTCATTTAGTGTCAACTTAAGCTTCATATTCTCAAAATCCAAAATTACTTTACCTTGCCTGAGCCATGGTTGTCCCAAAATCAATTTCTCAGTCATCATATGATCAGGCCATTCTTCACAATCTATTTTCATATATTCTTCATTGAACTTAACTTTAATAGATGGTGAAGACAAGCTTTGTCTAATCTGTCCTTCCAGTGTTTTGATAAATGTTTTACTCTTAGTCCTTTTTAAGTTAAACTTATCCAACAAAACTGAACTGATCAGATTAACTTGTGCACCTGAATCTATCAAAACCTTGATTTTCTCATTATGAAGATTCATTGTTATAACAAGCAAATGCTCTTTCACTCTTAAAGGTGTTTCATACAAGAGAACTTCTCTAATCTCTTTGAATTTTCTTATCCTTTCCTTTGCCTCTTGTTGAGCCTCATTCCTAATTTTTTCCTCTTCCTTTTTCCTATTTTGAGCTTGATGTATCCTTCTCCATACAGAAACAGATAATGGAAGATAATACCTTTTTACCCTGCATCCTTTTATGAAATTTGGCATGATTTCTCCATCTATATTAGCTAATTGGATAGCTCCACTATTACTGATTTGGTTGATAATATAAGGTCCATGCCCCTTCTTCTGAAATTTTTTCTCATGTTCCTTCACTGTATATGCCAAAACTAAATCCCCTTCCTGCAAATCTTTTTCTTTAATATGAACATCATGATAAGCTTTCTGCCTTCTCTTATCTGCATATATGCTCATGATTGTTTGAAGTCTCGAAGCTCCAAGCTTTTCCAATTCCACCACTCTCTCAGATAACTCATGTCCAGTCCACTTGTATTGATTACCCACCTTTAGTGTTGGAATAAGGAATTCTAAAGGCAGAACTGCATTTTGTCCATATACCAAATTAAATGGTGTGGTTCGAAGTTCAGTTTTGTATGCCACTCTATAAGCCCATAAGACATGATTAAGTTGCAAATCCCAATCATTCCTATTTGTATTTACCAATTTTGACAAAACACTGCACAGTACCTTATTAGTGCTTTCTACTAATCCATTGGCTTCTGGATGATAAGGGGTGACTTTCTATGATTGATCATGAAATACTCAGTTATGTTTTCTATTATTTGGTTCAAAAAATGAGTCCCCCTATCACTTAGCAATTCAATTGGTAATCCAAATTGGTGATAATATTTTCATAAAGAAATCTTGCAGTGGTCTGAGCATCATTCCTTTTTGTAGCCCTGGCCTCTGCCCATTTGGTCAGGTAATCTATGGCTACTAGTATATATTCAACATGGGATTGTAATGCTGGAGGATGTATGGATCCAATAAAATCCAACCCCCATTTACTAAATGCTCTTGCTGAAATAAGTGGTACTAATGGCATATTGTCTCTTTTATTTGGTTGATCCACTCTTTGACAAATGTCACATCTTTTCACATATGTTCTTGCATAAGGAAATAGAGCTGGCCACCAAAAACGAGAATATAATATGAGTTTAGCAGTCCTTTCACTTGAAAAATGTCCTCCTGCCACTCTAGAATGTGCCATCTCTAACATTTCCATATATTTATTTTCAGGAACACAGATTCTTAAATATCCATCCATCCCTTTCTTGTACAATTGATCTCCTATCAGTTGATACTCTTCATAAATCATTTATAAACTCCTTGAGTCTGCACTAACTCTTACTGGCTCTCCTTATTTCTTTTCAACTCCTCAATTATGTTTGCACTCCAATCTGGATTTTTCTGAAACCAATATAAGGTTGTAATTTCTGAATTTTGCAAGGATTGGCATTCCCAGCAGTTGGAAATATATTTTTTTACATCTTGAATCTTATTAGGCCAATGTACTCCCATCCTATTGAGATTATTCAAGGTGACTATCATGGAAGCATGAGTACAAGGATTCCAACAATGAGCTCTTCTTAAATACTCCTGCTGCTTATCTTCTGGAGTACAATATTTCAATATACCCATATGATTGAGATGATATAAATGTCAAGCTAGTAGCACAAAATTCCTACTTTGTAATACTAGATGTGTGTTGTTTCCAGATGTTCTGCAAGGTCCCATGGTTAGCAAAGGTACTAAAGTCATGGCCCATTCAGGAATACTCTCTATTTTGAATAGATATGCATCTGGTAAGTCATCATCTAAAGGTGAACTTGACTCTTTGGTTTGGATTCTGGACAAATGGTCTGCTCTTAAATGAGTTGTTCCTTGTCTGATCACTACCTCAAATTCAAATTCCATCAGTAGGAGTAACCATCTGATTATCCTACCTGTATGGCATGGTTTTTTTACTAAATAGAGTAAAGCTTGGTGATCCAAAAAGAATATAAACTTGTCGGCTAAAAGATAATGTCTATATTTTTTCACAGCAAATATCATTCCCAACACTTCCCTCTCAATGGTTGTATAATTTTTTTCTGTTGAATTCAATTGCCTACTAGCATAAGCAATTGGAAAGTCTAGTTTGCTCCCTTCTATTGGTTGCGCTAACACACATCCCAAAGCATAATTTGAAGCATCCACATGAATATGAAAAATTCTTTTCCATTGTGGAGTTTTTAGAATTGGTGCTGTTACCAAACAAGTTTTTAAAGTCTCAAAAGCTTGGTCACACTCTTTGGTCCACTCAAATTTTGTGATCAAAGCATACAAAGGTTTTGCAATGTCTGCAAGCTTGTGTACAAATTTTCTATAATACCCACAATGTCCCATGAAAGTTTGAAGTTCTTTTACATTTGTTGGTCTTGGAAGTTCCATTATGGCCTTAATTTTTCTTTCATCTGTTGAAATTCCATTTCCAGAAACTATGTGACCTAACATTCTCCCTTGCCTCACAAAGAACACACACTTCTCTAGATTTAAACATACTTTGTATGTTCTACACTTTTTGAATATATTTTCCAGATCATTTAAATGATCTTGTCTTTTTTATGAAAAAGTGCAAAGATCATCCACATAGATTTCCATTATATTTCTAAGGAATTCTTTGAATTTGTGACACATCAATCTTTGAAAAGTTGTTGGGGCATTAGTTAAACCAAAGGGCATAACCCTAAAGGCATAGATTCCCCATTCTGTGGAAAAAGCAGTTTTATGTTGGCCTTCCAAAGCTATTAGTACTTGATTATATCCTGAAAATCCATCCAAAAAGCTATAGACCTCTTTTCCTGCAACTCTTTCCAAAAGATGGTCTCTTATGGGTAATGGATAGCTATCCCTTATAGTTGCAGCATTAACTTTTTTCAAGTTAATACATACCCTGAGTTTCCCATTCTTTTTAGGTACCACAACTATAGGAGATATCCACTCTGTGTACTCAATCTCATAGATGAAATTGGTAGCCAACAGCTTGTCGATTTCTTCCTTTATTTTAGCAGAGTATTTGTCATTAAATGTATAGTGTCTTTGTTTGCTAGGTTTTGCATCAGGAGTAATAGGAATCTTATGTTCACAAATGTTTGGATCAATTCCTTTCAAATCTTTGTAGCTGTAAGCAAACACATCTCTATATGTTTTTGCCAAATTTCTCAATGCTTCCTCCTCTTGATTTGTCATGTCATCAGCTATTACAATATGTCTTTCTTCCCCCTCTTCTTGATTGATCAGTACCTTCTTAGTTTGTTCCTCTTGCCTCCCCCTTTTTCTTATCTCTTTTTGGTTTTATTTTTAGAAGTAACCTGTCTTCTACATCGTAGGTTTTGAAGTTTGTAGGTACATCAAATTGTTGATCTTCTTTCTTTATGTTTTTATTTTTTTCAACTTCTTGATCTTTTTCTATCTTTTTGTGCTTATTATTTTTATATGTTCTTGAGATTTTGTCTTTTATAACATTAGTAGTTTCCACTTCTTCTAGATATTGTGTTTTCCCATTTTTTAATATTATTCCTTCCTCCTGGTCTTCCTCTATTTTTGACACCTTTATCATTTGTATTCCTATGTGGAAGATATCATATCCTTCTTCATTTTGGAATCTTACTCCCACATACTCATCATTAGCTAGATCCATGGTGGTCAAAATCTGATTCCAACCATAAGGCTCAAATTTACATCTTTGAGTTCCTGTGGTATGTAGCTTTCATCTTGTGATTTCCTTTCTCTTAGGCAATCTCCTTTTTTTAACAACCTTTTTTTTATCTGTGAGATTCCTTTTCACATTACATTTCCAAATTGATGGTTCTGTCTCATTCTGATCTTCACTCCCCGATTCTTCACTTAATTCTTGATGTTGATGTACTTTGAACCATTCCTGAGGGGACATATCACAATACTGACCATTTCTTAAATTTACTCTAGTTATACTTCCTTTGCTTTGAAGGTATAGGCAATCATTACCCCAATCTTGCACAATTTGCATTTGTCTCATAAATGGTCTTCCTAGGATGATTTCATATGAAGTGGATTGTGGGAATTCAACTATGGCAAAAGTATGCTATATCTCTATTCCACATATTTCCACAATCACCATTTCCCATATTCCTAGGGGTTTTTCTATGTGTCCATCTGCAAGTTGTAATCTCATTTTAGTGGGTATTAACTCATTTTTTCCCCATTTCTCCGAGGTTTGTTTAGTCATGATAGCCACTCCTGATCCACTGTCTAATATGGCCTTGCCATGATTATTACCAAATTGTATTTTCAAGGTTGAGTTCCCTTCTTCTCCTTCACAGTACCCTCCTATTTTATCAATAGGTATGTACAACAACTCTTCCAATTCTTGTTGCTGTGGATCTAGGTTTTTTGACTTTGTTCCCCACTTTTTCATATTGTGTTGTAAGTGAGGATTTTGTTTTACTATGTCCTCCATTGTGGTGTGGTATAAAATTGTACAGTTTTTGTCTAGATTGATTTGGAAGGTTATTTGTGAAATATCTTCTTGATCAAGATGTTTCTTAGTTTCTGTTGCATTTGTTCCTTCAACTATTGTTTGATAATTGTCTGGTTCGCCCATTTTGAGTTGTGCTTCCTGTATGATTTGTTTACATCTTTGCATCCTTTCATCCTCTAAATCTGGCATTGGATATGCCATCACATGATCTCTAGGATTTGGTCCATCTTGAATTCTTCCTTTGTATGCTCTTATTAGAGTCTCTAGACTTTGAGAATTTTTTTCCTCCTCCTGAGTCTGTGTATTTTGTGGTTGACTATTGTTTGAATGTTCCATAGTCTCTTCTTCCAAATTTTTACCCATTCTCATTTTTCTTTCCATCTTCCTTTTTGTTTGTTTTTATTGGAAATGGTATTTTCTAATGTTCTTGTGTATGTGTCTCCTTTGTTGTTTCTTGTTGTTTTGCTTGTGCTCTTGTTATAGCATTTATAGTTGCTTGATCATGGTCACTCAATTCTTCTAGCTCCATTATGTTAACTGTTTTTAATGGTATGTTACTAGATGTGGTCTGTTGTTTTTGAGGGTTTCTTGGACAATCCTTTATTAAGTGTTCCCTACCACAATCATTGCAATAGGCTCCTTCTATTCTTAGTGTAGGAGGTTGTGGGCAGTCTCTAATGAAATGTTCTCCCCCACATCTATAACAAGTTATCTTTTGACTCCCTTTGAATTGGGGTTTCTGATTGGACATGTAATTATTAGTTATGTACATGAATGTGGCTGTGTCCATTTCAATTCTCCCGTTTCCCAAGTCCCAGCTTGCAATTCTGGTTCTCTCTGTTCATATCCTTCCCAATCTTCCTGATATCCTTCATTCCAATGATACTACTCTCTGTAAGATGATCTAGTTCTTGAGCTTTCTTCTTCTATTGGTGTCTATTTTACTGGTACTACATTTGTTGGTAAAGGTGGTTGTTGTCCAGGTACAGGTCTTGGTTGCTCAACAAATCTAGATTCTCTTTGTAAGTTGTGTTGGTTCACATATTCTCTTTCTTTAATGGGTTGTTTATTGTAGAAGCATTCTTCTCTGGTATGGTCTGTCCATTTTCTTTCTAATGTAGAGTATTTGAGTGTTTTTCTATCTTGCAAATGTTGTGGTTTTTGATAAGGACATTGTTGTACCAAATGATTTTCTCCACAGTTATAGCATTTCTTATTTGTTGCTATCCTGGTGTTTATCAAATTTGTCTTGGTGCTAACTTCTAGGGCTTTAGCAATGGCTTGTGCTAATTCTTTTGCTGGTGGGATTTTATCTTCATTTGTTCTTGGTTGATCAAATGCTAATAGATCTTGTCCTCTGTTATCCTCTAAGTCTATTGCCTCTTTCACACATGCTCCTAGATCAGGACATCTCCTATAATACACCAAGGTTCTTAATTGTGCACTTCCCAGTCCTTCTATGAATAGAGATAATTGTCTTGCCATGGATGGTACCTCCTCTCTTGGACATCTATCAATGTATTGCTTGAATCTGCTAGCTGCCTCTGACATTTTCATCTTTTTGTTGTTTAAAACTATGTATTAGGGTAGCTGTACTATGTTTTATTCCAATTTTTGAGAATTCCCCTATGAAGGCTTCAAGGAAAGATTCAATATCTAGATACATTTCCTTTCTCAATGGAATGAACCAAGATAATGCAGGTACAATTAGGGTTAGACCAAATGCTTCAAATCGTACTTTGTAATCCTCTACTTCTTCTGCCCTAATTAATTGTCCAAATTCTACAGCATGAGCATAAGGATCAGAATATCCTTCATATTGATTCTTCATGCATTTAGCTACTTGATAGGGCGTAAGCATTCTTCCATGATTTTTCCACTGATGTCTCCTTCTGATTGGAAACTCATTCATTCCTTGTGCTTCTCTTTCAAAAGGATTTGGGGAAGTATGTACTCTCCTACCTTGTTGTTGTTCAACATTAGTGTGAGTTTCATTTTGTCTTGGCAAGTCTGATTGCCCTAGGTTTTGTTCCCAAGGTCTCTTGTCTGCACATTGGCCTAGATCATTAGAGTTTTTTGGATCCTGTGAAAATATGTATACACATCCCTATCTATCCTCATATCTGCCATCCTTAAATTGTGCTACTGGGGTTATATTTAAGGGAAATTCTAAGTTTCTCATCCTAATGAGAAACTTATGCATCCCATCCTGATACACATAGGTTCCAAACCTATTTGTATTCATATACTTGAGAATATTTCTATAATCACTAGTTTTAGAGGCTACATTTATTTCATTTAGGTTTTCCATGTTATTTACCTGCCCTAAATCTTTTCCTTGTAAATCTCCTGTCACTAGCTCTATCTCGTTCCTTTTTAACTCTTGTTTATCTGGTGTAAACAATTTATAACCAGATCTCAAAAGCATTCAACTAATTCACGACTCTCTATGAAGAGAATCGTGTTTGCCACAATTCTGTGAATATAATCGTCTTTTCTACGATCTTGTGAATATTCTAGATGTTTCTCATGATTCTGTGAATAGAATTGTGTTTACCATGATTTTAAGAAGAGAATCGTCTTTTTTCACGATTCTCTGGATAGAATCATGTTTTTCACGATTTTGTGAAGGGAATCATGATTTTCACGATCCTGTGAAGGGAATCGTGATTTTCATGATCCTGTGAAGGGAATCGTGATTTTCACGATCCTGTGAAGGGAATCGTGATTTTCACGATCCTGTGAAGGGAATCGTGGTGATCCCAGACAATCATGATAGCTCACAATCATTAAAAACACGATTTTCTTATGAAAATCGTATTGTGGGAATCACGATTTTGTGTTTGATTATGGAATCACAATTTTGTGTTTGATTACAGAATCGCGATTCTCTCAACTTTTTGTAAAATTTTAGCTTTTGTTTTTCTGATTTATTCTTGCTCTATTTGAAGCACCTTAGCAAAATAATGACATGCAATAATGAACTTATGACAAAATAATAATTTTTTCTATCAAAAAATTCAAAAATTATGTTGTAGTATAGTGGTGAGTATCTCCGCCTATCATGCGGGAGACCCGAGTTCGATCCCCAGCAACGACGCCAAAAAATGTTTGTTGTTACCCTTTGGAGTTGTCCTCTCCAATCATTATAGCATAAAGGATCAACTACACATCTTTAAATTGTCAATCCGGGAAGTATGCAAAGACCACAGCACCTTCTAGTTAATGGAATCCAAGAATAAGGATTAAGATGACTGTTTTTCTGAGAAATTATGAAGGAGAGAAATATCTAGGGTTTTGATTATCTTGAGTTCTACAATAGCATTTTCAATGATCTTTGTGCATAAAGTATGCCATTTCCACAATAGATTACAATTATGAAGTCAAATTTCAAAATCAGTACCTATATCACACGGACAAGACAATCACGATTTTGTGAAAATTGAGAATTTACATTTCCAGCTTTGTTCTTCTGCACTTTCTTACTCAATACACTAAGAATCACCTCTCTTCATACATCTTACTTAGAAATACACAACTGAAGCTTAGAAATTCCATGGATTACACAAAGAATAGACTCAACAAATCAAAGGAAAGTACATGAAAGGGAGAAACACGATTTTTTTGCAAGAGAGCTCTTCACATTACTTGGATAGAAAAAATAATACAACTAACCCTCTCAAAATAGAGGAAATTATCTTTTATACATTTTCAAGTGTCCCTTTTCACACTTGAATTTTGGTCCTTTTTCCCTTCTAATCTAAAAATATGCTATCAAAGAGCTTCCAAAAATTCTAGAAAAAATACATATGATTCTAATTTACATGAGGAAGACTCTTCCTCATTTTTACATCATTTGTATAAATATTTCTACAAGTTTTTGTTGTTTTACAAATAATTTCCCTTCAAAAAATGCTTCTTCTAACATTCTTCCCCTCCTAGACTTTTTGGCTCCTGACAAAAAATATTCTTGCAGATAAGTAGTGAGAGCTTCCTTCACTTCTTTTTCCTTTGATAAACTTGTGACAATAGATCATGACTTCTTCTTTCTGTAATGTTCAAGTTATTCACCATCTCAAATAGAGCTTTCCTCCATTGTATAGCAGCTTCTGGTTTGTCTATCTCATCTTTCTTCAAATATTTGGTATATGCAACTTCATATGCAGTGAGTCTGGACTTTGTAACTACTAATAGATTTCCAAAAATTTTTGACTCTCTTTCAAGAAATCATAATCAAAGGCATCCTAAAAAATTTGGAGATAATGGCTACCCAAAAATATTGTTATGCTATAATATGCCATTAAGCAAACTCTGTCTGGGGTTACACTGAGATAAAGAGTAAGGCATCAGTTGGTGAATTAAATCCAATGTAGTTGAGAGTTCTCACATCTGTATCTGTAAATGTTTCTATACATGCCAGTATGAGTCGCATCACTCTGATTAGTAATATACAAGCTGGATTATTTACATCTTTATATGTAGATATAATAGACTCTGCTGTGTCAACCATATATTTCTTTGTTGGCCATGTTCCTGCTTTAGGTCTTGCTACCTTTGGAAAATTCAGCCATTTTGCTAGAATCTGCCCTGCATTTCTTCTTTCCCAGAACACTGTCCATTCCCTTCTCCTTTGTACTGGACAATAGGTGGATTGATCTTTAACTGAATAGGTGCCTCTTTCTAGATTTTCCTGCACTCCTTGTTGGCATCTAACCACTTGTTCCTCCATTTAGGATTAGCCTTTTCAAATAATTCCTTAGTGACATTGATATCCTCTTCATATTCCAAATATCTATTGGATGATAATGCTACCCTTGCAAGCTCGTAATTGGAACTAATACTCCCCATTATCATACAGAATGGTATACCTAGACCATCTGCTGCCCAATGGTGTTGATCTGGGTTTATTCCTTTGTTGAGAGCAAAATTCACAATGTGTTCTTCATATTCATTATGCATCTTTCTGATAATTCCGTTCTTGATTCCCTATCTGTTAAAAGCTTTTGAACAAACTCATCTGAATATTCTTCAATATCTGCTTTGTCTTCTTGTTCATCAAAGTGTTGAGTTCTGTTACCTTCTCCTCCTTCATACTCCTCTGCTTGTGTAGTCACTATTTGTTCTTCAACCTGTTTTTGTGGATTTTCCATTTTTTTCTGTAACTCCTCCTCTATCAACATTAGTCCCTGATTCTGGGATATCAACATATCTTTCTCTAATTTCCACTCCCTTCTTTCTTTTTCCCTATCAAAATGTAATTTACCCTTTTCTTCTGCTATTTCCAAATGTAGTTTGTTGTGTCCTCTCATTGCACTAGCAACATGTATACTGGCTTGCTTCTCCATTTCTTTGACCTCTTTCAATTTTGTTTGTAACTTGAGAATTTCTTTATTCAACTCCTCCCTCTCATCCAGTGTTACTTGTACAATCTTACTCTCTTCTTTTCATTTTCTTTGACCATAATTTGATATGAGCTTTGAAGAGTTCTAAACCTTCCTTCCATCTTCTTCAACTCCATTTCAATTTTGCTACTATGCTCCATCTGTTTAGCACATTTTTCCTCAAGAAATTGAATTTTATTGTGTTGTTGAACCTCCAGTTCTTCCAATGAAATTATCCTTTTGGTCAAATCCTCATTTCTTTCCTGGACAATCCTCAACTGTTCCTCTAACTGTTCCTTTTCTTTATTTTACTCATTAATGATTCTAATGCCTTTCACAAACTCTGATTCAGCCACCATTCGTGATATAATCATGTTTCTACTAGATGGTCTGAATTGCTCTATATTGCTCATAATGACTTTGCAAGCAAACCTGATATCTTTGGGTATCCTTTCTAGCCAAGTTTCCAATTCTATCTGTTTTACTTCTATCTGCTTCTCTTCCTTTAGTTCTTCTTTGTCTGCAACATCTTCCTCATACTCTAGTGTCTGATCCTCTTCCTTCTCATGATCTGATATTTCTTTCATTATCTCCATCTCTTCTGCCTTCTTTTTCTCCATTTCATGTTGTTTCTATTCAATGACCTGTCCTTCCTCTTTCTGTACTTTGTTATCGTGAGTTGAGGTTGAATCAGTCTCTACTGAGAGCTTTATCTGATCATTTATTTGCTGCTCCCTTTGTTCCTCCTCTTGCTCATCTATGTCCATAAGATCTAATTCTTCTTCTTTTTCCTGTTCACTTGTATGTGTGAATTCTTCTACATGCTTTAGATCATAAAGTACTTCTTCTATACTTTGATTTATTTCTTTTTCTGCATTCCTTTCTTTAACCTCTTCGAAATCCATCTTTTGCAATGCTCCCTCTGTTTCCTCAATCTGATCTTTATCTTCTTTATTGTGCATTGAGCTGCATATCTGAGCTTCCTTTTCTACTTCTAGCTTTTCCTCATTAGGTTGCAATAAGTTTGCTGAGATGGTTTTGTCCATAATGTTGGAAATCCTGTATCTATAATCCACTGCTAAATTCTTTCCTTGCTTCAACTTCTTCTTCCATCATTACTTCTTTTCCTTTTAATATCCCTTTTCCTCCTCAAGACTAATTTGTTTTGCTACTTCTTCATGGACCTGTATCCCTTGTGACTTTTGACTCAAATCTTCTGGTGTTTTTCTTTTTTCAGAGGCTTGTACTGTCATTATTGCTATGCTAGGTACTGATAGATTTAAACTTTTCAAAAGAAAGTTCTCAATGTCACTTTCTAAATCAGTGAAGAAAACTATGAAGAATTGGCTATCCCTTGTTTGTCCATTCTATGTTCTTCTAACACAATTGATTCCTCCTGATTCTTTTCCTCTAATGACAACTTTACTGACTCCCCCTTTTGTGCTTGTTCAACTGCTTTTCCCTTATTCTTTTTTATTAACTTATTTTTCTGGACAGGTTTCTTCTGAACCTTCTTCTTCACTACTACTGTAGTTGTGGTTTCAGGAGGACCTTGTAACTCTTTGAAATATGCAAGCAATTCCAGTTCCTTTTTTACAGACACCTCTTCAGTTTCTGCAATCATCATGTGATCATGTAACTCTTCATAGTGTTCCACTTCTTTTTTTATCCAGCGAGTTGCTTTACATGAATATTCTTCCAACATTTTCTGATATTGGGCTTCATAAATTGCCCTCTTATTGTTTCCTTGAGTCAGATAAGCATACAACTGTTCCTTACTTGTTTGAGGTGGATGAGGTGCTTTTGAGGACTGTACTTCCTTTTGAGCAGCTTCATGCTCTTCCTTTGTTGCTTCCTCTTGTTCCAATTCTACTTTCCTTGGATCCAATCTTCTTTTCTTTACTGGAATAACTTCTTCTGATACTCCTTTCCTTTTCTTCTCTGCTCCCCTCATGCTTGGTTGGGCTTCTTCTTCTCTTATGGACATCATTTTAGAAGGACTTTTAACTCCTGACATCAAACTTCTGAAATACTGAGCCTTTGCTCCCAATGTTTTGTTGCTTCCTTCAATTGATCATGGATGTAGGGAGTTACATCCATTACATCCATTACTCCATTACATCCATCCTCTTGACAAGGTTACAAAATCAGCTTTGAAGTCATGAATAGGCAGTTCCTTTGGATTCACCATTCTGGAGAAAATATAACATAACCAAAAAAGAAAACTCCACCCACATGAGTCACAAGAAACATAAAAAGAAATAACATTTGTCTTAAAATGTAGTGAATAAAGAACGAAAATAAAATCTCAGATGAATCTTGACTTCCTTATTTGTATCACAGATATAACTCAATTGAAGTGATCATCACATGTGTAGCAAGATGTCTAGTGCTCTCTTTTCTTCTTTCTCTCTTTTTTTAATAATAAAAGAAATAATGAATGAATTTAAGAAAATTTAGATTTTTATAGGAAAATAATTACACAATGACAAAAAGAAAAGTGACTGCTTAATCCTGTCAAATTAGAACCTATATCTTGCTTGTGCTATATAACTTATATTAACAAAAGAATTGTTAATTTTACTCTCTTTTTCTTTCTCTTTTCTTTTCGTTTGTTTTTTCTTTAAATAATATTTTCTTCCTCTTTTCTCTCTTCCCCTCCTATTTCTTTTCTTAGAAAAAGGATGAGGTAGAGTAAATGGAAATAATTTCTAGGATGTCATAATTCCCTTCTGGTGAAATTCTGAATTCTTTATCAAGAATCCCAAGTGTGTATTAGATGACCATTTTGCCTTTTCCTTCAGCTGTAATTCTTCATGCTTTTGAGCTATTTTAGTATCTTCATCTTTGTTTTCTTTCCATTGAAGCAGATCTGATTTTTTTACCCAAAAATACTTAATTTCTATTGATTCCTTTTTTGGAATAAAAAAAACTTCTTTTAATACACAGTACTTAGATGTCTTTGGTTTCCACATCCACTTAGTATTGCTTTATTTTGTTGATAAGCAATTCTTGGACTTTCTAGGTCTCCACATCTGTTTAGTCTTGATGTCTCGAAGTTTCTGAGTATTCCATACTTTCCACCGTTTCTTCTATCTTTTCAACATCTTTGGTTTCTTCAACTTCCTCTTGTTTTTTATTGTAATAGATTTGGTCATGAAGAAGTTTTGTTTGTGGTTCCTTTGTAGCTTCTAGTGGAAAAGTAAATCCCTCCAAATCTGAGTCATAGATATCGTGTTGATTTTCCTGTTTTTCATCACTCAATAAAAACATTAAAAACCTTTTTTCATTTAGTGTCAACTTAAGCTTCATATTTTCAAAATCCAAAATTACTTTACCTTGCCTGAGCCATGGTTGTCCCAAAATCAATTTCTCAGTTATCATATGATTAGGCTATTCTTCACAATCTATTTTCATATATTCTTCATTGAACTTAACTTTAATAGATGGTGAAGACAAGCTTTGTCTAATCTGTCCTTCAGTGTTTTGATAAATGTTTTACTCTTAGTCCTTTTTAAGTTAAACGTATCCAACAAAAACTGAACTTATCAGATTAACTTCTGCACCTGAATCTATCAAAATCTTGATTTTCTCATTATGAAGATTCATTGTTATAACATGCAAACACTCTTTCACTCTTAAAGGTGTTTCACACAAGAGAACTTCTCTAATCTCCTTGATTTTTCTTATCCTTTCCTTTGCCTCTTGTTAAGCCTCATTCCTAATTTTTACCTCTTCTTTTTTCCTGTTTTGAGCTTGATGTATCCTTCTCCATAGAGAAACAGTTAATGGAAGATCATACCTTTTAACCCTACATCCACTTATGAAATTTGGCATGATTTCTCCATCTATATTAGCTAATTGGATAGCTCCACTGTTACTGATTTGGTTGATAATATAAGGTCCATGCCCCTTCTTCTGAAATTTTTTTCTGATGTTCCTTCACTATATATGCCAAAACTAAATCCCCTTCTTGCAAATCGTTTTCTTTAATATGAACATCATGATAAGCTTTTGGCCTTCTCTTATGTGCATATAAGCGCATGATTGCTTGAAGTCTGGAAGCTCCAAGTTTTTCCAATTCCACCACTCTCTCAGATAACTCATGTCCAGTCCACTTGTATTGATTACCCACCTTTAGTGTTGGAATAAGGAATTCTAAAGGCAGAATTGCATTTTGTCCATATACCAAATTAATTGGTGTGGTTCCAAGTGCATTTTTGTATGCCACTCTATAAGCCCATAAGACATGATTAAGTTGCAAATCCCAATCATTCCTATTTGTATTTACCAATTTTGACAAAACAGTGCATAGTACCTTATTAGTGCTTTCTGCTAATCCATTGGCTTGTGGATGATAATGGGCTGACTTTCTATGATTGATCATGAAATACTCAGTTATGTTTTCTATTATTTAGTTCCATAAATCAGACCCCCTATCAGTTACCAATTCAATTGGTAATCCAAATCTGGTGATAATATTTTCATAAAGAAATTTTGCACTGGTCTGAGCATCATTCCTTTTTGTAGCCCTGGCCTCTGGCCATTTGGTCAGGTAATCTATGGCTACTAGTATATATTCAACATGGGATTGTTTTGCTGGAGGATGTATGGGTCCAATAAAATCCAACCCCCATTTACTAAATGCTCTTGCTGAAATAAGTGGTACTAATGGCATATTGTCTCTTTTATTTGGTTGACTCACTTTTTGTCAAATGTCACATCTTTTCACATATGTTCTTGCATCAGGGAATAGAGTTGGCCACCAAAAACGAGAATATAATATGAGCTTAGCAGTCATTTCACTTGAAAAATGTCCTCCTTCCACTCTAGAATGTGCCATCTCTAACATTTCCATACATTTATTTTCAGGAACACAGATTCTTAAATATCCATCCACCCCTTTCTTGTACAATTGATCTCCTATCAGTTGACACTCTTCAAAAATCATTTGTAAATTCCTTGAGTGTGCACGAACTCTTACTGGCTCTTTTTCCTTATTTCTTTTCAACTCCTCAATTATGTTTGCACTCCAATCTGGATTTTTCTGAAACCAATATAAGGTTGTAATTTCTGAATTTTGCAAGGATTTGCATTCCGAGCGGTTGGAAATATTATTTTTTACATCTTGAATCTTATTAGGCCAATGTACTCCCATCCTATTGAGATCATTCAAGGTGACTATCATGGAAGCATGAGTACAAGGATTCCAACAATGAGCTCTTCTTAAATACTCCTGCTGCTCATCTTCTGGAGTACAATATTCCAATATACCCATATGATTGAGATGATATAAATGTCCAGCTAGTAGCACAAAATTTCTACTTTGTAATACCAGATGTGTGTTGTTTCCAGATGTTCTGCAAGGTCCCATGGTTAGCAAAGGTACGAAAGTCATGGCCCATTCAGGAATACTCTCTATTTTGAATAGATACACATCTGTTAAATCATCATCTAAAGGTGAACTTGGCTCTTTGGTTTGGATTCTGGACAAATGGTCTGCTCTTAAATGAGTTTTTCCTTGTGTGATCACTACCTCAAATTCAAATTCCATCAGTAGGAGGGACCATCTGACTATCCTACTTATATGGCATGGTTTGTTTACTAAATAGAGTAAAGCTTGGTGATCCACAAAGAATTTAAACTTGTTGGCTAAAAGATAATGTCTATATTTTTTCACAACAAATATCATTCCCAACCCTTCCCTCTTAGTGGTTGTGTATAATTTTTTTCTGTTGAATTCAATTGCCTACTAGCATAAGCAATTGGAAAGTCTAATTTGCTCCTTTCTATTGGTTGTGCTAATAGACATCCCAAAGCATAATTTGAAGCATCCACATGAACATGATAAATTTTATTCCATTGTGGTCTTTTTAGAATTGGTGTTGTTACCAAACAAGTTTTTAAAGTCTCAAAAGCTTGGTCACACTCTTTGGTCCACTCAAAATTTGTGATCAAAACATACAAAGGTTTTGCAATGTCTGCAAACTTGTGTACAAATTTTCTATAATACCCACAATGTCCATGAATGTTTGAAGTTCTTTTACATTTGTTGGTCTTGGAAGTTCCACTATGGCCTTAATTTTTCTTTCATCTGTTGAAATTCCATTTCTGGAAACTATATTCTCCCTTGCCTCACAAAGAACACACATACTCTGTATGTTCTACACTTTGTGAATATATTTTCCAGATCTTTTAAATGATCTTGTCTTTTTAATGAAAAAGTGCAAAGATCATCCACATAGATTTCCATTATATTTCTAAGGAATTCTTTGAATATGTGACACATTAGTCTTTGAAAAGTTGCTGGGGCATTAGTTAAACCAAAGGGCATAACCCTAAAGGCATAGATTCCCCATTCTGTGGAAAAAGCAGTTTTATGTTGGTCTTCCAAAGCTATTGGTACTTGATTATATCCTGAAAACCCATCCAAAAAGCTATAGGCCTCTTTTCCTGCAACTCTTTCCAGAAGATGGTCTGTTATGGGTAATGGATAGCTATCCCTTATAGTTGCAACATTAAATTTTTATAAGTTAATACATACCGTGAGTTTCCCATTCTTTTTAGGTACCACAACTATAGGAGATATCCACTCTGTGTACTCAATCTCATATATGAAATTGGCAGCCAGCAGCTTGTCAATTTCTTCCTTTATTTTAGCAGAGTATTTGTCATTAAATGTATGGTGTCTTTGTTTGCTAGGTTTTGCATCAGGAGTAATAGGAATCTTATGTTCACAAATGTTTGGATCAATTCCTTTAAAATCTTTGTAACGGTAAGCAAACACATCTCTATATGTTTTTGCCAAATTTCTCAATGCTTCCTCCTCTTGATTTTTCATGTCATCAGCTATTACAATATGTCTTTCTTCCCCCTCTTCTTGATTCATCATTACCTTGTTAGTTTGTTCCTCATTGTCATATGCTTCCCCCTTTTTCTTCTCTCTTTTTGGTTTTATTTTTAGAAGTAACATGTCTTCTACTTCATAGGTTTTGAAGTTTGTAGGTACATCAAATTGTTGATCTTCTTTCTTTATGTTTTTATTTTTTTCAACTTTTTGATCTTTTTCTGTTTTATTGTGCTTATTATTTTTATATGTTCCTTAGATTTTGTCTTTTATAACATCAGTAGCTTCCACTTCTTCCAGATATTGTGTTTTCCCATTTTTTAATATTATTCCTTCCTCTTGGTCTTCCTTTATTTTTGACACCTTTATCATTCATATTCCTATGTGGAAGATATCATATCCTTCTTCATTTTGGAATTTTACTCTCACATACTCATCATCAACTAGATCCATGGTGGTCAAAATCCAATTCCAACCATAAGGCTCAAATTCTTCATCTTTGAATTCTTGTGGTATGTAACTTTCATCTTGTGATTTCCTTTCTCCTAGGCAATCTCCTTTTTTTAACAACCTTTTTTTATCTGTGAGATTCCTTATCACATTACATTTCCAAATTGGTGGTTCTGTCTCATTCTGATCTTCGCTCCCCGATTCTTCAGTTAATTCCTGATGTTGATGGACTTTGAACCATTCCTAAGGGGACATATCACAATATTGACCATTTCTTAAATTTACTCTAGTTATACTTCCTTTGCTTTGAAGGTATAGGCAATCATTACCCCAATCTTGCACAATTTGCATTTGTCTCATAAATGGTCTTCCTAGGATGATTTCATATGAAGTGGATGGTGGGAATTCAACTATGGAAAAAGTATACTCTATCTCTATTTCACATATTTCCTCAATCACCTTTTCCCATATTCCTAAGGGTTTTCCTATGTGTCCATCTGCAAGTTGTAATCTCATTTTAGTGGGTATTAACTCATTTTTTCCCCATTTCTCCTAGGTTTGTTTAGTCATGATAGCCACTCCTGATCCACTGTATAATATGGCCTTGGCATGATTATTAACAAATTGTATTTTCAAGGTTGAGTTCCCCTCTTCTCCTTCACAATACGCTCCTATTTTATCAATAGGTATGTACAACGACTCTTCCAATTCTTGTTTCTGTGGATCTAGGTTTTTTGACTTTGTTCCCCACTTTTTCATATTGTGTTGTAAGTGAGGATTTTGTTTTACTATCTCCTCCATTGTGGTGTGGTATAAAATTGTACAGTTTTTGTCTAGATTGATTTGGAAGGTTATTTGTGAAATATCTTCCTGATCAAGATGTTTCTTAGTTTCTGTTGCATTTGTTCCTTCAAGTATTGTTTGATAATTGTCTGGTTCCCCCATTTTGAGTTGTGCTTCCTGTATGATTTGTTTACATCTTTGCATCCTTTCATCCTCTAAATCTGGCATAGGATATGCCATCACATGATCTCTAGGATCTGGTCCATCTTGAATTCTTCCTTTGTATGCTCTTATTAGAATCTCCAAACTTTGTGAATTTTTTTCCTCCTCCTGAGTCTGTGTATTTTGTGGTTGAATATTGTTTGAATGTTCCATAGTCTCTTCTTCCAAATTTTTACCCGTTCTCATTTTTCTTTCCAATCTTCCTTTTTGTCTATTTTTCTTTTCTTTTGGAAATGGAATTTTCTTATGTTCCTGTGTATGTGTCTCCTTTGTTGTTTCTTGTTGTTTAGCTTGTGCTCTTGTTATAGCATTTATAGTTGCTTGATCATGGTCACTCAATTCTTCTTGCTCCATTATGTTAACTGTTTTTAATGGTATGTTACTAGATGTGTTCTGTTGTTTTTGAGGGTTTCTTGGACAATCCTTTATTAAGTGTTCCCTGCCACAATCCTTGCAATAGGCTTCTTCTATTCTCAGTGTAGGAGGTTGTGGGCGGTCTCTAATGAACTATTCTCTCCCATATCTATAACAAGTTATCTTTTGACTCCGTTTGAATTGGGTTTTCTGATTGGACATGTAATTATTAGTTATGTACATGAATGTGGTTGTGTCCATTTCAACTCTCCTGTTTCCCAAGTCCAGGGCTTGCAGTTCTGGTTCTCTCTGTTCATATCTTTCCCAATCTTCCTGATATCCTTCATTCCAATAATACTCCTCTCTGTAAGATGATCTAAGTCTTGAGCTTTCTTCTTCTATTGGTGTGTATTTTACTGGTACTACATTTGTTGGTAAAGGTGGTTGTTGTCCAAGTACAGGTCTTGGTTGCTCAACAAAACCAGATTCTCTTTGTAAGTTGTGTTGGTTCACATATTCTCTTTCTTTAATGGGTTGTTTATTGTAGAAGCATTCTTCTCTGGTATGGTTTGTCCATTTTTTTTCTAATGTACAGTATTTGAGTGTTTTTCTATCTTGCAAATGTTGTGGTTTTTTATAAGGACATTGTTGTACCAAATGATTTTCTCCACAGTTATAGCATTTCTTATTTGTTGCTATCCTGGTGTTTATCAAATTTGTCTTGGTGCTAACTTCTAGGGCTTTAGCAATGGCTTGTGCTAATTCTTCTACTGGTGGGATTTTATCTTCATTTGTTCTTGGTTGATCAAATGCTAATAGATCTTGTCCTCTGTTATCCTCTAAGTCTATTGCCTCTTTCACACATGCTCCTAGATCAGGATATCTTCTATAATACACCAAGGTTCTTTATTGTGCACTTCTTAGTCCTTCTATGAATAGAGATATTTGTCTTGCCATGGATGGTACCTCCTCTCTTGGACATCTATCAATGTATTGCTTGAATCTCCTAGCTGCCTCTCTGACATTTTCATCTTTTTTTTTTGTTTAAAACTATGTATTAGGTTAGCTGTACTATGTTTTATTCGAGTTTTTGAGAATTCCCCTATGAAGGCTTCAAGGAAAGATTCAATATCTGGATACATTTCCTTTCTCAATGGAATGAACCAAGATAATGCACGTCCAGTTAGGGTTAGACCAAATGCTTCAAATTGTACTTTGTAATCCTTTACTTCTTCTGCCCTAATTAATTGTCTGAATTTTGAAGCATTGTTGATGTATGAAACACCACAAGAAATGAATTAATGTGACACTAGAACACCTCTATGGTCACCATTAACTCATTGCCACTCCAGACTTTGAGAAATGATAGCCTAAAGTGAGAACTTTGCTTCTACAGAAATTCCTAGTCACTGAAATGACATACCTTCAGTATTTTGCTAATTTCTCCTAGCTCAAGTATTATTTCTCCATGAAACTTTATAAGCTGAAACTAGAAGAGTAGAGCTTTCCAACAAGCTATCATATGCATCAAACGGATCTCTAGAACTCAAGTTATGGCTCTCACAAGATGACCCTGTATGACCTTCCAAAACTGAAAATTTTACCTGTTTTAGTAAGAGCGCCTGTTTAAAATTAGAATTCGATGCCTAGCATCGACTTGCAACGAGAATTCGATGCCAGGCATCGACTTGGGATGTTTTTGGCCACTTTTCAGCAGGGATTCGATGCCAGGCATCGACTTCCCGCATAAAGTCTTGATCTTTTGGACACCAAAACTATAGGTGATTTCATGCACACTTAGAATATGACCTATCAACTGGAATTCGATGCCAGGCATCGAGTTGCTCCAACAACATCATGTTTTTCAAACACTTCAGTACTGAATGAAAAATATAAAAGAAAATATGACTTATCAACAGAGATTCGATGCCAGGCATCGAGTTGCTTGGAAAACTTGATCTTTGTAACTCATCACACAGTAGGTAATCATGGAGATGATGGAGAGAGGCTCATACAATGAACTTTACTCAGTTCTTCTCATAACTATAAAAAACTCAGAAGTTTTACAGATACTTTCTCACTCAGAGAAGCCCGATATACTCAGTCATACAAAAATGAGTTCTTCTCACTTTCTCATTGTCTTCCTCCTTCTTCTTCTCTTTTTGCGTCAGTTAATACTAACTAACTTATATAGATTTTCTCATTCGCGTGATTTTTTTTTTTTAAAACTTCTAGAACTAAAGTAACTAACTTTACAAGTATAATACATTTGTGAATTTGTCCCTTCACATAGGCATGGGGTTTTCTTCCTAAGATTTGACCTTCAAATATATGTCCAATTAGTGATTGTTTCTCCAACAGCTCCCCCTCAATCACTAATTGACATTCCCTGTTTCTTCATATCATCTTCTTTTCTTTTACTCCTGCCATGCTTTTGAATCTGCTAGTCTTCACACCATCCAAACTCTTTGTCATTATGTCTGCTAACTGATCTTTAGTAGAAATGTACTCCACTTCAATCTCCTTCTCCATTACCTTTTCTCTGAGAAAATGATACTGTATCTCTATGTGCTTTGTCCTTGCATGAAAAATTGGATTTGCTGCAAGATAAAGTGAACTCATATTATCTCCATGTATTATAGGTGTACCTTGATCAATGCCTAAGCTCTTGAACAATGTCTGCATCCATATGACTTCCTTAGCTGCTTCCACAAGTCCTTTGTACTCTGCTTCAGTTGATGATAATGCTACTGTATGTTGTTTCTTTGAACACCAACTTACAAGCTTATCACCAATGTATATCATGTAACCATGAGTTGATCTTCTGTCATCCTGGTTACCTGCCCAATCTGAATCACTATAGGCTCTCAACTTCAAATCTGATGTAAAAGGATAATATAATCCTTCCTTTATAGTTCCTTTGATATATCTGAGAACTCTTTGACCTGCAATCCAATGTGGGTCCTTTGGACAATGCATGAATTGTGACAAAACTCCCACTGCATAACTAAGATCAGGTCTTGTTAGTGTAGCATAAATCAAACTACCCACAAGAGATTGATACTTCCTCATATCTTTGTATTCTGCACCATCATATTTACTGAGCTTGTGATTAACTTCAAGTGGAGTTGAAGCTTCTCTACAATTTTCCATATCAAACTTCTTCAACAAGTTCAGAAGATACCTTTTTTGTGACACATATATGCCATGATCTGTATAAGTAACTTCCATTCCAAGAAAGTATGATAACTTTCCTAGGTCACTGATCTTGAACTCTTTTTCAAGCAATCTCTTTACCTCCTTGATTCCTTCATCTGAAGTACCTGTGATTATAATGTCATCTACATAAATACAAATGTAGATTGTACCTTCCTCTGTTCTTCTGATAAGTAGACTTGGGTCTGCTTTTGAACTTTGATATCCAAGTTCATTCAGATACTTCACCAGTCTATAGTTCCATGCTCTTGGAGCTTGCTTTAATCCATACAATGCTCTTCTCAACCTGCAAACAAAATTTGGATACCTGGAATCTATAAATCCTTGAGGTTGTTCCATGTATACCTCATCTGATATGTATCCATTCAAGAATGCATTCTTTATATCCAATTGACTTAGAGTCCATCCTTTTGAAGCTGCAATAGCAATGATTGTCCTTATAGTTGACATCTTAGCTACAGGACTGAATGTCTCATCATAATCTATGCCATAGGTCTGGGCATAGCCTTTCACCACCAATCTAGCTTTGTATCTAGCTATACTTCCATCTGTAAGCTTCTTCACTTTATAAACCCATTTATTTCCAATTACTTTCTTACCATTTGGTTTAGGAACAAGTTCCCATGTCTTGTTCTCCTCCAGTGCATTGAACTCTTCCTTCATTGCTTCTTCCCATTGCTTCTTACCTTTAGCTTCATCATAGTTCTGAGGTTCTTCATCATCTTTGACCATATATGCATAGTTCTTCTGAGTTATGTAAGAAGTATCATAAGAATACCTTTCTGGTTGTCTTCTAGTCCTGCTTGACCTTCTTGGTTCACATTCTTCATATGTGTCTGGATACACTTCTTCATCAAATATAGGAGCTTCTTCATTCCTTCTTGTTAATCCACTTCTGGATGTACTTGCTTGCATATAGTCTTCATCTCTATTTACCTGCACAATTGATTTTCCTTTCTCACATCTTCTTACCTCTTCTTCAAATTCTTCAGCTGTATTACTTTGATCTGCATACCAACTTTTCTGTTCATCAAATGTAACATCTCTAGAAACAATAAATTGTTTGGTTAAAGGATTCCACAACCTGTAACCCATCTGCTTTTCATCATAACCAATGAACACATATTTTTCTGCCTTTGGTTCAAGTTTATGCCTAAGCTGTGATGGCACATAAGCATATGCAATTGATCCAAACACTCTACAATGATCTAGTGTTGGTTTCTTACCCCACCAAGCTTCATATGGAGTCATTCCATTCAGAGCTGCACATGGTAATCTATTCACAAGATATGTAGCTGTATTTACAGCTTCAGCCCAAAGATAATTTGGACAGTTCTTCTCCTTTAGCATAGCTCTAGCAAACTCAACCAAAGTCCTGTTCCTTCTTTCTGCTACACCATTTTGTTGTGGTGTATACCTGCAAGTTATTTCTCTCTTAATACCTGCATTCCAAAGATAATCATTGAACTCTTGGGAGAAATATTCTCCCCCTCCATCAGACCTCAGTCTCTTAAGCTTTTGACCTGTGACTCTCTCTGCATATGCATGAAAATGCTTGAAAGCTCCAAACACTTCTGATCTTTCCTTCAAAACATATAATGTTATCCATCTTGTAGCATCATCAATAAAAAGAACATAGTACCTTGAGCCACTGATAGATCCTTCTTTTGTTGGTCCCCATACATATGTATGAATGAGCTCAAGTACTCCATCATGTTTGAATCCTTTCTTTTGAAATGGTAACCTGTGTGCTTTACCCATTTGACATGCTTCACATTTATAAACCATATGTTGACTTTGCACATTTGGTAATCCTAGTACAGACTGATTAGCAACCATAGCTTTAATTCCTCTTTCATTGAAATGACCTAATCTCTTATGCCAGAGATCAAGTTCTGTAATCACTGCTTCACCATGTGTGAGCAAAGCTTGACCAATGTTTCCTTGCACTCTTAAAGTAAAGAGTCTACCTTCTTTCTTACCAGAGACAATCTGATTATATCCATTCTCTGGATCTTCAACAAATACTCCTTCATTTGTAAACTTGACTTGAAAACCTTTTTCAACTATCTGTCCCACACTAATCAAGTTTTTAGGTATTGTAGGAACATACAAAACATTGGTTAGCAAATCTGCTCCACTCTTGCATTTCACTTTTCCAATTGAATGTACACTATGTCTTGTATTATCACCAGTTTGAACTGTGTGACTAGAAATGCCTTTTTCCAAATTTGACATCAATTCTATGTTTCCTGACAAATGATTAGAACATCCAGAGTCAATGTAAAATACCTTTAGATCTTCTTTGTCTGATGTGCTGATTGAATTCATCATCAATGATGTATGACTTTCATTCTGTGTGTCATTTGCATAGTTGTAGTAGGTGGTGTTGTAGGATTGATTCTGTCCCCAACTTCTTCCTCCACCTCTACCATAGCCTCCTCTTTGACTTTGTCTACCTCTTTGAAAATTACTTTGATATCTTCCACCTTGACCTCTGCTATTGTTGTTTTGATTCTGGTTTGATCCTTGTTGGTTGTGCCAACAGTCATGAGCCAAATGATTACTCAATCCACATATCCAGCAAGCCTTTTTTGTTGTTATTTTGATTACCTCTTCCTCTTCCAAAACCTCTTGCTCTTCCTCTGCCAGTGCCTTTACCTCTTGCATAATAAGCTTGAGAATTAGACTCCTCTTCATCCTTTGCTTTACCTTTATCTCCTTTCTTCTTATTCTTCATGTACATTGCAGAACTTTGACCTTTATCTCCATCTCCCTTCAAGTCTTGCTCATATGTGAGCATCAAACCAAGCAATTGGTTCAAATCTGGAACATAATGATTTAATGAAAGTTCTGTTGATAAGACAAAAGGTTTCCACCTTTCATCCCCTCTCAAGCCTGCAAGTAGTTGAGCAATCAATCTGTGATCTTCAACATCTTCATCTATGGATCCAAGACTATCTGCTAGATCCTTCATCTTAGTGACATAATCACTAATGGTTTGACTTGGCTTCTTCTTGAATGTTGTAAACTCTGACCATAGACTTGCTTTCCGTGCTTTAGTAGTGCTTTGGAAATGATATTCCAATGCATTCCATATATCTTCTGATGATTCCAATCCTCTGATGTGTGGTAGCAAATGATCTGAGATTGTATTGTAGATGTAGGCTTTTGCACTTGCATCCTTCTTCTGCCAATGCTTTAAAGCATCAAGTTCTTCTTTCTTTGGTCGGCTTTCATCTTCAAATACTGGCTTCTCTTCTTCACCTGTTACATATACCATGAGATCCTTACTCATAAGTAAGGCTTCCATTCTCATTACCCATGCGGGGTAATTATCTCTGTCCAGTTTGTCAATGGAGATATGATCTGCCATAGTTCTTTCCTTCTGCTGCAACCTGTGAGCTTAAAGGATAAAGGATAATACCTTTTGAAGTTCTTTGTCTATGAGGATACTTCGAAAGTAATCTTTTGATGCCTTGTGTCTTCAAATGCTTCACCTTTCAAACTTTAATGGAAAACTTTACAAAACTTCTCGTACCTTTGTCGTCTTCTGCTCTCGAGAATCTTTCTGCTCTGATACCACTTGTTGATGTATGCAACACCACAAGAAATGAATTAATGTGACACTAGAACACCTCTATGGTCACCATTAACTCATTGCCACTCCAGACTTTGAGAAATGATAGCCTAAAGTGAGAACTTTGCTTCTACAGAAATTCCTAGTCACTGAAATGACATACCTTCAGTATTTTGCTAATTTCTCCTAGCTCAAGTATTATTTCTCCATGAAACTTTATAAGCTGCAACTAGAAGAGTAGAGCTTTCCAACAAGCTATCATATGCATCAAACGGATCTCTAGAACTCAAGTTATGGCTCTCACAAGATGACCCTATATGACCTTCCAAAACAGGAAATTTTACCTGTTTTAGTAAGAGCGCCTGTTTAAAATTAGAATTCGATGCCTAGCATCGACTTGCAACGAGAATTTGATGCCAGGCATCGACTTGGGATGTTTTTGGCCACTTTTCAGCAGGGATTCGATGCCGGGCATCGACTTCCCGCATAAAGTCTTGATCTTTTGGACACCAAAACTATAGGTGATTTCATGCACACTTAGAATATGACCTATCAACTGGAATTCGATGCCAGGCATCGAGTTGCTCCAACAACATCATGTTTTTCAAACACTTCAGTACTGAATGAAAAATATAAAAGAAAATATGACTTATCAACAGAGATTCGATGCCAGGCATCGAGTTGCTTGGAAAACTTGATCTTTGTAACTCATCACACAGTAGGTAATCATGGAGATGATGGAGAGAGGCTCATACAATGAACTTTACTCAGTTCTTCTCATAACTATAAAAAACTCAGAAGTTTTACAGATACTTTCTCACTCAGAGAAGCCCGACTATACTCAGTCATACAAAAATGAGTTCTTCTCACTTTCTCATTGTCTTCCTCCTTCTTCTTCTCTTTTTGCGTCAGTTAATACTAACTAACTTATATAGATTTTCTCATTCGCGTGATTTTTTTTTTTTAAAACCTTCTAGAACTAAAGTAACTAACTTTACAAGTATAATACATTTGTGAATTTGTCCCTTCACATAGGCATGGGGTTTTCTTCCTAAGATTTGACCTTCAAATATATGTCCAATTAGTGATTGTTTCTCCAACAAGCATGAGCACGAGGATCAGAATATCCTTCATATTGATTCTCTATGCATTTAGCTACTTGATAGGGCCTAAGCATTCTTCCATGATTTTTCCACTAATCTCTCCTTCTGATTGGAAACTCATTCATTCCTTTTGCTTCTCTTTCAAAAGGATTTGGGGAAGTGTGTACTCTCCTACCTTGTTGTTGTTCAACATTAGTGTGAGTTTCATTTTTTCTTGGCAAGTCTTGTTGCCCTAGGTTTTGTTCCCAAGGTCTCTTGTCTACACATTGGCCTAGATCATTAGAGTTTTCTGGATCCTATGAAAATATGTATACACATCCCTGTCTATCCTCATATCTGCCATCCTTAAATTGTGCTACTGGGTTTATATTTAAGGGAAATTCTAAGTTTCTCATTGTAATGAGAAACTTATGCAAACCATCCTCATACACATAGGTTCCAAACCTATTTGTATACATATACTTGAGAATATTTCTATAATCACTAGTTTCAGAGGCTTCATTTATTTCATTTAGCTTTTCCATGTTATTTACCTGCCCTAAATCTTTTCCTTGTAAATGCCCTATCACTGGCTCTATCTCGTTCCTTTTTAACTCTTGTTTATCAGGTTAAACAATTTATTACCAGATCTCAAAATCATTCAACTAATTCATGATTCTGTGAAGAGAATCGTGTTTGCCACGATCCTGTGAATAGAATCATCTTTTCTATGATCTTCTGAATATTCTAGATGTTTATCACGATTATGTGAATAGAATCATGTTTACCATGATTTTGTGAAGAGAATCGTCTTTTTCATGATTCTGTGGAGAGAATCGTGTTTTTCATGATTTTGTGAATGGATTCGTGTTTTTCATGATTCCCTTTGTAGTTGTTCGCTCCAATCATTATAGCATAAAGGATCAACTACACATCTTTAAAATGTCAATCCGGGAAGTATGCAAAGACCACAACCCCTTCTAGTTAATGGAATCCAAGAATAAGGATTAAGAGGACTGTTTTTCTGAGAAATTATGAAGAAGGAGAGAAATATCTAGGGTTTTGATTATCTTGAGTTCTACAACAGCATTTTCAATGATCTTTGTGCCTAAAGTATGCCATTTCCATAGTAGAATACAATTATGAAGTCAAATTTCAAAAACAGTACCTGTATCACACAGATGAGACAATCGTGATTCTGTGAAAATTGAGAATTTCCATTTCCAGCTTTGTTCTTCTGCACTTTCTCAATACACTAAGAATCACCTCTTCTCGTACATCTTACTCATAAATACACAACTGAAGCTTACAAATGCCATGGATCACACAAAGAATAGACTCAACAAATCACAGGAAAGTACATGAAAGGGAGAAACACGATTTTTTGCAGGAGAGCTCTTCACATTACTTGGATAGCAAAAATAATACAACCAACCCTCTCAAAATAAAGGAAATTATCTTTTATATATTTTCAAGTGTCCCTTTTCACACTTGAATTTTGTTCCTTTTTCCCTTCTAATCTAAAAATATGCCATCAAAGAGCTTCCAAAAATTCTAGAAAAAATACATATGATTCTAATTTACATGAGGAAGACTCTTCCTCATTTTTACATCATTTGTATAAATATTTCTACAAGTTTTTTTTGTTTTACAAAGAATTTCCCTTCAAAAAATGCTTCTTCTAACATTCTTCCCCTCCTAGACTTTTTGGCTCCTGACAAAAAATATTCTTGCAGATAAGAAGTGAGAGCTTCCTTCACTTCTTTTTCCTTTGATAAACCTGTGACAATAGATCATGACTTCTTCTTTCTGTAATGTTCAAGTTATTCACCATTTCAAATAGAGCTTTCCTCCATTGTACAACTGCTTCTGGTTTGTCTATCGCATCTTTCTTCAAATATTCGGTATATGCAACTTCATATGCAATGAGTCTAGACTTTGTAACTACTGATAGATTTCCAAAAATAATTGACTCTCTTTCAAAAAATCCATAATCAAAGGCATCCTCAAAAATTTGGAGACAATGGCTACCCAAAAATATTGTTCTATTATAATATGCCATTAAGCAAATTCTGTATGGGGTTTCACTGAGATCAAAGAGTAAGGCATCAGTTGGTGAATTAAATCCAATGTAGTTAAGAGTTCTCACATCTGTATCTGTAAATGTTTCTATACATGCCATTATGAGTCGCATCACTCTGATTAGTAATATACAAGCTGGATCATTTACATCTTTATATGTAGATATAACAGACTCTGCTGTGTCAACCATATATTTCTTTGTTGGCCATGTTCTTGCTTTAGGTCCTGCTACCTTTGGAAAATTCAGCCATTTTGTTGGAATCTGCCCTGCAGTTCTTCTTTCCCAGAACACTGTCCATTCCCTTCTCCTTGCTACTAGACAATAGGCTGGATTGATCTTTAGTTGAATAGGTGCCTCTTTCCAGCTTTTCCTGCACTCCTTGTTGGCATCTAACCACCTGTTCCTCCATTTAGGATTAGCCTTTTCAAATAGTTCCTTAATGACCTTGATATCCTCTTCATATTCCAAATATCTATTGGATGATAATCCTACCCTTGCAAGCTGGTAATTTTTAATACTCTCCATTATCATACAAAATGGTATACCTAGACCATCTGCTGCCCAATCGTGTTCATCTGGCTTATTCCTTTGTTGAGAGCAAAATTCACAATCTGTTCTTGATATTCATTATGCATCTTTCTGATAAATTCCATTCTCGATTCCTTATCTGTTAAAAGCTTTTGAACAAACTCATCTGAATATTCTTCAAGATCTGCTTTGTCTTCTTGTTCATCAAAGTGTTGAGTTCTGTTATCTTCTCCTCCTTCATACTCCTCTGCTTGTGTAGTCACGACCTCTTCTTCAACCTATTTTTGTGGATTTTCCAATTTTTTCTATAACTCCTCCACTATCAACATTAGTCCCTGATTCTGGGATATCAATATCTGTTTCTCCAATTTCCACTCCTTTCTTTCTTTTTCCCTATCCAAATGTAATTTACCCTTTTCTTCTACTATTTCCAAATGTAGTATGTTGTATCCTCTCATTGCACTAGCAGCATGTATACTAGCCTGCTTCTCCATTTCTTGACCTCTTTCAATTCTGTTTGTAACTTCAGAATTTCTTTATTCAACTCCTCCCTCTCATCCTGTGTTACTTGTACAATCTTACTCTCTTCTTTTATTGGGCCTTCCTCCATCAATAATTTGTTTATCTCTTCATTTGCTTTGACCATAATTTGATATGAACTTTGAAGAGTTCTAAACCTTCCTTCCATCTTCTTCAACTCCATTTCAATTTTGCTACTATGCTCCATCTGTTTAGCACATTTGTCCTCAAGAAATTTAATTTTATTGTGTTGTTGAACCTCCAATTCTTCCAATGAAATTATCCTTTTGGTCAAATCCTCATTTCTTTCGTGGACAATCCTCAATTGTTCCTCTAACTGTTCCTTTTCTTTCTTTTGCTCATTAATGGTTATACCGCCTTTCACAAACTCTGATTCAGCCACCATTCCTGATATAATCATGTTTCTACTAGATGGTCTGAATTGCTCTATATAGCTCATAATGACTTTGTAAGCAGATATCCTTGGGTATCCTTTCTAACCTACTTTCCAATTCTATCTGTTTTACTTCTATCTACTTCTCCTCCTTTTGTTCTTCTTTGTCTGCAACATCTTCCTCATACTCTAGTGTCTGATCCTCTTCCTTCTCATGATATGATATTTCTTTCATTATCTCCATCTCTTCTGCCTTCTTTTTCTCCATTTCTTGTTGTTTCTCTTCGATGAGCTGTCCTACCTCTTTCTCTACTTTGTTATCCTAAGTATATCTAGACAGCTTTGGAAAACACAAATATTGAAGAAACATTCTGATGGCATATTCTTCATTATCTTTCCCCTTGAAATCCACAAATTTGGAATACCTGCATAGGTTGCTTTATTCTTCTTGACAAAACTGTTATCCAACTTAGTTCCCATTGAATAGAACTGGAGGGATGCCCTGATGTGCTTTGCTTTTATAGTAATATGTACCTCTTTGTTTTCTTTGTCCTTTATTGAACATCTGAAGTATGCATCATTGCCTTTGCCAACTTCCAGCAGACTGTTCATAACCTATGATACTATCTCAAAATCTATAAAGAATAAAGGTTCATCCAGTAGTCTGTGTAATCCCACTGCTTTCCATCTTTTATAATTGACTCCTATTTTTTGCAATTTGTAGAATTCTTGACATAGCATTGTATACTTATGGCCTCCAACTCCTACTGTAAAAATATGTTGTCCAATGATGCTAAGAGTTTCCTTCAGTTCCTTGGCTATCTTCTCAGCCTCTGGGATATCTTGTTCTTCATCAGACTCCAGCTCCACCTTTTCTACTGCTCCTTCACTGTCTAAGAACCAATGTCCTCTTGACAAGGTTACAGAATCAACTTTGAAGTCATGAATAGGCAGTTCCTTTGGATTCACCATTCTAGAGAAAATATAACATAACCAAAAAAGAAAACTCCCCACATGAGTCACAAGAAACATAAAAAGAAATCACATTTGTCTTGAAATGTAATGAAAAAGAAAGAAAATAAAATCTCAGATGAATCCTGACTTCCTTATTTGTATCACAGATATAACTCAATTGAAGTGATCATCACACGTGTAGCAAGATGTCTAGTGCTCTCTTCCCTTCTCTCTCTCTTTTTTTTAATAATAAAAGAAATAATGAATGAATTTAAGAAAATTTAAATTTTTGAAGGAAAATAATTAAACAATGACGGAAAGAATAGTGACTCCTTAATCCTGCCAAATTAGAACCTATATCTTGCTTGTGCTATATAACTTATATAAACAAAAGAATTGTTAATTTTTCTCTCTTTTTCTTCCTCTTTTCTTTTTGTTTGTTTTTTTTGAATAATAATTTCCTCCTCTTTTCTCTCTTCCCCTCCTATTTCTTTTCTTAGAAAAAGGATGAGGTAGAGTAAATGGAAATAATTTTCAAGATCTCATAATTCCCTTCTGGTGAAATTCTGAATTCTTTATAAGGAATCCCAAGTGTGTATTAGATGACCATTTTGCCTTTTCCTTCATCTGTAATTCTTCATGCTTTTGAGCTATTTTAGTATCTTCATCCTTGTTTTCTTTCCATTGAAGCAGATCTAATTTTTTTACCCAAAAATACTTAATTCCTGTTGATTACTTTTTTGGAATAAAAAAACTTCTTTTAATACACAATACTTGGATATCTTTGGTTTCCACATCCACTTAGTGTTGCTGTATTTTGTTGATAAGCAGTTCTTAGACTTTCTAGGTCTCCACATCCATTCAGTCTTGATGTCTCAAAGTTTCTGAGTATTCCATAGTTTCCACCTTTCTTCTCTCTTTTCAACACCTTTGGTTTCTTCAAATTCCTCTTGTTTTTTATTGTAATAGATTTGGTCATGAAGAAGTTTTGTTTGTGGTTCCTTTGGAGCTTCTAATGGAAAAGTAAATCCCTCCAAATCTGAGTCATAGATATCCTGTTGATTTTCCTGTTTTTCATCACTCAATAAAAGCATTAAAAACCTTTTGTCATTTAGTGTCAACTTAAGCTTCATATTTTCAAAATCCAAAATTAGTTTACCTTGCCTGAGCCATGGTTGTCCCAAAATCAATTTCTCAGTCATCATATGATCAGGCCATTCTTCACAATCTATTTTCATATATTCTTCATTGAACTTAACTTTAATAGATGGCGAAGACAAGCTTTGTCTAATTTGTCCTTCCAGTGTTTTGATAAATGTTTTACTCTTAGTCATTTTTAAGTTAAACTTATCCAACAAAACTGAACTGATCATATTAACTTTTGCACTTGAATCTATCAAAACCTTGATTTTCTCATTATGAAGGTTCATCGTTAAAAGAGGTAAATGCTCTTTCACTCTTAAAGGTGTTTCACACAAGAGAACTTCTCTAATCTCCTTGATTTTTCTTATCCTTTCTTTTGCCTCCTGTTGAGCCTCCTTCCTAATTTTTTCCTCTTCTTTTTTCCTGTTTTGAGCTTGATGTATCCTTCTCCATGCAGAAACAGTTAATGGAAGATCATACCTTTTTACCCTGCATCCACTTATGAAATTTGGCATGATTTCTCCATCTATATTAGCTAATTGGATAGCTCCACTGTTACTGATTTGGTTGATAATATAAGGTCCATGCCCCTTCTTTTGTAGTTTTTTCTGATGTTGTATATGCCAAAACTAAATCCCCTTCTTGCAAATCGTTTCTTTAATATGAACATCATGATAAGCTTTCTGCCTTCTCTTATCTGCATATATGCTCATGATTGCTTGAAGTCTGGAAGCTCCAAGTTTTTCCAATTCCACCACTCTCTCAGATAACTCATGTCCATTCCACTTGTAGCGATTACCCACCTTTAGTGTTGGAATAAGGAATTCTAAAGGCAGAACTGCATTTTGTCCATATACCAAATTAAGTGGTGTGGTTCCAAGTGCAGTTTTGTATGCCACTCTATAAGCCCATAAGACATGATTAAGTTGCAAATCCCAATCATTCCTTTTGTATTTACCAATTTTGATAGAACAATGCACAGTACCTTATTAGTGCTTTCTGCTAATCCATTGGCTTGTGGATGATAAGGGGCTGACTTTCTATGACTGATCATGAAATACTCAGTTATGTTTTCTATTATTTGGTTCAGAAAATGAGTCCCCCTATCACTTACCAATTCAATTGGTAATCCAAATCTAGTGATAATATTTTCATAAAGAAATCTTGTAGTGGTCTGAGCATCATTCCTTTTTGTAGCCCTGGCCTCTGCCCATTTGGTCAGGTAATCTGTGGCTACTAGTATATATTCAGCATGGGATTGTTTTGCTCGAGGATGTATGGGTCCAATAAAATCCAACCCCCATTTACTAAATGCTCTTATTGAAATAAGTGGTACTAATGGCATATTGTCTCTTTTATTTGGTTGACTCACTCTTTGACAAATGTCACATGTTTTCACATATGTTCTTACATCAAGAAATAGAGTTGGCCACCAAAAACCAGAATATAATATGAGTTTAGCAGTCCTTTCACTTGAAAAATGTCCTCATGCCACTCCAGAATGTGCCATCTCTAACATTTCCATATATTTATTTTCAGGAACACAGATTCTTAAATATCCATCCATCCCTTTCTTGTACAATTGATCTCCTATCAGTTGATACTCTTTAGAAATCATTTGTAAATTCCTTGAGTCTGCACTAACTCTTACTAGCTCTCCTTTCTTATTTCTTTTCAACTCCTCAATTATGTTTGCACTCCAATCTAGATTTTTCTAAAACCAATTTAAGGTTTTAATTTTTGAATTTTGCAAGAATTGGCATTCCCAACAGTTGGAAATATATTTTTTTACATCTTGAATCTAATTAGGCCAATGTACTCCCATCCTATTGAGATTATTCAAGGTGACTATCATGGAAGCATGAGTACAAGGATTCCAAAAATGAGCTCTTCTTAAATACTCTTGCTGCTCATCTTTTGGAGTACAATATTCCAATATATCCATATGATTGAGATGATATAAATGTCCAGCTAGTAGCACAAAATTCCTACTTTGTAATACCAGATGTGTGTTGTTTCCAGATGTTCTGCAAGGTCCCATGGTTAGCAAAGGTACTAAAGTCATGGCCCATTTAGGAATACTCTCTATTTTGAATAGATATGCATCCGGTAAGTCATCATCTAAAGGTGAACTTGGCTCTTTGGTTTGGATTCTAGAGTTGTCCTCAAGACTAATTTGTTTTGCTACTTCTTCATGGACCTATATCCCTTGTGACTTTTGACTCAAATCTTTTGGTGTTTTGCTTTTTTCAGAGGCTTGTACTGTCATTATTGGTGTGCTAGGTACTGAGAGATTTAAACTTTTCAAAAGAATGATCTCAATGTCACTTTCTGAATCTGAAGAAAACTTTGAAGAACTGGCTATCCCTTGTTTGTCCATTCTATGTTCTTCTAACACAATTGATTCCTCCTGATTCTTTTCCTCTAATGACAACTTTACTGACCTCCTTTTGTGCCTGTTCAACTGCTTTTCCATTATTCTTTTTGATTAACTTCTTTTTCTGGACAGGTTTCTTCTAAACTTCTTCTTCAGTACTACTGTAGTTCTGGTTTCAGGAGTGTTGGAGTTAGACATCTACGGAAGCACGCGAACAACAGAAGGAAGAAGAAGAAGAAGCTTGGAGCACAAACACACAATAGTGAATGTATTACTAGAGAATGTACAAAGATAAGTAGCCCATTAGGGCAATAGGTGTATATACAAGCCGGGGGAAAAAAACCTCCTAGAGAGGGAAAAAAGTGCCCCGGTGGTGCTAGTGTGTTCACACACATCACTACCTAAATATATCAACAAATCCCCCCTGGGAGTGATGCAGTGAACAAGGAGCTGGCACTCATGTATAAGGAAGCGCCAAGCTATGTGGAAATCACTCCACAAAAGGAAGTAAGCCCAAAGCTTTGCGGAAAGCTTCAAACTTCTCCCTAGGCAGAGCCTTCGTGAAAAGGTCTGCTATGTTCTCCTGCGTGGGCACATATGCCAAGCTAATGTCCCCAACAGAGAATCTCTCCCTGACATAGTGATAATGCACCTCAATGTGCTTAGTGCGAGCATGGAACACAGGGTTCCTCGCAACTGCCAATGCGCTCTCACTATCAGTGAAGATGGTGGTGGTTGAAGACTGGCCAACACCCAAATCAGCCATAAGGCATCTGAGCAACACACACTCAACAGTCGCTGTGAAAGCTGCCCTATACTCAACCTCACAACTGGAAGTGGCCACAGTAGGCTGCTTCTTGCTCAACCAAGATATACATGAGCTACCAAGCATGAAGCAAAAACCACTGGTGGACACACGAGTGTCATAGCAACCAGCCCAATCTGAGTTAGAAAAAGCATGCAAATCTGGTGGTAGTGATTCCCCTTTGGGATAAAACAACCCAAGTAGCCGAATACCACTCAAGTAGCGAAAGATGCACTTAACCGCCTTCCAATGCGTGACTTCTGGGCAATGCATAAACCTGCTCATCTGTGAGATAGCAAACTGAATATCTGGCCGAGTAATGCATAAGTAAATCAAGCATCCAACAACCTGCTGATAGAGAACAACATCAAATGCATCTCCAACATCATGAAGACTCAATCGTAAACTTGTCTCCATAGGAGTGGCAATAGGATTACAGTGTTCAAGGCCAAAATGCTGCAATAATGTGTCAATATATTTCGTTTGACACAAAGCCATTCCACCATCAACTTGCATAAACTGAATGCCCAAATAGTGATGCAAATGCCCCAAATCAGACATCTCAAATGAGGCATGCAAATCAGCCTTGAAATCAGCAATATGCTTCTCAATAGGACCAGTGAGTAGCATGTCGTCAACATAGACAACAATGATCAAAAGCACATCATTAGCACACTTAACATATAAGGTGCTTTTAGTTGGACTGTTCTCAAAACCATGTGCAATCAGATAGGCATGTATCTTCTCATACCAAGCATGTGGTGCTTGCTTTAAACCATATAATGCCTTCTTTAACCTTCACACCTGGTTTTCATGCCCTTTCTGCACAAAGTCACGGGGCTGAAAAACATACACTTCTTCCTGCAAGTCAACATTCAGAAATGTTGTTTTAATGTCCAACTGATGTACATTCCAACCATGATGGGCTGCAAGTGCACAAATGCTCCGAACAGTAGTCATACAGCATGTAGGTGCAAAGGTCTCATCAAAATCAATGCCTCTTTCCTGCGCATAACCCTTTGCAACAAGCCTAGCCTTATACCTGTCAACCGTACCATCAGGTTTACGCTTCAGCTTGTATACCCACTTAGTGCCAATGGCCTTCTTGCCAGGAGGCAAGTCACATAAAGACCATGTACCATTCTTCATTATAGCATCATATTCAGATTGCATAGCAGCCATCCAATTTTCTGAATTTTGTGCTTCATCAAAAGAAACAGACTCATTCTCATCACAGAGACTAGACGCAGCTATAGCATAGCAATCTGATGCAAAGGAGGCACTGTGAGAGCGTGAACGAGTATGATATGACAAAGGTGCATCTAATTTGCTGTCACGCAAAGTTTGCACCAGCCATTTTGGCATAGTTTTTGCCTGCTCAATATTAGCTCTCTCATCAACAAGTGCATCATGTAAATCTACATAAAAAATGGAATGGTCTACATCATCATATGAAACCTGCAAAGGCTGAGAAGTTGCCTCATTAGGTCCAGCACTAGACTGTCCACCTGTAAAAAGAGGCATCATAGTATCATACATGTCTTTAGAGCTAACAGATGTCTCCTTAGTACATGAAAGCAATGGCTGAATAGCATCTTCCACAAAGACAACATCACGGCTAACCAAAATGCGTTTAGTCTGTGGATGATACAAACGATAGCCTTTACTTTCAGAACTGTACCCAACAAAAATACATTTTACTGCCTTATCATCCATTTTTTTGCGATGTTGTTCAGGCACTAGTGCATATGCCAAACACCCAAAAACACGCAGATGAGCAACAGATGGCTTGCGGTCATGCCAAGCCTCATATGGAGTGATAGACTATAGCGCTTTAGTGGGACACCTGTTCAATACTGCACAGATGACAGCCTCAAGCCATAAACTATGTGGTAAAGCCTAACTTTTGACCATGCACCTCGCCATCTCCATGAGTAACCTATTCTTTCATTCAGCAACTCCATTCTGTTGAGGTGTATATGGCACTGTACACTGGTGTTTTATCCCACATTCAGCCAGAAATGCATTAGAACCAGAAGACATATATTCCCCCCCTCGATCTGAACGGAGGGTGCCCATTTTACATGCTGACAGATTTTCAGCCAAAACCAAAAACTATTTAAAACACATGAACACTTCGGACTTTGCTTTGAGTGGATATACCCATGCATGCCTGGAAAAATCATCAATGAAAGTCACGAAGTAAAGGTAATTTCCAAAAGAGGGTGTCTGCATAGGACCACAGACAAAATCACTATGTACAAGTTGCAATTTTTGTGTAGCCCGAGCTGAACCATCTTTTGGAAAGGAGGAACGCTGCATTTTGCCCAAAACACAGCCTTCACAAACATGTTTTCCAGGTGCCTCAAGTTTGGGCAAAGAGGACACCATTTCAGATTTCTACAGGCATAGCAAACTAGCAAAATGTAGATGACCAAAGCGTGCATGCCAAAGCTTTGCATCTGACATAGCCTGAGAATCATTTACTTCACCAAATCATTTTCAGATCTTTCATAGTCTATGAACTTATACAACAAACGATATAAAATGCCAGAAGCAATAATCACATCGCCATTTGACAGATCATGAACTGTACACCTGTCATCAACAAATTTCACAACCAAGCCAATCTTGGCTAATGCAGAAACTGATAACAGGTTCTTTTTGATCCCTGGCACAAATAAAGCATCTGGATCAGCAGTAGTCAAAATGATCTTACCAACTCCCACAATAGGATAAGAGAAGTTGTTGGCGCATGTAACAATATTCCTTGTAGGGGCAGGCTCGAGTGAAGAGAAGAAACTGCGCTGTGAGGTAATATGTTTGGTTGCCCCACTGTCAAAATACTGGCAAACATCTGAGTCTACTATAGACATGCACTGATCATGAGAAGATGGGTCAAAATTGCAGACAGTAGTAAAAGCCCATTCTTCTTCGTGCACAAGATTTGTAGACTCTATTTTTGGTGTAGCGGCCTCTGCAACAATCATTCTAGCCTCTTTCTTCTTTGCCTCTTTAGCAGCCAGTTTTGGACAGTACTTTATGATATGATCATTCCCTTTATAGTACTTACAATACAATTTTTGCTTTTCTGATTTCTTCTCATGTTTATCTTCCTTCTTCGAATATGCAGAATTAGCAGATTTTTGCTTACTAGTTGAAGAGCTCCATTTTCCTTTGCCCTTCTGACTAGCCAGGAAAGCTTGATCTGCAACTCGAATAATGGACCTGTTTTGTCTGGACTGATCTTCCTGCAATAGAACAGAGACTAACTCCTCAAATGATAAGGCATTTGGATTGCCTTTCATCATCAACCGAAGAGTAGAAGCAAAACTCTGATATGAATAAGGAAGACCATTCAGAAGGGTCTGCACAAGTGAGCTATCTGGTATAACCTCATCAACAAAAATCAACTGTTCCTTCAAGTCTTTGATCTTTGTTAAGAAACTTTCCATAGAATCACCTTCATTCATGTGCTCACTCTCCAACTGTTTTCGGAGGTAAGCAACACGAGCCTCATTCTTAGCTTGGTACAATGTGGTAAGTGTATCCCAAGCATCCTTAGTTGTTCTACAAGAGCGAATGTGAGGAATAATGGCACGTTTGATAGACAAAGCTATCAATGCATGTTCCTGGGCATCTCTTCCATCCCAGCAAATCTGCTCTGTAGTAGGTGCAACAGAAATAGCAGCACGAACATGAATCTACGGAATATCATCTTTGACACCATCTTCATCAGCTCCAACACCTGTATTTGCAGTACCTGTAGTCAGAGGTGTAATAGGATGTCTTTCAACACCCTGCCCAATGTTCCACAATCCTTTTGCAACCAATACATGTCGCATCATATAAGCCCATAATGGGTAGTTGGTACCATCCAACTTACCCTCAGTAGCCATTATACGGAATACATCACTGCTTTTAGCCATGGCCAGTGACTAAAATACCTTGATGCAGAAAATTGACTGTATCTCAAAAAGTTGAACAAAATTGCCCCGACGAATTCTGTTAGACCTGTAGCAGACTTCGAGACGCTTATACTGGCGAATAGAAACTGGTATATACCTTTGGCACAAAAAGACAAAATAGCTTGCACAAGCATTGCGATAATGCATTTGGAGGCCAAAAAGAGCTAATATCGCGATTTCGGCACCCTGAGTATGCTCACCAAATTTCATGCGAATCTGAGACTGCAAACGGAGGAGTGTCGACGGTGCCCTACATGAAGTGACGACTTGCTCTGATACCAATTGTTGGAGTTAGACGTCTACGGAAGCACGCGAACAGCACAAGGAAGAAGAAGAAGAAGCTTGGAGCACAAACACACAATACTAAATGTATTACTAGAGAATGTACAAAGATAAGTAGCCCATTAGGGCAATAGGCGTATATACAAGCTGGGGGAAAAAACCTCCTAAAGAGGGAAAAAAGTGCCCCGACGGTCCTAGTGTGTTCACACACATCACTACCTAAATATAACAACAAGGAGGACCTTGTAACTCTTTGAAATATGCAAGCAATTCCACTTCCTTTTTTACAAACACCTCTTCAGTTTCTGCAGCCATCATCTGATCATGTAACTCTTCGTAGTGTTCCACTTCTTCTTTTATCCAGTCAGTTGCTTTACATGAATAGTCTTCCAACATTTTCTAATATTGGGCTTCATAGATTGCCCTCTTATTGTTTCCTTGAGTCAAATAAGCATACAACTGTTCCTTACTTGTTTGAGGTGGATGAGGTTCTTTTGAGGACTGTACTTCATTTTGAGCAGCTTCATGCTCTTCCTTTGTTGCTTCCTCTTGTTCCAATTCTACTTTCCTTGGATCCAATCTTCTTTTCTTTACGGGAATAACTTCTTTTGACACTCCTTTCCTTTTCCTCTCTGCTCCCCTCATGCTTGGTTGGGCTTCTGCTTCTCTTATGGACATCATTTTAGAAGGACTTTTAACTCCTGACATCAAACTTCTGAAATACTGAGCTTCTAGAGCCAATTTCAGCTGATCCTCCATACCTAAAATATGATATATAATCCTTGTTAAAAATTGTGCTCCATTCATGAACTTCCTTTGCTCCCAATGGTTTTGCTGCTTCCTTCAATTGATCATGGATGTAGGGAGTTACATCCATTACTCCAAATGGTTTGGTCTTATCCTTATTATTGAATATAATCAGAGTTACTAGCTTATGTGGCATTGTATATCTAGGCAGCTTTGGAAAACACAAATATTGAAGAAACATTCTGATGGAATATTCTTCATTCTATTTCCACTTGAAATCCACAAATTTGGAATATCCTACATAGGTTGCTTTATTCTTCTTGACAAAACTGTTATCCAACTTAGTTCCCATTGAATAGAACTGGAGGGCTGCCCTGATGTGCTCTGCTTTTATAGTAATACGTACCTCTTTGTTTTCTTTGTCCTTGACTGAACATCTGAAGTATGCATCATTGCCTTTGCCAACTTCCAGCAGACTGTTCATAACCTATGATACTCTCTCAAAATCTATAAAGAATAAAGGTTCATCCAGCAGTCTGTGTAATCCCACTGCTTTCTATCTTTTATAATTGACTGCCATTTTTGGGAATTTGTAGAATTCTTGACATAGCATTGTATACTTATGGCCTCCAACTCCTACTGTAAAAATATGCTGTCCAATGATGCTAATTGTTTCCTTCAGTTCCTTGGCTATCTTCTCAGCCTCTGGGATATCTTGTTCTTCATCAGACTCCAGATCCAGCTTTTCTACTGTTGCTTCACTGTCTAAGAACCAATGTCCTCTTGACAAGGTTACAGAATCAGCTTTGAAGTCATGAATAGGTAGTTCCTTTGGATTCACCATTCTAGGAGAAAATATAACATAACCAAAAAAGAAAACTCCTATTAGTTGATACTCTTCAGGAATCATTTGTAAATTCCTTGAGTATGCACTAACTCTTACTAGCTCTCCTTCCTTATTTCTTTTCAACTCCTCAATTATGTTTGCACTCCAATTTGGATTTTTTTGAAACCAATATAAGGTTGTAATTTCTGAATTTTGCAAGGATTGGCATTCCCATCAGTTGGAAATATATTTTTTTACATCGTGAATCTTATTAGGCCAATGCACTCCCATCCTATTGAGATTATTCAAGGTGACTATCATGGAAGCATGAGTACAAGGATTCCAACAATGAGCTCTTCTTAAATACTCCTGCTGCTCATCTTCTGGAGTATTGTATTCCAATATAACCATATGATTGAGATGATATAAATGCCCAGCTAGTAGCACAAAATTCCTACTTTGTAATACCAAATGTGTGTTGTTTCCAGATGTTTTGCAAGGTCCCAAGGTTAGCAAAGGTACTAAAGTCATGGCCCACTTAGGAATACTCTCTATTTTGAGTAGATATGCATCTGGTAAGTCATCATCTAAAGGTGAACTTTGCTCTTTGGTTTGGATTCTGGACAAATGGTCTGCTCTTAAATGAGTTTTTCCTTGTCTGATCATTACCTCAAATTCAAATTCCATCAGTAGGAGGAACCATCTGACTATCCTACCTGTATGGCATGGTTTGTTTACTAAATAGAGTAAAGCTTGGTGATCCACAAAGAATTTAAACTTGTTGGCTAAAAGATAATGTCTATATTTTTCCAGAGCAAATATCATTCCCAACCCTTCCCTCTCAGTGGTTGTATAATTTTTTTCTGCTGAATTTCTATTGCCTACTAGCATAAGCAATTGGAAAGTCTAATTTGCTCCCTTCTATTGGTTGTGCTAACACACATCCCAAAGCATAATTTGAAGCATCCACATGAACATGAAAAATTTTATTCCATTGTGGAGTTTTTAGAATTGGTGTTGTTACCAAACAAGTTTTTAAAGTCTCAAAAGCTTGGTCACACTCTTTGGTCCACTCAAATTTTGTGATCAAAGCATACAAAGGTTTTGCAATCTCTGCAAACTTGTGTACAAATTTTCTATAATACCCACAATGTCCCATGAAAGTTTGAAGTTCTTTTACATTTTTTGGTCTTGGAAGTTCCACTATGGCCTTAATTTTTCTTTCATCTGTTGAAATTCCATTTCCAGAAACTATGTGACCTAACATTCTCCCTTGCCTCACAAAGAACACACATTTCTCTGGATTTAAACATACTTTGTATGTTCTACACTTTTTGAATATATTTTCCAGATCATTTAAATGATCTTGTCTTTTTAATGAAAAAGTGCAAAGATCATCCACATAGATTTCCATTATATTTCTAAGGATTTCTTTGAATATGTGACACATCAATCTTTGAAAAGTTGCTAGGGCATTAGTTAAACCAAAGGGCATAACCCTAAAGGCATAGATTCCCCATTCTGTGGAAAAAGCAATTTTATGTTGGTCTTCCAAAGCTATTGGTACTTGATTATATCCTGAAAAACCATCCAAAAAGCTATAGACCTCTTTTCCTACAACTCTTTCCAAAAGATGGTCTCTTATGGGTAATGGATAGCTATCCCTTATAGTTGCAACATTAACTTTTTTCAAGTTAATACATACCCTGAGTTTCCCATTCTTTTTAGGTACCACAACTATAGGAGATATCCACTCTGTGTACTCAATCTCATAGATGAAATTGGCATCCAGCAACTTGTCAAATTCTTCCTTTATTTTAGCAGAGTATTTGTCATTAAATGTATAGTGTCTTTGTTTGCTAGGTTTTGCATCAGGAGTAATAGGAATCCTATGTTCACAAATGTTTGGATCAATTCCTTTCAAATCTTTGTAGCTGTAAGTAAACACATCTCTATATGTTTTTGCCAAATTTCTCAATGCTTCCTCCTCTTGATTTGTCATGTCATCAGCTATTACAATATGTCTCTCTTCCCCCTCTTCTTGATTGATCATTACCTTCTTAGTTTGTTCCTCTTGCCTCCCCCTTTTTCTTCTCTCTTTTTGGTTTTATTTTTAGAAGTAACCTATCTTCTACTTCATAGGTTTTGAAGTTTGTATGTACATCAAATTGTTGATCTTCTTTCTTTATGTTTTTATTTTTTTCAACTTCTTGATCTTTTTCCATTTTTTTGTGCTTATTATTTTTATATGTTCCTGAGATTTTGTCTTTTATAACATCAGTAGCTTCCACTTCTTCCAGATATTGTGTTTTCCCATTTTTTGATATTATTCCTTCCTCCTGGTCTTCCTCTAGTTTTGACACCTTTATCATTTGTATTCCTATGTGGAAGATATCATATCCTTCTTCATTTTGGAATTTTACTCCCACATACTCATCATTAGCTAGATCCATGGTGGTCAAAATCTGATTCCAACCATAGGGCTCAAATTCTTCATCTTTGAATTCCTGTGGTATATAGCTTTCATCTTTTGATCCTAGGCAATCTCCTTTTTTTAACAAGCTTTTTTTATCTGTGAGATTCCTTATCACATTACATTTCCAAATTGATGGTTCTGTCTCATTCTGATCTTCACTCCCCGATTCTTCACTTAATTCCTGATGTTGATGTACTTTGAACCATTCCTGAGGGGACATATCACAATATTGACCATTTCTTAAATTTACTCTAGTTATACTTCCTTTGCTTTGAAGGTATAGGTAATCATTACCCCAATCTTGCACAATTTTCATTTGTCTCATAAATGGTCTTCCTAGGATGATTTGATATGAAGTGGATTGTGGGAATTTAACTATGGCAAAAGTATGCTATATCTCTATTCCACATATTTCCACAATATCCTTTTCCCATATTCCTAGGGGTTTTTCTATGTGTCCATCTGCAAGTTGTAATCTCATTTTAGTGGGTATTAACTCATTTTTTCCCCATTTCTCCCAGGTTTGTTTAGTCATGATAGCCACTCTTGATCCACTGTCTAATATGGCCTTGGCACGATTATTACCAAATCGTATTTTCAAGGTTGAATTCCCTTCTTCTCCTTCACAGTACACTCCTATTTTATCAATAGGTATGTATAACAACTCTTCCAATTCTTGTTGCTGTGGATCTAGGTTTTTTGACTTTGTTCCCCACTTTTTCATATTGTGTTGTAAGTGAGGATTTTGTTTTACTATCTCCTCCATTGTGGTGTGGTATAAAATTATACAGTTTTTGTCTAGATTGATTTGGAAGGTTATTTGTGAAATATCTTCCTGATCAAGATGTTTCTTAGTTTTTGTTTCATTTGTTCCTTCAACTACTGTTTGATAATTGTCTGGTTCTCCCATTTTGATTTGTGCTTCCTGTATGATTTGTATGATTCCTTTCATCCTCTAAATCTGGCATAGGATATGCCATCACATGATCTGTAGGATTTGGTCCATCTTGAATTCTTCCTTTGTATGCTCTTATTAGAGTCTCCAAACTTTGTGAATTTTTTTCCTCCTCCTGAGTGTGTGTATTTTGTGGTTGACTATTGTTTGAATGTTCCATAGTCTGTTCTTCCAAATTTTTACCCGTTCTCATTTTTCTTTCCCATCTTTCGTTTTTTCAATTTTTTTTTTCTTTTGGAAATGGAATTTTCTTATGTTCCTGTGTATGTGTATCCTTTGTTGTTTCTTGTTGTTTAGATTGTTCTCTTGTTATAGCATTTATAGTTGCTTGATCATGGTCACTCAATTCTTCTTGCTCCATTATGTTAACTGTTTTTAATGGTATGTTACTAGATGTGTTCTATTGTTTTTGAGGGTTTCTTGGACAATCCTTTATTAAGAGTTCCCTGCCACAATCCTTGCAATAGGCTCCTTCTATTCTTAGTGTAGGAGGTTGTGGGCAGTCTCTAATGAAATGTTGTCCCCCACATCTATAACAAGTTATCTTTTAACTCCCTTTGAATTGGGGTTTCTGATTGGACATGTAATTATTAGTTATGTACATGAATGTGGCTGTGTCCATTTCAATTCTCTCGTTTCCCAAGTCCAAGGCTTGCAGTTTTCGTTCTCTCTGTTTATATCCTTCCCAATCTTCCTGATATCCTTCATTCTAATGATACTCCTCTCTGTAAGATGATCTAAGTCTTGAGCTTTCTTCTTCTATTGGTGTGTATTTTACTGGTACTACATTTGTTGGTAAAGGTGGTTGTTGTCCAAGTATTTTACTAGTACTACATTTTTTGGTAAAGGTGGTTGTTGTCCAAGTACAGGTCTTGGTTGCTCAACAAATCCAGATTCTCTTTGTAAGTTGTGTTGGTTCACATATTCTCTTTCTTTAATGGGCTGTTTATTGTAGAAGCATTCTTCTCTAGTATGGTTTGTCCATTTTCTTTCCAATGTACAGTATTTGAGTGTTTTCCTATCTTGCAAATGTTATGGTTTTTTATAAGGACATTGTTGTACCAAATGATTTTCTCCACAGTTATAGCATTTCTTATTTGTTGCTATCCTGGTGTTTATCAAATTTGTCTTGATGCTAACTTCTAGGGCTTTAGCAATGGCTTGTGCTAATTCTTCTATTGGTGGGATTTTATCTTCATTTGTTCTTGGTTGATCAAATGCTAATAGATCTTGTCCTCTGTTATCCTCTAAGTCTATTGCCTCTTTCACACATGCTCCTAGATCAGGACATATCCTATAATACACCAAGGTTCTTAATTGTGCACTTCTCAGTCCTTCTATGAATAGAGATACTTGTCTTGCCATGGATGGTACCTCTTCTCTTGGACATCTATCAATGTATTGCTTGAATGTCCTAGCTGCCTCTCTGACATTTTCATCTTTTTGTTGTTTAAAACTATGTATTAGGGTAGTTGTAATATGATTTATTTGAGTTTTTGAGAATTCCCCTATGAAGGCTTCAAGGAAAGATTCAATATCTGGATACATTTCCTTTCTCAATGGAATGAACCAAGATAATGGAGGTCCAGTTAGGGTTAGACCAAATGATTCAAATTGTACTTTGTAATCCTCTACTTCTTCTGGCCTAATTAATTGTCTGAATTCTGCAGCATGAGCATGAGGATCAGAATATCCTTCATATTGATTCTTCATGCATTTAGCTACTTAATAGGGCCTAAGAATTCTTCCATGATTTTTTGACTGATGTCTCCTTCTGATTGGAAACTCATTCATTCCTTCTACTTCTCTTTCAAAAGGATTTGGGGAAGTGTGTACCCTCCTACCTTGTTGTTGTTCAACATTAGTGTGAGTTTCATTTTGTCTTGGCAAGTCTGGTTGCCCTAGGTTTTGTTCCCAAGGTCTCTTGTCTGTACATTGGCCTAGATCATTAGAGTTTTCTAAATCCTGTGAAAATATGTATACACATCCTTGTCTATCCTCATATCTGCCATCCTTAAATTGTGCTACTAGGGTTATATTTAAGGGAAATTCTAAGTTTCTCTTCCTAATGAGAAACTTTGCATCCCATCCTGATACACATAGGTTCCAAACTTATTTGTATACATATACTTGAGAATATTTCTATAATCACTAGTTTCAGAGGCTTCATTTATTTCATTTAGTTTTTCCATGTTATTTACCTGCCCTAAATGTTTTCCTTGTAAATCTCCTATCACTGGCTCTATCTCCTTCCTTTTTAACTCTTGTTTATCAGGTGTAAACAATTTATTACCAGATCTCAAAATCATTCAACTAATTCACGATTCTGTGAAGAGAATCGTGTTTGCCACGATCCTATGAATAGAATCGTCTTTTCTACGATCTTGTGAATATTTTAGATGTTTCTCACGATTCTGTGAATAGAATCGTCTTTTTCACGATTCTATGGATAGAATCGTCTTTTTCACGATTCTATGGATAGAATCATGTTTTTCGCGATTCTATGAAGGGAATCGTGATTTTCACGATCCTATGAAGGGAATCGTGATTTTCACGATCCTGTGAAGGGAATCGTGATTTTCACGATCCTGTGAAGGGAATCGTGATTTTCACGATCCTGATCCCAGATAATCGTGATTGCTCACAATCGTTAAAAACACGATTTACTTATGAAAATCATATTCTAGGAATCCCGATTTTGTGTTTGATTATGGAATCGCGATTTTGTGTTTCATTACAGAATCGCGATTCTTTCAACTTTTTGTAAATTTTTAGTTTTTGTTTTTCTGATTTATTCTTGCTCTATTTGAAGCGCCTTAGCCAAATAATGACATGCAATAATGAACTTATGACAAAATAATGATTTTTTCTATCAAAAAATTTAGAAAATAGAAATTCACGATTTCGTGTTTTTTAACAATTTTCTATTTGTTTTGTGCTTTTTCCAAAATGTTAGACTTGAAATTATACAAAAACTTGTTGTAAGAAAATTACCTTACCGCGTGATCAAGCAATGTCCAAAAAATTTTGTATTTGCAGAAGATCGCGATTCTGATAGCTCCTCTCACTCACTCTTCCACTCAAATGAATATTTTTCTGAGATTTCAGGCTTTTATAGTCTTCAGAAAATCGGGATTGTGTGTGATCTTTACAAAATTTTAACTTCTCACTGTATGATTCTTTTCCCTTAGCAATTTTGTGGTTTTAATTCACAAATCTTATCCTTTCCAACAAAATTTGCTCTCTTTATTCTACTGATGAAAATCGTGATTCTGTACCCAATTCTCCAATCTAATCACTTGTGCTCAATTCTTACTGAAATTTTCAAATTTTGATTTCCTTTACTCATGCAACTTATGAAACCTTTTAAAATCACTTACCTCAGTACCCAATAGTGCAACTAAGTAAAATTCTTTATCTTACTGAAAATTGCGATCCTGTGAAGAGAATCGTGTTTTTTTGTGAACTTTCTGCTTTTGCACTTTTTGACTTTTCTTTCCACCTGGTCTTCTCCAATGTTCTTCACCAACTCTAGATCACTTGTCACCTGCAATTATACATCACCAAACTCATTCAAAGAAATTTTTTGAAAAATTTAAACAACAACTTCTACTCTAGACATTTTTTATTTTCTTTCAATTTCCAGATTTTGTTTCTTTCACTTTTCCCTCTCCCCTTTCAAACAACAATCCTCCTGTCCAACTCTCTAAGAAAAAAGAAATTTGTTTGAATTTTTAATGAACTTTATGAACTTTTTTTAGTATTTTGCCCTAAATGAAGGTAAACACTTCACTTAGGGTTTTCTTGTTTCAAGATCCATTGATCTTTTGTTTCATGATTGGTTATACTCTTCTATGCTTGCAATCTAATTAGTTTGGAAGTAGATCTTTCCAAGAAAATATGTGCTAAGAATTACAAGTATCAATTCATGCAAAGATAAACTCAAACACTTTTTTTTTCAAGATGCAAATAAATCTTTTCTCTAGATTATTGTTTTACCTTCGCTAAACAAATAGATCTATCAATTTGCACATAGCTAATTTACTTGACTTTCCTCATTGCAATCATGTCATCTTTTCCAAGATTAACAAATTTGCTTGGTACTTGGTCAAAAAGCACTCTACATATACAAAGATAGTTACATTTTACCTTCCCTTCAACAATCTTGATTCAATTTCTTTTCCACACACCTGCACTTTACTCTTAAAAGGTATGAGCAACTATCAATTTGCAAGAATTTCACAACTTCTTATTCCAAAAGGTTAACTCATGCTTTCTTTTCCCAAAAGACAAGCAAAGAAACCTACCTTTTCATTGTTTCTTTCTTGATTATAGAGTAGTACCTTTTCAATGTGTTCAAATACCATCAACCATGGAAGATCCAACAAGGTCCAAAACTTCAATGAAGCTTTTGCTTTGTTCCCCAACAACGGTGCCAAAAAATGTTTGTTGTTACCCTTTGGAGTTGTCCTCTCCAATCATTATAGCATAAAGGATCAAGTACACTTCTTTAAATTGTCAATCCGGGAAGTATGCAAAGACCACATCCCCTTCTAGTTAATGAAATCCAAGAATAAGGATTAAGATGACTGTTTTTCTGAGAAATTATGAAGAAGGAGAGAAATATCTAGGGTTTTGATTATCTTGAGTTCTACAAAAGCATTTTCAATGATCTTTGTGCCTAAAGTATGCCATTTCCATAGTAGAATACAATTATGAAGTCAAATTTCCAAAACAGTACCTGTATCACACAGACAAGACAATCGTGATTCTGTGAAAACTAAGAATTTCCATTTCGAGCTTTGTTCTTTTGCACTTTCTTACTCAATACACTAAGAATCACCTCTCTTCATACATCTTACTCAGAAATACACAACTGAAGCTTACAAATTCCATGGATCACACAAAGAATAGACTCAACAAATCAAAGGAAAGTACATGAAAGGGAGAAACACGATTTTCTGTAGGAGAGCTCTTCACATTACTTGGATAGAAAAAATAATACAACCAACCCTCTCAAAATAGAGGAAATTATCTTTTATACATTTTCAAGTGTCCCTTTTCACACTTGAATTTTGGTCCTTTTTCCCTTCTAATCTAAAAATATGCTATCAAAGAGCTTCCAAAAATTCTAGAAAAAATACATATGATTCTAATTTACATGAGGAAGACTCTTCCTCATTTTTGCATCATTTGTATAAATATTTCTACAAGTTTTTGTTGTTTTATAAATAATTTCCCTTCAAAAAATGCTTCTTCTAACAGGTATCTAAGATTATGTGTTCCAGAGGAAGAGTATGTGAGAATGCTGCAATTAGCACATGCAGGTGCAACTTCTGAAATTTTGAGTAGAAAGAATTTCCAAGATGATAATCTATGTAGGATTTTGGTGGCCAACGTTACATAAAGATGCCAAGTTATTTGTGGAAAGATGTGACATTTTCCAAAGAACAAAGAATCCAATAAGAAAAGATGACATGCCACTAAGGCCCATAATGAGCTTTAGAGCTTTTTCCAAGTGGGGCATTGAATTCATTAGACCCATTGCACCACCATCCAAAACCACACATGCAGAATACATTATAGAAGCAACTATCTATTTTACTAAGTGGGCAGAAGCTAAAGCCACTAGAAGAAATGATGCTCAGACTATATTTGAGAGAATCTTTGTGAGGTTTGGGTTACCATTAGAAATCATTAGTGATAGGGGAGCTCATTTTATTGATGAGGTTATAGAACATCTTCTAAATGAGTTCTTAGTTATGCACATGTTATCAACATCCTATCACCCCCAAGCCAATGGTCTAGCTGAAAGCACCAATAAGGTTTTGTGCAGAATATTACAAAAGATAGTCAACAACAAGTGGTCAGACTAGGATAAGCAATTACATCATGATCTTTGGGCATATAGAGTTGATGTATGGCCAAAATGTTATCTTACCCATGGAATTCTTGATTCCAACCCTAAAAGTGGCAAAAACTCTAGAGTGAATAGAACATGAATTTGTAAACAGAGTCTCAGAAATAGACAAGTTAGGGGCTACTAGGTTACAAGCCGTCAACTCTTTGTATACCAACAAAAGGAGATAGAAAGCTTATTTTGATATGCATATCAAAGAGAATGACTTGAGGGAGGGAGACCTAGTCTTAGCATTCGCAATCAAGGAAATAGACAAGAAATTGCAAAAGAGGGGACATGGACCATACATCCTACACAAGATCATTAATAGTGGAGCTATGTAGCTAGCAACCCTAGAAGGCCAAGTCATGCCTAACTACATAAGCGGATGTAGAGTTAAGAAGTACCTAAAGCCTCTCACTGAACAACAATGGCAGAGATTGCACATAGGAATGCATAGGCAACAAGAGTTGGAAAGAATCAAAGCGGAAGCTCAGCAAGAAGGGAGAGAATCTTGAGGATTAAGGAGAAGATGAGACAGTCCTGACTCTACTTTTCATTGTTGTTACTGTGTGACTCACACTTTTTTGTTTGTTTGTTTTCTTTATGTTGTTGTATATTCATATGCATGCTATGAATAAGTGTACATACATGTGTCAAAGGAGCCAAAGGGGATCTCCATCATATGCTCTACAATCTTGAGAAGCCATGCACATCATCTCAAGAAACTCTAACTGCACACACTAAAATAAAAACACAATCACTCGATAAAGGCTTCTAAGCACAAGGAGGTCATTTTTTACACATGAACTTCAAGCTCTGGATCCACCACCAACTCTGAAACCAACCTTCAACCTACATTCTCAATATTACAAAGAATTAGGGGGGAGGAAGGCATCAAAGAAAAAAGCAAGACAGAAAAAAAAGGAAAAGCAAAGCAAAGAGGAAGGGTACAAAGGAGAACATTTTTTATCTTGCTAATGAAAGGATAATTTAATTCTTGATTGAAAGTAAGACACGTACATGCACAAAAGGCTGATAATAGGGATAGGAAATTTGTTTTTCTTTTCAGAAAGAAAAGGGACTCAAAATTTTCTTCATTCTTTTAAGAGTGCTAATTTGGGAAGTTTCAATTTTTAGAAATAGCAAGCCTTCACCATGATGCGAGTATAAGTCTAAGTGCCAAGTAATAAGCGGTGTAAGATCAAGAGACTTTTTTTTGTTTTTTATTCTTTAATTCTTTGTGTGATGTTTTTCTTCAGTCTTGAATTGAGAAGTTCAATGGAAATTCTACAATAATTTGAAGGATCTAATCAAACTCAAGTTCTTGACTATAAAAAATGGCTCAAGAGATGCTCGAACACATGGCTATAGCTCCATCCAAGGGGCATTGGTTCCTAGATGCAGGGGAGACTGATGAGGAGGCTGAGTAGGACCTAGCAAGAACGGCAAGATATGTGTACATGCTCAAGTCCGGAGGAGCCAAGTTCAACGTGGTCACCCTCAACATGGCAAAGCTCCATAAGCATGAGGACATTAAGGAGATCTAGGAAAAATCTGGGATCAAAGGATTTTTAGATATGGATCTCATTATGATAGATATTCCAAGGTGCATCTTTGCAATGAAAAACCATAGACACGCTGTCGGCGCAAAAGCAACGATCGGTGGATCAAGCCAACCACTGAAATTACGGCGCATGCCGGGTGCTTGGAGCAATCTCAGGTGCAGTGAAGACTCAAAGAGCCCAATCAGACTTAATAGGAATTATTCAAAGCACACTTTAAAAAAAATAAATCAAGTGCTTGGTACATTCAGTTTTTGAAATGGAAATTCATATCAAAACATGAATCTAATTAACATGTGTTTAAAATTGATCAAGTATTTCAAGGACATCAATGGAAAGATTTGGCATTTAAGAAAGCACATAAAATGAATTAATGTGAGTCACTAGCCATAGTCCTAAAACATCTTCGTTAAGCAAATGAAAAAGAATCACGGTTTTGAACAATTCCTCTATCTAAGAAATCAATTGTTTGCCACTCTTTGTTCATAGATTGTAATAGTCATGCAATTTCGAAGTCATGACATATCTGATGCATTCATTTCCTTAACCATTACAATATGCATAGAAGTTGAGAGGCATGCATTTGACTATAATGTATCATTCTACTACTTCATCAAAGATAAACACAAGAGAGAGTTGACATGATCTCAATGTCTTATAGCATTCTATGATCTAATATGCATTGTCAATGTGTAGACTAATCAATCATTTAGGAGTCGTCCAAAGAGATAGAAAAATCGAATCTGCTCATAAAACCATATCTCTGCGCTACAGCGGATTCAAACCTTTTGCTGCTAGAACATCATATAAAATAAGTTCGAAACAAAATAGACCTGAAATATTGTTCTTAATGTTCAGCACATCAGCAGCATATATGATTACTCTTTAATTGTTGTTGTTGTCAGAATAGATAAGAAATACACAATCGGTCACTCAGTTCTTCAGATTTTCTTCATTTGCTCAATAGGCATGAGTTCGAACACAATGAATCAGGAGATCTTTCTTTTGGTTCCTTCTTAATTCTTCAACTCCTTCATACCAGCAAAAGTGTAGCCTGAAAGTCAAATGTCCATGTTCATCATGTCGCCACTAATAAAATGTGTTTTAGCAAGCACTCAGAGGTAGATCTGGAGATATATATTCTCTATAGTGCTTTGAAAGGAAGTCATAGATTAAGCCATAACTTTCCCACAAAAGATCATTCTCATGTATCAAAAACATGCTCTGATTATTTGTCTCTCTCAGCCAGAAGAAGCCTCCTGATTCTCCACAGCGATATAAGTGCCCACGTCAGTCGATAGCTCAGAAGACTTATTTGATAACTTCTATTTCGTCTGCTATAGCTCGTCCGAAATTAGTGTAAGATCTGTGCAGAATAGCCAAAATCGAAATCCTTGTGTCATAGGCATTGGATGAATCCAAAGCATGCCATCATCAAATAGAATATGGCATAGTTGTAATCAGCAATTATCAGATAGATTCATCTGATACTTTTCAGAGATTGAGTTGTAGCCAGATCAATCACAAACAAAAAAAAGGGTGGCGCAATTCATCAGAAGAAGTCGGATGTTATTGAACGTATGAGTGCCATCAGTGATCGTCCTCAACAGAATCGATGTTCATGTTGTTTATCACAGAGAAGGCTAGAGAGAGTCTGTATAGGTGCTTATGATTTTCTTGAAAGTTGAACATAAATTGTCCTGTGATCACAACAAAAAATAAGTCTTGTCCGTCGTCACCTATAAAAATTATATGGCATAGATGCAGCATATGAAGAGCATATAGGATCAGATGCTCCTTGGAATTATAAGTCACACTTTGTCAGCAGAATACGTTAAGAGTTGCAACATCAGAAAACAAGTCCTAAAAAACAATGCAGTGCTTCTCATCAATCTCTATTGTATAGCCGTCAAGGAGATGGAGATGACCACCTCATCTGAGATTCCTTCAAAGTGAAGAGGCTTTGTCAATAGTTTAGTTTTGATATAATCCTTCCTTTTCATCCTTTATTATCCCATGAGAGCTCCAAGAATCCATTGCCAGCGCTTGGCTAATCATAGCGTCCAATCTGCCTGGGCACCGTCTTCATGTGATCCCTCTCAGAATCTAGAGTAGTCTGTCCGAGCCAAATTTATGTCAGCGCTCTTCTTTTTATGCATATGGCGCCCACCTCCTCTGCATCAATCGGAGCTTCCCCTCATTATAACATTGCGTAGCTTCATTCTTCAACAACCAATATCTAGCAGCGTCCCATCTTCCGGTCACTTCCGTCTCCCTTCCTCTCACAGCATCGATGCCCAAAAAATCCAGACGTGTGAATGGCCTCCTTTGATCTTCTCCTCTGACTCCCTCTTTTTTCCAGCAGGACTCTAAATTAGAGTTCGTCTTATTATCATCGCTAGTGTAAAAGTACAAAAGATCTGGCTACAAAACAAAGACGATCTCTTTTATTTTAGAGCAAGCATTTTTTTGCCAAACCATATTTTATCCTAAAACCATCCCTTTTGTAGCGCAAGAGCATTCATATGTGTCATTTCTTCTGATGGAAGCATAGTCGAATCATTGTATGGAGCCTCATAGTGTACACCATATGGAGAAAGTCCCTAAAAACTTGGGTGATTGAAGTCGATCATGTTTATCTGCAATGAAGGAGAAACCATTGAAGAAACAGATTGATTAACAGACAGGGTCATGTGGATGTACAAATCCTGTATGAGTGAAGTTCACGTAGCCATAGTTCTACTTTAATGGATTCGAGCATTGATATTCTCTGTGAAAATAGCAATAGTATACCAAATTTTGACTAGGAACATGGATAATGCCATGGACGACTTCTCGATGAGCTAAACCAGGAAGCTTCTTCTTAACCTTGTCAACTGCATATTTGTACTCCGCATTGACTTCTGGATAGGCCTTCAGCATGACTAAAAAAGAGCTATCAAATATCGAGCGATGCTACAAGGAGAGAGTTTGGTCAAGGCATTAGAGTAGAGATGAATATCTCTACGACATTCACCCCCACCAAACCTATGCTTCCTCTGGATGCACCAAGTAAGACCTGTTTTCTGCTTCCAAAATTAATGATAAAGTTCATAGCATATGGCATGTGCATGGGTTTAAAAGAAATTAAGTGCCTATGCAAGGCCATGTAGTGGGCCCTATTTAAATGCACACTTTGAAATGCATAGAGAACAAATATGGTGCAATAAGCAAGGTAAAAGGCTTCGGATGGTGAGGCTTGTGCACTTACTCACATACATAGCAATGTGAAAATACATAAATCCTTACAATCTTTCTTAATTGCAACATCAAAAAACAAGTCCGCAAAAAAAATGCAGTGCTTCTCATCAATCTCTGTTGTATAGCCGTCAAGGAGATGGAGATGACCACCTCGTCTGAGATTTCTTCGAAGTGAAGAGGCTTTGTCAATAGTTTAGTTCTGATATAATCCTTCCTTTTTCATCCTCTATTATCCCATGAGAGCTCCAAGAATCCATTGCCAACGCTTGGCTAATCATAGCGTCCAATCTGCCTGGGCACCGTCTTCATGTGATCCCTCTCAGAATCTAGAGTAGTCCATCCGAGCCAAATTTCTGTCAGCACTCTTCTTTTTATGCATATGGCACCCACCTCCTCTGCATCAATCGGAGCTGTCCCTCATGAGAACATTGTGTAGCTTCATTCTTCAGCAACCAATATCTAGCAGTGTCCCATCTTCCAGTCACTTCCGTCTCCCTTCCTCTCAGAGCGTTGATGCCCAAAAAATCCAGATGTGTGAATGGCCTCCTTTGATCTTCTCCTCTGACCGCCTCTTTTTTCTAGTAGAAGTCTAAATTTAGAGTTTGTCTTATTATCATCGCTAGTGTAAAAGTACAAAAGATCTGGCTACAAAACAAAGACGATCTCTTTTATTTTAGAGCAAGCATTTTTTTGTCAAACCATACTTTATCCTAAAACCATCCCTTTTGTAGCGCAAGAGCATTCATATTTGTCATTGCTTCTAATGGAAGCATAGTCTTAACGTGTATAAATCTTGTATGAGTGAAGTTCACGTAGCCATAGTTCTGCTTTAATGGATTCGAGCATTGATATTCTGTGCGAAAATAGCGATAGGATACCAAATTTTGACTAGGAACATGGATAATGCCATGGACAACTTCTCGATGAGCTAAACCACGAAGATTCTTCTTAACCTTGTCAACTGCATATTTGTACTCCGCATTGACTTCTGGATAGGCCTTCACCATGACTTAAAAAGAGCTATCAAATATCGAGCGATGCTACAAGGGGAGAGTTTGGTCAAGGCATTAGAGTAGAGATGAATATCTCTACGACAACGCACACTTGGAAGGAGAATGATGAAAATGAATACGTGATATGCCAAGTGCCGGATTTCATAGGAAAAATGAGTAACATCGAGATCAATCAGGACTTGATGAAGAAGTATTAAATATGGCAACTAGATTGTTCCACCAACATTTTTGTTCAATTCAGATGACCAAGCACACAATGCCGCAAAGAAGTAACACTAACATTTATGAAGAGAGGAAGCTCGGACAAGATGGACCTATTGGGATATGTCTTGAAGTACATTTATGAAGCTACCATGCATTGGAAGGAGAAGAAGTTCCTGGGGGGGAGGACAAGATCTAACATGAATTTGTACATGGCTTTGGATGAGGATGAGGACATGGAGCTAATGCTCAATAGAAGGGAGATGGAAGATTTGATTGTTGATCTATGAAACATCACAAGAAATGAATTAATGTGATACTAGAAAACCTCTATGGTCGCCATTAACTCAATACTTCTCCAAGCTTTGAGAAATGATTGCTTAAATTGAGAACTTTGCTTCTACAAAAATTTCTAGTCACTAAAAGGACATACTTTCAATGTTTTGCTTATTTCTCTTAGCACAAAATTATTCAACCAAGATTTTCTAATAAACTAGAAGAGAAGATCTTTCCAACAAGCTATTATTTGTTAAAAACGCTTCACTACACACCAAGTTATGGCCTTCACAAGATGACTATGTCTAACTGTCAAAATAGGAAATTTTGCCTTAGTAAAAGCGCATGTCTAAAAATAAAAGTTTTCAACTTAGCATCGACTTGCAACAAGAATTCTGTTAGGCATCGAATTGTTGTGTTTTCAGCCACTTTTTCAGCACCTGAAATACCCCCGTGAACACCAGATATGAAGAAAACCACGTTTATGTGGGAATTTGATGCTAGGCATCAACTTTACGCTGAAACTCAATGCTAGGCATCGACTTTCTTCAAAAACCTCATGTTTTCAAGAAGATTTCAATAGTAGTTAGAACTCAAAGAATGAAATTAGAACTTATCAGCTCAAGCTCGATGCGAGGCATCAAGTTGCTTGGAAAACTTGAACGTTTGAACTCATTACCACAATGGACAAAGCATGGAGATGGAGGAGAGAGTCTCATACACAGAACTTCTATTATTTCTTCTGATAGCTATGGAAACTTGAAAACTTTACAGGTGCTTTCTCACTCAGAGAAGCCCGACTATACTCAGTCATACAAAATCTCTCATTTTCTCTCACTCTTCTCTCTCTCTCTCTCTCTCTCTCTCTCTCTCTCTAATTCTCACCGTTTCTGTTGATACAAACTAACTTATATAGATTTTCTCAATCTCGTTACTTTTGAACATTCTAGAACTAAAGTTAAGACTAACTTTACAAATATGGTACATGTGTGAAATTGTCCGTTCACATAGGCATGTGCTTTTCTTCTTAGACTTTGACCTTCAAACTTATGTCCAATTTGTGATTGGTTCTACAATAGCTCCCCCTCAACCACTAATTGACATTTTCAGTTTCTTCATATCTTCTTCTTTTCTTTTACTCCTGCCATACTTTTGAATCTGTTGGTCTTCACACCATCCAAGCTCTTTGTCATTATTTTTGCTATCTGATCCTTTGTGGAAATGTACTCCACTTCAATTTCTTTCTCCATTACCTTTTCTCTTAAGAAATGATATTGTATCTCTATATGTTTTGTTCTTGCATGAAATATTGGATTTGCTGCAAGATAAAGTGAACTCATGTTATCTCCATGTATTGTAGGTATACCTTGATGAATACCCAAGCGTTTGAATAATGTCTGCATCCATATGACCTCCTTAAATGCTTCTACAAATCCTTTGTACACAGCTTTAGTTGATGATAATGCTACTGTATGTTGTTTCTTTGAACACCAACTTACAAGCTTATCACCAATGTATATCATGTAGCCATGAGTTGATCTTCTGTCATCTTGATTACCTACCCAATCTGAGTCACTATAAGCTCTCAACTTCATATCTTAAGTAAAGGAATATTATAATCCTTCCTTTATGGTTCCTTTGATATATATGAGAACTCATTGACCTGCAATCCAATGTGGATCCTTTGGACAATGCATGCATTGTGACAAAACTCCCACTGTATAACTAAGATCAGGTCTTGTTAGTGTATCATATATCAAACTACCCACAAGAGATTGATACTTCCTCATATCTTTGTATTCTGCACCATCATATTTGTTGAGCTTGTGATTAACTTCAAGTGGAGTTGAAGTTTCTCTGCAATTTTCCATACCAAACTTCTTCAACAAGTTCAGAAGATACCTTTCTTGTGATACATATATACCATGATCTGTATAAGTGACTTCCATACCAAGAAAGTATGATAACTTTGCTAGATCACTGATCTTGAACTCTTTCTCATGTAATCTCTTTACCTCCTTAATTCCTTCATCTGAAGTACCTATGATTATAATGTCATCTACATAAATACAAATGTAGATTGTACCTTCCTCTGTTCTTTTGATGAGTAGTCTTGGATCTGCTTTTGAACTTTGATATCCAAGATCATTGAGATACTTCACGATTCTAATGTTCCATGCTCTTGGAGCTTGCTTCAATCCATAGAGTGCTCTTCTAATCTGCAGACAAAATTTGGATACCTGGAATCTATAAATCCTTGAGGTTGCTCCATGTATACCTCATCTGATATGTATCCATTCAGAAATGCATTCTTTATATCCAGTTGACTCAGAGTCCATCCTCTTGAAGTTGCAATAGCAATGATTATCCTTATCGTTGACATCTTAGCTACATGACTGAATGTCGCATCATAATCTATGCCATAAGTTTGGGCATAGCCTTTCACCACCAATCTAGCTTTGTATCTGGCTATACTTCCATCTACAAGCTTCTTCACTTTATAAACCCATTTATTTCCAATTACCTTCTTACCATTTGGTTTAGAAACAAGTTCCCATGTCTTGTTCTCCTCGAGTGCATTGAATTCTTCCTTCGTTGCTTCTTCCCATTGTTTCTTACATTTTGCTTCATCATAGTTATGAGGTTCTTCATCATTTTTTACCATATATGCATAATTCTTTTGAGTTATGTAAGAAGTATCATAAGAATACCTTTTAGTTTGCCTTCTTGTCCTACTTGACCTCCTTGGTTCACATTCTTCATGTGTGTTTGGATACACCTCTTCATCAAATATAGGATCATCTTCATTTCTTCTTGTTAATCCAATTCTAGATGTACTTGCTTGCATATACTCTTCATCTCCATTCACCTGCACACTTGATTTTCCTTTCTCACATCTTCTTACCACTTCTTCAAATTCTTCAACTGTATGACTTTGATCTGCATACCAACTTTTTTGTTCATCAAATGTAACATCTCTAGAAACGAGAAATTGTTTGGTTAGAGGATTCCACAACCTTTAACCCATTTGCTTTTCATCATAAACAATGAACACATATTTTTTTGCTTTTGGTTCAAGTTTATGTCTAAGTTGTGATGGAACATAAGCATATGCAATTGATCCAAACACTTTACAATGATCTAGTGTTGGTTTCTTACCCCAACAAGCTTCATATGGAGTCATTCCATTCATATGCAATTGTACATGGTAATCTATTCACAAGATATATAGCTGTATTTATAGACTCATCCCAAAGATAATTTGGATAATTCTTCTCCTTCAGCATAGCTCTAGCAAACTCAACCAAAGTCCTATTTCTTTTTTCTGCTACAGCATTTTGTTGTGGTGTATACCTGCATGTTATTTCTCTCTTAATACTTGCATTCCAAAAATAATCATTGAACTCTTGGGAGAAGTATTCTCCCCCTCCATCAGACCTCAATCTCTTAATTTTTTGACCTATGAATCTCTGTGCATATGCATGAAAATGCTTGAAAGCTCCAAACACTTCTGATCTTTCTTTCAAAACATACAAAGTTATCCATCTTGTAGCATCATCAATGAAAAGAACACAATACCTTGAGCCACTGATAGATCCTTCTTTTGTTGGTACCCAAACATCTGTATGAATGAGCTCTAGTACTCCATCATGTTTGAATCCTTTTTTCTAAAATGGTAACATGTGTGCTTTTCCCATTTGACATGCTTCACATTTGTAAATCATATGTTGACTCTGCACATTTGGTAATCCTAGTACAAGCTGATTTGAAACCATAGCTTTAATTCCTCTTTCATTGAAATGACCTAATCTCTTATGCCAGAGATCAAGTTCTGTAATCACTCCTTCACCATGTGTGAGCAAAGCTTGACCAATGTTCCCTTGCACTCTTAAAGTAAAGAGTGTACCTTCTTTCTTACCACAAACAATCTGATTATATCCATTCTCTGGAACTTCAACAAATACTCCTTCATTTGTAAACCTAACTTGAAAACCTTTTTCAACTATCTATCCCACACTAATCAAGTTTTTAGGTATTGTGGGAACATACAAATTATTGTTTAGAAAATCTACTCCATTCTTGCATTTCACTTTTCCAATTGAATGTACACTATGGCTTGTATTATCACCTATTTGAACTGTATGACTAGAAATGCCTTTTTCCAATTCTAACATCAATTCTATGTTTCCTGAAAAATGATTAGAACATCAAGAGTCAATGTAAAATACCTTTTGATCTTCTTTATCTGATGTGCTAAAGTTGAGTTCATCATCAATGATGTATGAGCTTGATTCTTTGTGTCATTTGCATAATTGTAGTAGGTGGTGTTGTAGGATTGATTCTGTCCCCAACTTCTTCCTCCACCTCTACCATAGCCTCCTCTTTGATTTTTTCTACCTCTCTGAGAATAACTTTGAGATCTTCCACCTATGCCTCTGCTATTGTTATTCTTATTTTGATTTGATCCTTGTTGATTATGCCAACAGTCATGAGCGAAATGATTACTCAATCCACAGATCCAGCAAGCCTTCTTATTGTTATTCTGATTACCTCTTCGTCTTCCAAAACCTCTTGCTCTTCCTCTACCAGTGCTTCTACCTCTTGCATAATAAACTTGAGAACTTGATTCCTTTTCATCCTTTGCTTTACCTTTATCTCCCTTCTTCTTATTCTTCATGTATATTGCATAACTTTTTCCTTTATCTCCATCTCCCTTCAAGTCTTGCTCAAATGTGAGCATCAAACCAAGCAATTGATTCAAATATGGAACATAATGATTGAAAGAAAGTTCTATTGACAAGACAAAAGGTTTCCACCTTTCATCGCCTCTCAAACTTGCAAGCAATTGAGCAATCAATATGTGATCTTCAACATCTTCATCTATGGATCCAAGACTATCTGCTAGATCCTTCATTTTAGTGACATAATCACTAATACTTTGACTTGGATTCTTCTTGAATGTTGTAAACTCTGGCCATAGACTTGCTTTCCTTGCTTTGGTAGTAATTTGGAAATAAATGCATTCCATATATCTTCAGCTGATTCCAATCCTCTAATGTGTGGTAGCAAATGATCTAAAATTTTTATTATAGATGTAGGCCTTTGCACTTGCATCCTTCTTCTGCCAATGCTTTAAAGCATCCAGTTCCTCTTTCTTTGGTCGGATTTCATCTTCAAATAGTGGCTTCGCTTCTTCAGCTGTTATGTACACCATGAGATCTTACTCATAAGTAAGGCTTCCATTCTCATTACCCATGGAGGATGATTATCTTTGTCCAGTTTGTCAATGGAGATATGATCTGCCATAATTCTTTGCTTTTGCTTCAACCTATGAGTTTAAAGGATAAAGAATAATACCTTTTGGAGTTCTTTGTGTATGAATATACTTTTGAAGTAATCTTTTGATGCCTTGTATCTTTGGATGCTTCAACTTTAAAACTTCAATGAAAACTTTCCAAACCTTCTCGTACCTTTGATGCCTTTTACTTTCTAGAACCTTTCTGCTTTGATACCACTCTATTGATGTATGAAACATCAAAAGAAATGAATTAATGTGACACTAGAAAACCTCTATGGTCACCATTAACTCAATACTTCTCCAAGCTTTGAGAAATGATTACTTAAACTGAGAACTTTGCTTCTAGAGAAATTTATAGTCACTAAAATGCCATATCTTCAATTTTTTGCTTATTTCTCTTAGCACAAACATTATTTAGCTAGGATTTTCTTGTGAATGAAAATAGAAGAGAAGAGTTTTCCATTAAGGTATTATTTGCTAAAAACGCTTCACTATACACCAAGTTATGGCCTTCACAAGATGACTATGTCTAACTGTCAAAATAGGAAATTTTGCCTGTTTTAGTAAAAGCGCCTATCTAAAAATAAAATTTTTCAACTTAGAATCGACTTGCAACAATAATTCGATGCCAAGCATCGAATTGGTGTGTTTTTAGCCACTTTTTCAGCACCTAAAATACCCCTGCAAACACTAGATATGAAGAAAACTACTTTTATGTGGGAATTCGATGCTACACATTGACTTTATGCTAAAACTCAATGGCATGCATTGACTTGCTTCAGAAACCTCATGTTTTCAAGAAGATTTCAATAGTAGTTAGAACTCAGAGAATGAAATTAGAACTTATCAGCTCAAACTCGATGGCAGACATCGAGTTGCTTGGAAAACTTGAACTTTTGAACTCATTACCACAATGGACAAAGCATGGAGATGAAGGAGAGAGTCTCATATACAGAACTTCTATTATTTCTTTTAATAGCTATGGAAACTTGAAAACTTTACATGTGCTTTCTCACTCAGAGAAGCCTGATGATACTCAGTCTTACAAAATCTCTCTTTTTCTCTCACTCTCGTCTCTCTCTCTCTCTCTAAATCTCACAATGTCTGTTGATGCAAACTAACTTATATAGATTTTCTCAATCTCGTGACTTTTGAACATTCTAGAACTCAAGTTAAGACTAACTTTACAAATATGGTACATGTGTGAAATTTTCCCTTCACATAGGCATGTGCTTTTCTTCTTAGACTTTGACCTTCAAACTTATGTCCAGTTTGTGATTGGTTCTCCAACATTAATGAAGATTAAGCAAGTATCTTCTCCTAAAGTGATGAGAATAAAGAGAAAAGAACTAGAGGAATCACCAAAGCCCACCACTCAATAAACAATGGGCAAATCTATGAAGAAAGTATGGGAAGCGGTAGGAGTTACCGAGCCAGCTAGAAAGAAACTAAAATTATCCAAGGAAGTGAGGAGTCAAGCTCCACAAGAGGAGGAAGAGGAGGAAGTGCAAGAGCAAGAAACTGATTAAATGACAATCAGGGTGAAAGAAGACCCTAGAAAAGCCATTGTTGAGATGGTGGAACCCACTCAAGAAGAGATAATCGCATCACAAAGAGAAGTCCAGGCAATCTAACCCCCTACCCACCCATGATAGAAAAACAAAAGTTATATACATATTTTCTACAAGGATGCGAGGACAAGAGGATGGCCTACGAAAAGCAATATACAAAAATGTTGGATGACTTTTTTGATAAGGAAAATGACTGGACACAAGAAGAGCTAGAAGCCTACAAGAAGGCCCATGATAGTTTGTTGGAAGCAAAGACGGAAGCTACCTTTGTGAAAAGGGAAAAAGTCTTGAGGAAAATCTTTGATCAGTTGAGCCTAGCGAAGGATCAGAGGAAGCTAGTGAAGCCCAATAAGGTAAAGGTGATGCCACCCTCTAAGAGCAAATATGTAGTGGTCCTGACAGGGGAAGAAGACATGAGGCAACAAATGTTTGCAAAAAGCAACAAGAGATTCCTGAAAGAAGATGGGAAAAACCAGCAATATGAGCAGCCAATGTCGTACTTGATAGAGCCTCCACTGAAAATCCTTGAGAGTGGATCCACATTGGTAACAAGAGAAGATATGCAACTTATGTGCATACCACATCCTCAGGAGCCAGAGGAGCAATATGAGGAACCAAATGATGAAGAGAAAGATGTTGAAGAAGAGAAGGAAGAGATAAAATTATTATAGCAATTATTAGAATCAACAGAGACAGAGAAGCTGCAAGAGGACTTCAGCACCTAGAAGCTCAAAGAAATGGAAAAAGAAGTAGACCTGGGTGAATTTTTTGATGCATCCTTGGGATTTGAAGTAGAAGCAGAAAAAGAGATACAACAAGAAGAAACTGTGGTTCGAACCACTAGTCAATAAGAGAAGCAAAGCCAAGAAATGATAGTGTACCAAGACCCTGATGTGGTGATAGAAGAAGCGGAGGAACAGGAAGAATTCGAGAATGTCCTAACACAAAGCTATTCCACCATCAACTTGCATAAACTAAATGTGCAAATAATGATGCAAATGCCCCAAATCCGACATCTCAAAAGCGGCATGCAAATCATCCTTAAATTCAGCAATGTGCTTCTCATTAGGACCAGTGAGCAGCATACACAACAATGATTAGAAGTACAACATCTCCACACTTAACATATAAGGTGCTTTCAAATTGGTCTGTTTTCAAAACCATGTGCAATCAAGTAGGCATGCATCTTTTCATACCAAGCACATGGTGCTTGCTTCAAAGCTTATAATGTTTTTTTCAACCTGCACACTTTGTTTTCATGTTTGTTATCCACAAAACCACGGGTCTCAAATACATACACTTATTCATGTAAGTCACCATTCCAAAATGTAGTTTTAATATGCGATTGATGTACATTTGAACCATGATGAGCTGCAAGTGCACAAATGCTATGAATGGTAGTCATTCAGCATGTGGGTGCAAAGGTCTCATCAAAATCAATGCCTCTTTCTGGAGCATAACCTTTTGCAACAAGCCTAGCCTTATATCTATCAACCCTTCCATTAGGCTTACACTTCAGCTTGTATACCCATTTAATGCAATGGGCTTTTTTCCAGGAGGCAAATCACAGAAAGACCAGGTACCATTCTTCATAATAGCATCATATTCTTATTGTGTAGCAGCCATCCAATTTTCCAAATTTTGTGCTTCATCAAAAGAATATGACAAATGTGCATCTAATTTTGTATCTCACAAAGTGTGCAATAGCCATTTAGGCATAGTTTTTTGCCTCCTCTATATCAACCCTCTCATCAACAAGTGCATCATGTAAATTTGCATGAGAAATGGAATGATGTGCATCATCACGTGTAACTTGTAAAGGTTGGGAATTTTCCTCATTTGGACCAACACTTGACTGTCCACTTGTAAAAAGAGGAAGCAAAGTGTCATAGACATCTTTGGAGCTAATCAATGTCTTCTTAATACATGAAAGTAATGGTTGAATTTCATATTCAACAAAAACATCATGATTAACCAAAATGCATTTAGTCTGTGGATGATAGAGATGATAGCCTTTGCTTTTAGAACTATACCTAACAAAAATACATCTCATTGCTTTATTGTCTGATTCCCTGCATTGTTATTCAGACACTAATGCATATGCCAAACCTCAGATAGATGAGAAACAGATGGATTGTGACCATGCTAAACCTCATATGGAGTAATAGATTGTAGTGTTTTGGTGGGACACCTGTTAAGTACATATGATGCACACATAAGAGCCTCAAGTGAGAAGCTATGTGGTAAAGCTTGACTTTTGGCCATACAACTTGCCATCTCCATGAGAGATGTGTTCTCTCTTTCTATCTCCATTTTGTCGAGGTGTATATAAGACTTCACACTGATGTTTTATCCCACCCTAAGCCAGAAATGCATTAAAATCAGAAGAGGTGTATTCCCCCCCTTGATCAAAATGTAGAGTGACCAAATTACATGCTGATAGATTTTCAGCCATAACCAAAAACTATTTGAATCACATAAACACTTTAGAATTTACTTTCAATGGATACATCCATGCATGCCTAGAAAATTCACCAATGAAAATCACAAAGTAAAGGTAGTTCCCAAAAGAAGATGTCTGCATAGGACCACAAACATCACTGTGAAAAAGCTGCAATTCCTAAGTAGCTCTAATTGAACCATCTTTTTGTTGGAGTTTGAGGTCTGTGGAAGCACGCGAACAACAGAAGGAAGAAGAAGAAGCTTGGAGCACAACACACAATACTGAATGTATTACCACGAGAATGTACAAAGATAAGTAACCCGTTAGGGTTATAGGCGTATATACAAGCCGAGGGAAAAGGACCTCCTAAAGAGGGAAAAAAGTGCCCCAATGGTCCTAGTGTGTTCACACACATCACTACCTAAATATATCAACAAATTGCCTTGGGAGTGATGCATTGAATAAGGAGCTGACACTTATGTATAAGGAAGTGCCAAGCTATGTGGAATCAATCCACAAAAGGAAGTAAGCCCAAAGATTTGCAGAAAGCTTCAAAAGTCTCCCTAGGCAGAGCCTTTGTGTAAAGGTCTGCAATGTTCTCCTGTGTGGGCACATATGCCAAGCTGATCTCTCCAACACAGAACCTCTCCCTGACAGAATGATAATGCACCTCAATGTGCTTAGTGCGAGCATGGAACACATGGTTCCTCGCAACTGCTAATGCGCCCTGACTATTAGTGAAGATGGTGATGGCAGAAGACTGACCAACACCCAAATCATCCATAAGGCATTTGAACCACACACACTTAATAGTTGTTGTGAAGGTTGCCCTATACTCAACCTCACAACTCAAAGTGCCACAGTAGGCTGCTTCATGCTCAACCAAGGTATGCGTGAACTAACAAGCATGAAGCAAAAACCATTAGTGGACACATGAGTGTCATAGAAACCAGCCTAGTCAGAGTCAAAAAAGCATGTAAATTAGGGGTAGTGATCCCCCCTTGGGATAAAACAACCCAAGTACTCGGGTACCACTCAAGTAGCAAAAGATGTCCTTAACCGCCTCTCGCTGCTTGAAACCTAGGCAATGCATAAACCTACTCATTTATGAGACAACAAATGGAATACCTGGTCGAGTAATGCATAAGTAAATCAAGCATCCAAGAGCCTACTGATAGAGAACAACCCCAAATGCATCTCCAACATCATGAAGACTCAGTCGTAAGCCTATCTTCATAGGAGCAACAATAGGTTTATACTCATCAAGGACAAAATGCTGCAATAATGTGTCAATATATTTCGTTTGACACAAACCTACTCTGCCATCAACTTGCGTAAATTGAATGCCCAAATAATGACGCAAATGCCCCAAATCAGACATCTCAAATGAGGCATGCAAATTAGCCTTAAAATCAGCAATATGCTTCTCACAAGGACCACTAAGCAACATGTCATCAACATACACAACAATGATTAGAAGCACATCATTAGCACGCTTAATATATAAGGTGCTTTCAGTTGGACTGCTCTCAGAATCATGTGCAATCGAATAGGCATGTATCTTTTCATACCAAGCACGTGGTGCTTTCTCTAAACCATATAATGCCTTCTTTAACCTGCACACCTAGTTTTCAAGCCCTCTAGAGGAGGTGGAAGAAGTTTTCAATCTCAGTCCTACAACAACAATTATTATAATTATGCATCATATCAGAAGGATGACATGACTCTCATCTTGAATGCAACTCATGAAGCAGTAGGAGAAGATCAAAGGGTGTTTTATATTGACTCACGATGTAGTAATCATCTGAGTGGAAATATATCATTGATGACTGATATGGAAGCAAAGGTGAATGGACATACTGTTCAAACAGGTGACAACACTAAGCATAAAGTGGAGAGTATTGGATCAATAAAGACAAAGAGTGGAAGTAGACTCTTGAGCAAGGTACTTTATGTTCCTAATATTCCTAAAAACTTGATAAGTGTAGGGCAAATTGTGGAGAAGAGATATGAAGTCAGATTCACAAATGATGGTGTTTATGTGCAAGATCCAAATCAGGGATATAGAAATATCATTGCAGGTAAAAAGGAAGGAAGGCGGTTTACTCTCAAAGTCCAAGGTAATGTGGGACATGCCTTATTTACTTATGGAAATCAAAAGATGTCTGAATTAGACCTATGGCATAAAAGGTTAGGTCATTTTAATGAGAGAGCCATAAAGGAAGTGTCAAAGAATGATGTGGTGCTTGGTTTGCCAAACATTAAAGGGAAACACATGGTGTACAAGTTTGAAGCTTGTCAATTAGGTAAAGCACACAAAAGTTTATACAATAAATCAGGGTACAAGTATTCAAATATGCTTGAATTGATTCATACATATGTGTGGGGTCCTTCAAGGGACTATAGCATAAATGGATCCAGATATTATGTGTTGTTTGTTGATGATGCAACCAGATGGATTACTTTATATGTAATCAAGGACAAATCAGAAGTGTTCAAGACATTCAAGCATTATCATGCTTATGCAGAAAGGATTACAGGACAAAAGCTCAAGAGGTTGAGATCAGATGGAGGGGGAGAGTATTTTTCTAAAGAATCTGATGATTATTTGTGGAATGCAGGTATAAAAAGAGAAGTAACTTGCAGGTACTCTCCTCAACAAAATGGAGTTGCAGAAAGAAGAAATAGAACTCTTGTAGAGTTTGCAAGAGCAATGATGAAGGAAAAGAATTGTCCAAACTACTTATGGGCAGAAGTTATCAACATTGCAACATACCTTGTGAATAGGTTACCTTGTAAGGCTTTGAATGGAAGAACTCCTTATGAAGCATGGTGGGGTAAGAGACCTACTCTTGATCATTGTAAAGTATTTGGATGTTTAGCATATGCTTATGTTCCTTCACAATTGAGACATAAGCTAGAACCCAAAGCAGAGAAGTATGTGTTTATTGGGTATGATGATAGACAAATGGGTTACAGATTGTGGAATCCATCCACAAAGCAATTTCTTGTTACCAAAGATGTTACATTTGATGAGCAAAGCACATGGTATACAGGGTCAACAAATGATTATGTAGTTGTTGAAGAAATACAAAGGAAAGGGAAGACAAAAGTAAGTGTGTATGAAGAAGATATTGATGATGTTGATTATAAAAGTAAATTGCAAGATAATGTTGAAGGTGGGCCAAGATTTGATCCAGAATCAAATGTGGCTGAGACTTCAAGAAGTGCAGAGGTCAAAAGATCCTCAAGACAAAGAAAAGAGCCTATCAGGTATAGCTATGATACATCTTTCTTAACAACAAAAGATTATGCTTACATTGTGAAGACAGAAGAGGACCCAAACACATATGAAGAAGCTAAAGGTAAACAGAATTGGGAGAAGGCAATGCAAGAAGAGTATGATGCTCTACTTGAAAATGAAACATGGGAGTTTGTGCCAAGACCAAAGAATCAGAAAGTCATTGGATGTAAGTGGGTGTATAAAACAAAAAGGTTTGCAGATGGAATACTCGTAGAGTCTATATAAGGACTTGAAATCACTTGTACATTACATGGAAGCAATATACATACACTTGTGACCATCATTGTCTTGCTCCTTCAATTCTGTGCATCATCTTCTTCGCCAACAGTAATCTTGCAGAGGCTACTGCTCTCTCTCCAGAGCTTCAAATTGAGTGGAAGATGGCTCATTGGAAAGTTATAAGTGTCTAGTTTATGCTTATAAAGTTTCATAGCACTTGGTTTAGTATATTGGGAGAAATCTGAGTTTTTTCTATCTCGGGGTCAATCTCTATGTATTCCTGAAAAATAGGAAGTACCACCGGTGAATGTCTCTTTCATTCCTATAGCATATTTTGCTTATTCCTTATAATTTTGTGCATTCCATACACTCAACCCTATGTGTATCACTCCCATAAAAGGATTTTTTCTAATTGTAATCACGTTAGTTGCTATGGGCATTTGAAGTTCATTGTCTCTTCCATAGATAGTAATTTTTTTTAGCTAGTCGACTCGCAAACCTATCTGTTTTGTATCAACTCATTCTCCTTGATGCTCCAAAGTACATAGTGTGTTTCTTTGCATGCCTATAAGGTCTATTTGATTCTCCATAAGCTCAAGGGCTGGTCTTGTGCCGGTTGGGTTGACTAAACTTCGTCGCTTCAAAATGCACTTTTCTACCTTCTACAAGCTTCTCCAAGTTCTTTCATGAAGCAGGCTCCAAGAGCATCCAATTACAGGCTTTTTAAGTTCTTGAATGAATGTGGATTTCAAGCATCAAAGGTAGATAGTAGCTTGCTAGTGAAAGCAAGTGAAAATGGATACATATACATGTGTATTTATGTTGATGATATTATTTTCACAGGTACAGATGCTCAAGGAATCAAGGAGCTTAAGAAACAAATAGAGAAGGAGTTTAAGATAAGTGATTTGGGAAACTTATCTTATTTCTTAGGAATGCAGATTGTATATACTCAACATGGAGTATATGTTACACAAGAGAGGTACTTGAAGAATCTTCTGGTCAAGTTCAACATGGAGGATTGCAAGCCTTCAACCACACCATTGGAGGTAAATCATAAGTTGAGCAGGTATGGAGGTGAAGAGTTTAATGACATGAAGAAATATCAGAGTTTGGTAGGTAGTTTAATCTATGCTACCTTGACAAGGCCAGATCTATCATATGCAGTAGGTGTGTTATCACAATTCATGCATTGTCCAAAGAAGACTCATTGGATTGCAGCTCAAAGGGTACTCAGATATATCAAAGGAACCCTAAGTGAAGGTTTGTATTATGGATTTACTTCTGATACAAGAATCAAAGTGTTTAGTGATGCAGATTGGGCACGTGATTCAGATGATAGAAGATCTACTCATGGGTATCTCTGTTATATTGGAGATAAATTAGTTTCTTGGTGCTCAAAGAAGCAACGTACAGTTGCTTTTTCATCCACAGAAGCTGAGTATAAAGGAATGGTAGAGGCTGCAAAAGAAGTAATATGGTTAAAGACCTTGTTGAAGAGTTTTGGAACTGACCAGAGTACTCCAATGATTTTTGGAGATAATATGAGTTCATTGTATTTGGCAGTTAATCCTGTTTTTCATGCCAAGACTAAGCATATAGAATTCAGTATCATTTCTTGAGGGAAAAGGTACTTGATAAAGAGATTGAAGTGATGTATACTCCAACAAAAGAACAAGTTGCAGATATGTTGACAAAAAGCTTGGATGGACCTAAACTACAAATATTCAAAGAGATGGTAGGAGTAAAGAAGAATGGAATAATCACAATTAGTGATTGAGGGGGAGCTGTTGGAACAAAACAATCACAAATTGATGATTACAAAGAGCTTGAAGCAAGTCTATGATTAGATTGAAGTTCAAGAAGTCATTTGAGGAAGTGAAGAGATCTCAGAAGTGAAGCCTTTATACATATGTACATTACAGTTAGAAATTCTTGTAATATGAGTATAGATAATCCTTAGGATGATAAGGAGTAATGTAATAGATGCAAGATAAGTCTAGAACCATATGTATATAATTCAATGATGTAAAGAAATACATGTGAGAGTCATTAGAAGCCAAGTGTCATTAAGGTAGATGTGTAGAGAGTGATCTTTACGAGTTAGTGTCGGGTCTTTCTCTGATTTCTCTCAGTCTGATCATGTGGATCAGAAATCCTTTTGTACACATTGAATTTGGAAGAAACTATGTTCAAAGTTTCATGCTCTAATTCCTTTCATGCTGTGAGTATGATCAATAGGAACATTTGTATGTAAAGTTTGCAGCAAGACTTCTCAGAGTTGCACACTTTTTCGTGTCAATGTTTTGCTTAGATCTCAGTGCACAGTGTAAAGTTTTTAATAACTGAGCACTCAAAATCTAAGTTAGAAGATAAGGAAGCTATGGCTAAAAGCATTTAGCAAAACGGGATCTGTGCTGTGAGAAATCAACTTAAGAAGTTGACTATGTAGAAGTCATCATTTTTGGAAGACAGTTTCTAACACAGGTTTGATCTAAGTGATCAAATTAGAAATCTAACAGTTCTTTTGAAGAACTAATGCTCAATATAGTTGCACAAAGGCAGCACGGATATGTGAGTATCATTTGAATGATTAAAATCGAAGTAATACAAAGAGATTGAAGTCTATTTTTGAAGCAGATTCTTGAAGATGAAGAGAGCTTCATACAGAGAAGTATTTCTTAATATATGTGAAAGACAATTTGAAGTTTGTGTAAAGTTTGATTTATTCTTGATATAGAGAAGTTCTTAAGTCAAGATAAATCGAACATTTGGAGATTAAAAGGTCCCCAACATACCGAAAGCCCCGCAGGGGCATGCATCATGCTATAACGTGAAAGAAGGAGGATCCAAAGAGTGCAAACAAAGAAGTTTAATAAAGTCTTTCCCACACCCATAAGGTCCTTCCAACAATAGGAAGAACTCCAATGAAAGGTGACTAACTATAGGTCATCTTAGCCATTGAGTGCATGCGGTGAAAAGAACTATACAAGCTAAAGAAAAAAAAGTAGGCCAAATAGAAGGACAACACGCCTCTTGATGCAAGGAGAACTGATAGAGCAGAAAAGAAAAAAGCATGGGACTTAGGTTCGGACAAGGTAACAAATTTTGTGGAAGCCCTAAAGTCTTCCTCGACCACTGTTGGTGTGGAGTTAAGACAAATATAAATTGCCTCTCAATCTTTAAGGCTTCCATGATTGTTGGTAGCAGACAATGCAACATGAAATATTAGAAGAAAAAGGATCAAGTTGAAGAACAAGGCAAAAGAACAGAAGCATGTCAAGGGACGACATAGACTAAGAGGAGGAGAGTGTTGCAGGAGAAAGAAGCAACGAGAAACATGCCAAAAGAAATTCAAATTTAGGCATAATTTTCTTCTTCAAATTCCCATGATATCATGTCAAAAGCCATGTAAATGCTTTGGAGGAGTCCTCTAGATGCATGGTTACTGAATGTTGTAACATTAGCCTTATACAATAGTAAGAATATAGTGTTTTTCAATAAAGTACCAGTCTCTTGTGTGAAAGGACCATTCTTAGAGCACATGTATATAAGTCAATTGATGACTCTTTGTAGAGACTTTTTGCCATTGTGAGTAATCAAGCTGAAATTTCGAATTAGCTTGTTCTCTATTGATTATCTTCTTCTCCAAGGGATTGCATATGTGTTTAAGGCTTGAAATATGTGTAAAGGAGTGTGGTCTACCCCTTCCCTTCTTGTTTAAGCCACTGTAGTGCATGTGTGAATCTTGGTGAGTTGCAAAGTAGGAGTGGTGGTTTCCCACCATTCAATATTTTGCTCATAACTCGAAGTGCATTTGTGAGATTAGATTGAAAACACCATCATTAGATGCAACTTGCCAAGAGCTTTGAAATGAATGTGTTATATTTGGATATCTTGGCTAAGACAAAAGGCCTAATTTATGCTTGCTGCTCCAATAAGTATCACGACATGCTTGCATTTTTAGGGGGATAAGTGAGTTGAGAGGTAGATGAATCCATGATACATACATGGTTAGAACCTTCAGTTCATTTTCCATCATGTGCAGGCATGTCTTCATCCAGTTGATATGTCTAAATTCACACATTGATAATTAAACATGCATTAATCCACCACTATATGCACTTCTAGGCGATTGAGGTATAGTCTGAGTTAACAAAACCCCCTAAGGCTCTATGACTTAGGTATACACATTTTTGGCACCGTTTTTGGGGATCTAGTCCAATCAAGGTGCCTACATGATGGTAATGGCTGAAAAGTGAAGGTATCATGTGATGAGAAGTAGTTTCAATAAGTGCCAAGTCACTAAAAAGTTTTGCACTCATTACTTCACACACATGTGGTGTGTAATGAGTTTGTAGGTCTAGGAGTGAGGGAGTGAGAGAGAATTAGGGTTTAGGACTAAGAGTAAGTTGGCAGGATTAGTGTAGGAAAATCATCACAAGAAAATCCAAAAATTGAATCATTTTCATTTCAGGCCTTGGTCACCCTAAGGACCCAAAATACCAAAACATTTCAGACTTTAGTGTCCTAGTCACTTGTACTAGTTGCAAGCTACGTGAGCGAACTAGTGATCAATATCGCAAGGCAAGTATCATGACGCACAAAGGGAGTGAGCAATAGAGAAGTGAGAAAATGAATTGACCAAAGTAAGTCTGGCATCTTCTTAAACTTAAAAATCCATTAAAACAGTTCAAAACATGACACGACACAATAGAAGTATCACCGGGGTTGTAGGAAGGGGTTTGAGTGGGATCTTGCACTCACAAGCACATGACAGAGAATAGGAACATCTGAAGAGCACAACACACAAAACAAATTTGAATTTAGACCTTGCTAAGACCAAGTATGGTGATTGGTTGAGTTCAAGTATTGTGAAGTTCGAATTCCTGTGTATCACAATACTTTGCATGTATCATGTATTGTATCCCGGTGTATCACTATACTTCACATGTATCGTGTATCATCAGGTTGAGTATCATATATCATGTATCATCTCCTCATGTATCATGATACCTCACACATATCGTGTATCATTGGGTTGAGTATCATGTATTGTGTATCGTTTCCCCGTGTATCACAATACCTCACATGTATCATGTATCGTTGGGTTGAGTATCGTGTATCGTGTATCATCTCCCCATGTATGGTGATACCTCACACATATTGTTTGTTGTCAGGTTGAGTATCATGTATCATGTATCATCTCCCCATGTATTACGATACCTCACACATATTATGTATCGTGTATCACATATCATCCAGCTCTTGTATCATGTGTCATGTATCATCAAGTGGCCAAGTATCGTATCGTGTGAGAAAATATCGTGTATCATGGGTACACAAGTATCATATTGTGGATTATCTGGTATCATGTATCACTTGATCTAGTATCATGTATCACGTGCAACTAAGTATCATGAGGGATCAAGTATCATCCACTTGTCAAGCATTGTGTATTGTAGAACAGTGTGTATCGTGGTTAATGAAAAGTGCTCAAAGATCTTGGAAAAAGGAAAACTGAGAGTCATAAGTGATTCTATTAAGGGACAATCATAGGGTTAAAGTAGACCTAAGAACTAGTATTGAATGAACTTAAGATCGGGACGAGTATTAGGTAGTCGAAGAAGTGTAGTACTATCCGTTCGAAGTGTACCTCAGCTAAGCACATATTCTATCTACTCTGATAATTCTAGTGATTCAGAGAAAGAAAGACTCATGGCCTCTAAAGATATGCATAGCTCCGTGCCTATGATTGGTTTCATTTCTAGAGTTGATGGAGAATATAGGACATCCCTACAATATATCTCTACAAATGTACATGGATTATCCATCTACCTTGATGGTCTTAATAGATTTGTAGAAAGAATGAGAACTTCAACCAAATTAGAAATAGTCCCAAGAACAATGGTCAAGTATGAAGGAAGTGTCTACATGGATAAAATAGGACAAATATATGTAGTGATTGAGAATCTTGAGCAGATAAATGAAAGAGGAGAAGTGGAGGAATTTGAGAGCCCTAATAGACCTGTGAGTGGAGACAGTGTGACCACTCCTAGGGGGAAATCTATGGTCACTCAGGTACTAAGATGATATCTAATACCCCATGATGATTATTTGATTGATGTGTACCTGGTAAGTGGATTAGACATATATTGCTGGCCACTTCACCTATACAAGGAGAAGGCATCAACCCAACCACTATCTATGAATTGAGAGATCATGAAAACTTGTATAGATTTACCTACCTAGATAGAAATCAAAGACGATATTGGCTAGTGGATGATCATGATAGGTCAAGACTAAGTTACATGGGGTTGCCCATATTCCCTCCTCGAGAGCAAGCAACCACTTCACAAAATCCTTTTGGAACTCATTAGAATACTAAAAACCTAGCCTCGAGACAAACCAACCAATGCAGTGTGCCAATTGGGTCACGAGTGCATTTTTCCATGCCTGGGCCTAACCCCAATAGTCAACCTACTCGGAGATTTGGAGGTATAAATAGGCCACAGTTTCAGATGAGGCCACCTCAAGGAGTTGGACCAAGAGGACAACCGGTACGTCCTACTATCCCATAATCCTTTGAGCCCTAGAACCAGGTAGAAGGTTGAGGCCGATTCAGGTGGCCAAATGTGTGAGAAACCATTATGATGGCTCCAAAGAACCATATGACCATATTGTGGAATTCAAGAAAGTATTATGTGCAGAACAGGTGGATGACTTCTTTGTCCAATATGAATCCTTTGGTCTAACCCTTATGGGAACAACCTTGACTTGGTTCCAACCATTGGATCCTAATCGTTTTGCAAATATTGAATAATTCTTCCAAGAATTTATAGGAGAATTAACCAAGAGAGGAATCAAGCACGATTCCTCTTCATTGATCCATAGCTTCAAGCAGACCCCTAATGAGATGGTGAAGAATGCAGCCAGATGATTCAATCAGTATGTAGATAGATCTTTTGTGACTGAGAGGCCCTCCTGATAAAAAATGATCTCATTGTTTCTAGATGGGCTAACCAATGGAACTTTAAGAACTTTGGTTTATGTGAAGCGATTACAGATGTTGAGTGACTATTTGCAAGAGTATAGATTTGGAAGACAACCGTATAGATTTGGAAGACAACTTAGCTGATGACCTAAAAAATTCCACTAAATCAGAAGATACTATGAGGAATGCCACTTCAAGCACCAATAATGTAGAAGAACTTGCAAAATTGGTAGCTAAGAAGTTAGGAGTCTAGGGAAAAATAAATTGCCAGAACCCCCCCATGAGAATACCAATGTTACAAAGGTGCATACGTTGTGGTGGAGACCATCCATCCCACATCTACATAAGAGGACCAATACCACCATAACCCTATCAATACAATAGGTAGCTAGTCCAAGGGCCCAATTTGTACTTCCACATTGAACAAAAGTATGCCATCCATAACATTTAGAACTGTCCCTTTAATAGAGAATCTAGACCCTCTGCACCACCACAATATAGACCTTATGGATACCCACCCAGGGATCACGATTGAAAGGCCCCAAGATATAATCCATAGTCAGGGCCACCGATAGCACTAAGACCATACAAGTATGGAGGGTATAGTCAACCACAACCAATGTTAGGATAACAACCACCACATCCATAGAATGTAGTTCTAGTAAAGTACACTCAGCTGAAAGAAAATCTTAAAAGAGCCATAGTGCCATCCACACCCTTGGCAAACACAAAAACTTAAGCTAGGGATATGACTAGACTGAAGGAAACTACTATACTTATGATGCCAGTCTTACGGAGTTTGATCAGGCTTACGAGCCACCTTACTATGGATATGAGGGGTATGAAAGTTCTTATGGACGAGAATATGCTAGTCTCGTGTACATCACCCCTAGGGCCCCTGTCTCAACTAGACCTCCAACAAGGCTGCTTGTACCAAGGGGACCTTGGTACTGATGTGGAGGAGATCACTTCATTAGAGAATGCACATTGCCTTACAACCCACCACCCCAATGCAGCCGGGAAGGATATTATAATGATTGTTTTAAGGAACACTTATTTTGAGATTGCTCAAAGAACCCCAATAAAATCTCCACTACTATGCAAATCAAAGTAATTGAATCCTCAAGAAGTGATGAAGAATGCATTGTGCTTCTAAAGGCCATAACACGAGCCATGGCTAAGGAGAACTTGGAAAGAGTAGCAGTGGAAAACCCAAGGATTGATGAGGAACGAGGACCTAGATTCCAAGTGGTTGAAGACTCAGAGCAATCGAAGGACACCTCTAAAATGAAAAAGTCCCAAAAGTGGAAAACAAGAAGAGAAAAACTTAAAAACAAATGGATTAGAAAGAGGAGCAAGGAAAAAGATAAAGCTCTAAAAGAAATTGAGATCAATGAAAATCATGAAGCACATAAAAAAGCCAAGGTATGATTATGAAGTCAGGCAAAGAACAGACAGGATCAATTCTAGCAGATCCCATGCCCGAAGACCTAAACATGTGGTTGAAAGCCTATCAATCCAAGATAGAGACATGACCTAGCATGGAGCAACATGATAGAAGCTACCCAAGAGGAGACCTAGAGAAGGAGAGGTGGGAAATATGTAAAAATTTGATTGAAATTGCGCAAACTACGATTGAGCAATCAATACCAATCCTCCCCAATACCAGGATATTAGAAGCCAAATTTCAAAACTGTTTAGAAATTGTTAACCAATGATGAAAGGAGAAACAACAAGATGAAGAGGTAGAGGAAGGCATAAGTAATGCAAGAAGAGAACAAGACTTGATAATTCCAGAAGGAGAGATGATATGGTCACATGACCTATGGGCTAAACTTCACAATGAATGATGGAAAAGGGATGAAAACAAGGAACCACCTTTCGAAGAGATAGACATCCCCACAAACCTACCCAACTTAGAACCAAAAGTGATCTATGAGGAACTATCAAATCTAGACCATGAAAGAGATGATGTAATAAGTTTAACAATGCTTCTCAATTGTACAAGAGAATATGAACCCAAATCTAAACTTTTCCATGCACCCACAATGAGGGATGAAGAAAAAAAAACTAAGGGATGGAAATTTGAGAACGCTATGAAAGTTGAAGAAAAAAGAAAACAAAAGTCCATTGTTCTTTAACCTTGGAGGAGTTGCTTCAAGTTAAACCTCAGTTGTGGAGAAGATTAGTGCAACAGTTGAACCAAGAAGAAAGTAACCCACCTATGGAGAAAGATAAGGTGGCAGCCACGACCACAATCAAAATCTTGATTGACAAAGTGGGAGAATTCAACGAGGGAGATGAGGGAAATACATGCCTCCCCATAACCTTTCGAGGATATGTAACCAAAGCAGTTTTGGACATAGGAGTGGGAGTGGGAATTGCAACCAAAGAAATATGGGAAAAATGAGGAAAACTTGCATTATGACCAACAGGGATGAAGTTACAACTAGCAAATGGCCATGTTGAGAGACCCTTAGGAATCTTAGAAAAGGTCATTCTAACTACATGTGGAGCGGACTTTGAGCACACTCTAGAAATTTTCCATTTCAGAAAAGCAAGTAACTTTGAGATGATATTAGGACAACCTTTTATGAGACAATTGAGAGTAGTGCAAGATTGGGGAAGGAATGCTTTGTACCTCCAAAGTCAAGGAGCTACAACAAAAATTAATTTGCACACTTTTCCATATAGAGATGTACCACCCCTACAATGGAATCCTATACACAAAGAGGAAGACAATGTGTCCATCCATAGTGTGGGATCAGGTGACCAATCTTGGAAGAATGAAGGTGTCCAAATATGGATGTGCAAAGAAGCTAAACGGGAAGAAGGAAGACAACAATTCTAGCTGACATGGCACGAAAATTATATGCCTATAGAAGACCTTGTGTACATGCCACAAATCTTTTCAGATGAAGCATGCAAGCCACATGGATGGATGGAAATATTAGCAATAGTGGATGTTCGCGTAAACGAAGAAGTCTTAATGATGTGTCGATGAAGAAGGATACGATGTAAATTTGTACATGATAGTCCTCCAGGAAGTAGAAGCAGGAGAAGTAGCAAAAAAAGAGTGGAGCACGGACTATGAAAGCATTGAAATGGGACCTGAATTTGATTCAAAAGAACAATACTTTAAAGAGGTGGAATAAGAGGAAGACGAAGAAATTACTAGAATACTTTCCATAGAGAGGTACCAAGAGAGACATGATGAGAAGAAGGTTCAAGTTCTGGAAGAGCAGTATCCTGACTCGTTTGAAGTACTGAAACATTTCAGAAAATATGAGGTAGAAGAGAGAAGAATAGCAATTCAAATACCAAAGAAGGAAGCTCAAGAAGGAGAAACATATGATAACAAGTAGTAGTAACCATGGAACGAGAAGAGGAAAGATGTACTTACATAGGAAATGATGTGTCAATGGAAGAAGAACAAGAACTAATAGAGCTAATTCAAGAATGTAGAGACATGTTCGCTTGGACATACAAAGACCTCAAAGGATTAGATCCCTCTATTTTTTCCCTGGAATTCCAATGACTCTAGATGTGAAACCCTCAAAACAAAGACCGTACACCTACAATGATGTTTATTCCACCAAGATTAAGGAAGAGATTGATAAGTTATTGAGCAAGATTTATATATAAAATCAAACACACATAATGGGTGACACCATTAGTAGTTGTGCATAAGAAAAATGGGAAACTTTGGGTTTGTAGTTCTATTCATTGTCCATATATATTGGAAATGGATTTAGAACTACAACCATATGAATAAATATATGATAGAAGTGTAGTTATTGTTGGTGTAGACCAATCATAAATTGGTGCTTATGAAGGTCAATGAATTCAAGTAAGAGCATGGACAAAGATAAAGAGAAGTTTAGTGCAGATAAAGATCAAGAAGAATGAAGAAAGCAATGGGTAGAAAGCATGAGACATGACTGAGCATACGTTCACTTCAAGATGTTCCTAATTAGTGTATTATAGCTAATTAAATAACAAAGCAAGTGAATAACAATGTATTGGTCATGATCCACTTAAGAATTCGTGACTATATAAGTCAATTATGACTATAGAAATTAAGAGAGTTCATTATCATGGAAGAGGTAGAAGTGTTGAGGGAAATCTATAGGATTAGAGCTCAATCTAGTTCACATCTCTCTTAAGATGATCACGTGGATCAAAAATCCTTTTACATAGATCTAATTCAATAGTAAAACAAGCTCTGGTTGGCACATCTCCTCGATTAATGTTTTGCTCACATATCAATGAGACGTGTAGAGTGTTTTGTGTTTAAGCACTATAAATCTATGTTGAAAGATAAGGAAGATATTTCCAAAAGCATTTTTCAAAATGGTTTTTAGTTTGAGAGAAATCAGAGATTGAAGTCAACTATGTCAAAGTCGCCATTTTTGAACATCAGTTTCACATATACTTTTGATCTTAGTGATTAATCAAAGTTTTAGTCAGTCTAATCAAAATTTTATTGTACCTCAAGGTTGTGCAAGGATCATATAAAGATTATTATGTAATTTGGAGCATTAAAATCTATGACATTTGCAAGTAATGAAGTTGAATCTTGAGGCACACTATTGAAGAAGAACAAAAGTTCCCAATTGAAGAAGGAAGTATACTTCAATCTCGAACTTGGAAAGATTTGAAGTAATTGATGTAAAGTCTTGTCTATACTTGACATAGAGGTGCTCTTAAGTCAAGGTAGATTTGACATTGGGGATTTGAAGATCTCCATTAGTGGTATCAGAGCTAGAAGAAGATCAAGTCAAAAGACTGAAGAAGAAAGTCCTAACTACTACAGATTTTCAAATTGAAGTTAAAGAAAGGATTGGAAGGCTAAAGTTTTGCAAAATAACTTTAGAGTGATACAAAGGAAATTAACCAAAGACGTAATTTTAGAGGTAGAGGTGGTAGAAATACATATGGTAGAGAAGGTGGAAGAAACTTCCAAAATCAATCCTACAACAACACCTACTACAACTATGCATCAGACCAAAAGGAGGATTCAACTCTAATCATGAATGCTACACATGAATCAATAAATGAAGACCAAAGAGTATTCTACATTGACTTAGGATGTAGCAATCACCTGAGGGGCAACATTGCCTTGATGATTGACATGGAACAAAAGGTGAGTGGACAAACAATTCAAACAAGAGACGATACCAAACATAAAGTGCAGAGTGTTGGAGAGATGGATGGATACCTCAAGGAAGTGAGGTGCTACTGCTAAAACATGCTTTGTACCTACCCTAAATCACTTCAGAGTTTCATAGTAGGACTATTTAACTTGCAAATGACACCAAGAGAGTATCTATGTACTTTGGATTCGATGCTTGAAACAATTGAATCAAAACAGACTACTTCACAAATAGCTAGTGTCACAAAACTTGCTATTTTGGTCCTCACACCTGCTAGTTTTTTTACTCAGTGCTCACAGTACAGTAAAAATTGCTTAAATTCCTTTTGAGGGGATTAAATTAGCTTATATATATAATGATTACAAGTGGAATCATCTAAAAGGATGAACTATACTCTGAGAAATTAATTCAGCAATCCAAAGCTTACCCTCGACTTTTTAGGGACTGAAGAGTAGATGACCAGTGATCAGTTCAATGGTTATTTCTCCCAAATGGATGTAGAAAATGATTAGAAACCTTAATAGCATAAAGTAGACTTCAAGATGGTTCCAACAAGATATAGATCATGAAATATGGTTGCAAAATCACTGAGATATGATCAACCAAAGTTCACTGTTCTGAGTAGTCATAGCAGAGAAGTAGACAGAGATGATCAATGATGTATATGTATTACAGCACATGATTATACAAGATCATTGGCATTGCAATGGTGCTCAATGATAGAGGAATGAGTAATCTATAGTGTAAGCTACTCAAACTCTACAAAAGATCAAAGAAGGAGCTCACAATGAGGCCACACAGCCGTGAGTTCTTACAAGTCCTTTCATAAGAAATTTTTCCTCCAAGTTTGAATTTGAATTCAAACTTGGCTCCACCTAAAAGTGATTCCTCCAATTGAGGAGATATTCTCTCATGAAAAAGCTCATAGCTCATACTTCTCCTAACTCCACGAGATTTTGGCTTTACAGGATTCTCAATGATTCAACCTTTTACAAATGGTAAATGACAAAGTGTTACAAGCTATGGTTCAAGTGAATCATCACATGCTTCCACATATAATCCTCCAAGCTAGGCCAATGTGAAGGCTTGTATATTTGCACCAACAGCTCCCCCTCAAGCCAAACATATTGGCTTGTATTTGCATCATCAATCTTCATAGATATACTGCAATCCAATCATGTTTTTAAACCTGCAAAGCTTAGTACCATCAAGTGCTTTGGTTAACAAATCTGCACATTGCATATTTGTAGATACATATGCCAATTGAATCTCTTTGCTCACAAGTTTCTCTCTAACATAGTGATCGTGTACTTCTATATGCTTGGTTCTTGCATGATAGATGGGATTGGCTGCAAGATGCAAAGAACTTGTATTATCACCAAAGATCATAGCTGAATGAGTATGAAGTCCCAAATCTGAGTAGAGCAATCTAATCCAAATAGCTTCTTGTGTAGCGTTTGCTAATCCCTTGTATTCAACCTCTGTTGAAGATAGAACAATAGTTGGTTGCTTCTTGGAAGACCATGAGATAGGCTTATCACCTACAAAAGAAAGATATCCAGAAGTACTCCTTTTGTCATCCTTACAACCTGCCCAATCTGCATCTGAGTATAACTTAATATCGAAATCTGATGTGTATGGGAAGCAAAGACCTTGGTTTTGAATACTTTGAGATACTTCAAAATACTTTTAGCAGCTTCCAAGTGAGGTGCTCTAGGTTTATGGATGAATTGACTTAGAACACTTACTCTATAACATATATCAATCCTTGTCAAGGTTGCATAGTTTAGACATCCAACTATGCTTTGATAACCTGCAATGTCTTCAAGCAAATCACCTTCATGAGCACTCAATTTATGATTTACCTCCATAGGGGTGCTAGCTACTTTTGCATTCTCCAAGTGGAACTTCTTCAACATGTCCTGTACATATTTTCTTTGAGTGATATAAATTCGAGAATTTGTGTAGACTAACTCAAGTCCAAGAAAATACTTCAGAAATCCTAGGTCACTGATTTTGAACTCCTACGTCATCTGATTATTTATTTGTTTGATGCCATTGGCATCACTACCTGTAAGAATGATGTCATCAACATACACACATAAATATATAAATTTTGAATTACTCCTCTTGACAAATAGAGAAGAAAATGAATCCTTGATCCTGAAGATAGGTTGTTAACCTATGGTTCCATGCCCTAGGTGCCTGCTTCAAACCATAAAGAGCTTTTTTCAATTTGCATACATGATTTACTTTGCTTGGGTTTTCATAGCCACGAGGTTGTGCCATGTAAACCTCCTCTGAAATCTAGCCATTGAGAAAGGCATTTTCCACATCTAGTTGCACTCATATGTTGTGTGATTAGACATTCCACATATATTGCATGGGGAAGAGTTGAAAAGTCTCCCCCTACCTTGCTTACCTCCTCTACCCCTTCCTCTTGAGTTCCTACCTCTTCCTGCATAGTTAGCTTGAGAAGTAGTAACTTCATCTTCAACATTTTTGCTCTTCCATTTATCTTTAGACTTTCCTTTATATGTATATAGGGTAGCAAAATTGTTACCTCTTGATGGTTCTCCATTTTTGTTGAGCTTGGCTTCATGGGTAAAGAGTTGTCCCATGAGAGTGGTAAGATCTGGAACGTAAAGGTCCATTGCAGTTGTGAAAGCTTCCCACTTATCATCTGCCTTGATGCCATTGATTATGTGTCTCACTATTTTCTCTTCTTCAATCTCCTCTCCTATGCTTGCCAATTGATCAACCACATCCTTTACTTTGGTCACATACTCTAAAACATTATGCTTAGGTTGCTTCCTTTAAGTAGTAAACTCAATGCACAATTGATTTTTTCTAGCTCTTATATTGGAAGAAAAATATGAAGATAGAGTATCTCAAGTCACTTGGGAAGTTTTACAATTCCTAATGTGAGAAAGAAGGAATTCAGAAATAGAGTTAAGTAGATATGACCTTGCTAAAGCATCTTTGGCACACCATGAGGAGTCTCTCTAGCTCTTCTCTTGTAGGTTGTCCTTTGCTTCTGAATATGGGCATCTCTTCATCTCCTGATATGTATCCATAGAGACTCCTTCCTTGTAGATAGGTCTTCATCCTCAAGGACCATGCTAGATAATTATTCGTGTCCAATTTATCAATGAAAGAAGGGAAACCATCTCCCATTTTACCTTAACTTGCTCTGATACCACTGTTGGAGAGATGGATGGATACCTCAAGGAAGTGAGGTGGTACTGCTAAAACCTGCTTTGTACCTGGCCTAAATCACTTTAGAGTTTGATAGTAAGACCTTTTATCTTGAAAATGACACCAAGAGAGTACCTATGTACTTTGAAGTAGATGCTTGAAACAATTGAATCAAAACAGACTACTTCACAAATAGCTAGTGTCACAAAACTTGCTATTTTGGTCCTCACACCTGCTAGTTCTTTTGCTCAGTGCTCCCAATACAGTAACAATTGCATAAATTCCTTTTGAGGGAATTTAATTAGCTTAGATATCTAATTATTACAAGTGTAATCATCTAAAATGATGAACTATACTCTGAGAAATTAATTTAGCAATCCAAAGCTTACTCTTGACTTTTTAGGGACTGAATAGTAGATGACCAGTGAGCAGTTCGATGGCGATTTCTCCCAAATGGATGAAACAAATAGCTTTAAACTTTTAGAGCATAAATTAGACTTCAAGCTGGTTCGAACAAGTTATAGATCATGCAAAATGGTTGAGAACTCACTGAGATAACCAAAGTTCACTATTCTGAGTAGTCATAGCAGAGAAGTAGATAGAGATGATCAATGATGTATATGTATTATAGCACATGATTATACAAGATCATTGGCATTGCAATGGTGCTCAATGATAGAGGAATGAGTAGGCTATAGTGTAAACTACTCAAACTCTACAAGAGATCAAAGGACGAGCTCACAATGAGGCCACACAGCCGCGAGTTCTAAGTCCTTTTATAAGAAATTTTTCCTCCAAGTTTGAATTTGAATTCAAACTTGGCTCCACCTAAAAGTGATTCCTCCAATTGAGGAGATATTCTCTCATGAAAAAACTCGTAGCTCATACTTCTCCTAATTCCACGAGATTCTGGCTTTACAAGATTCTCAATGATTTAAAATGGTAAATGACAAAGGGTTACAAGCTATGGTTCATGTGAATCATCACATGCTCCACATATAATCCTCCAAGCTAATCCAAATGTGAAGGCTTGTATATTTGCACCAACACAGAGATAGTGTAGGACAGATTGTTGAGAAAGGCTATGAAGTCAGAATCACTAATGATGGAGTTTATGTTGAAGATCCAAATCAAGGATATAAAAGTATTGTTGTAGGTAGAAAGGAAAGGAGACTTTTTACTCTAAAGGTACAAGGTAATGTAGGACATGCCTTGTTCACATATGGAATTCAAAAGATGATTGAGTTGGACCTATGGCATAATTTAAAAAGATTAGGTCATTTCAATGAGAGAGGTATAAAAGACATGGAAAAGAATGGTTCAGTGCTAGGTCTACCCAGTATTCAAGGCCAACACATGACATACAAGTGTGAAGCTTGTCAGTTAGGTAAAGCATACAAACAATCATATAACAAGCAACGATTTATGCATACAAACAAGCTTGAATTAATTCACACAAATGTGTGGGGTACTTTAAAGGATTATAGTACCAATGGATCCACATATTATGTTTTTTTTGTAGATGGTGCAACAAGATGGATCACACTCTATGTGATCAAGGGCATATTGGAAGTGTTCAATACATTTAAACATTATCATGCATATGCAGAAAGGATTACAGGACAAAATCTCAAAATATTGAGATCAGATGGAGGGGGAGAGTATTTCTTTGAAGAGTTTAATGACTACTTATGGAATGCAAGTATGAAAAGAGAAGTAACTTGTAGGCAATATCCTCAACAAAATGGAGTTTCAAAAAGGAGAAATAGAACACTTGTGGAATTTTCTAGATCCATGATGAAAGAGAAGAATTGCCCTAATTACTTGTGGGTAGAGGCTGTTAAAACATCATCCTATCTTGTAAATAGGTTACCTTGTAAAGCCTTGTATGGTATAACTACTTATGAAGCATGGTGGAGTAAAAAGCTACTCTTGATCATTGCAAAATATTTGGATGCTTGGCATATGCTTATGTTCCATCTCAATTGAGACATAAGCTAGAACCTAAAGCAAAGAAGTATGTTTTCATAGGACATGATGATAAACAAATGGGTTACAGATTGTGGAGTCCATCCACAAAGCAATTTCTTGTTTTTAAAGATGTGACATTTGATGAACAAAATACATGGTATACAGGTTCAAATGATGATCATGTAGATTTTGAAGAAGTCATGAAGACAAGAAAAGGAAAGTCAAAGATGCAAGTGTATGAAGATGAAATTGATGGTAGAGATGGAGATGAAGATAGACCAAGATTTGATCTAGAGCATGATGAGGCAGAGATTTCAAGGAGTGTAGAGATAAGGTCTTCAAGAGACAGAAAGCAACCTATGAGGTATAGCTATGACACTTCTTATATCACAACTAAGGATTATGCACACATATTGAAGATAGATGAAGATCCATCAACATATGTAGAAGCTAAAGGTAAAGAGAATTGGAAAAAAGCGATGAAGGAAGATCATGATGCTCTACTTGAAAATGATACATGGAACTTGGTACCTAGACCAAGAAATCAAAAGTAATTGGATGTAGATGGATGTATAAGACAATAAGATTTGCAAATGGAAAGATGTCTAGATATAAAGCTAGACTAGTGGTCAAAGGGTATGCTCATACACAAGGTGTGGACTATGATGAAACTTATTTCCCAATGGCTAGAATTTCTACCATTAGAGCACTAATAGGTATTGTAGATTGCAAAGGATGGAAGCTATCACAATTGGATGTTAAAAATGTTTTTCTAAATGGATACGTTGTAGATGAAGTATGCATGGAGCAACTAGAAGGCTTCAAAGATCCAAATGGATTAGATTGTGTTTGTAAGCTCAAAAGAGCTTTGTATGGTTTGAAGCAGGCCCCAAGAGCTTGGAACTACATACTTGAAGTTCTTAAATGAACTTGGATATCAAGCATCAAAGGCAAATAGTAGCTTGCTAGTGAAAGCAAGTGAAGATGGGTACATATATATTTGTATCTATGTTGATGATATTATACGTACAAACATAGATACCAAAGGAATTCAAAAGCTCAAGAAGCAAATGGAGAATGAGTTCAAGATAAGTGACTTGGCATGGAGATCTACACTCAACATGAAGAATGTTTGTTAAATTTCAACACAGAAAATTGCAGATATCAATGACCCCATTAGAGATAAATCATAAGCTAACCAGGTATGGAGGTGAAGAGTTCAAAGACATGAAGATGTATCAAAGTTTGTAGGTAGTTTGATTTATTCTACCTTTTCAAGACTAGATCTTTCATATGCAATTGGTGTTTTGTCACAATTCATGCATTGTCCAAAGAAAACTCATTGGATTGCAGCACAAAAAGTGCTAAGATATATCAAAGGGACTTCTAATGAAGGTTTGTACTATAATTTCACTTTTGACAACCGAATCAAAGTATTTAGTGATGCAAATTGGGCAGGTAGTACAGATGATAGAAGATATACTCATGGGTACTTATGTTACATTGGAGATAAGCTAGTATCATGGTATTCAAAGAAGCAACACACAACTGCTTTGTCATCCATAGAAGCTGAGTATAAGGGAATGGTAGAAGCAGCAAAGGAAGTCATATGGATGAAGAATTTGATGAAGATCCTTGGAGTTGAGCAAGGGGATCCAATTATACATGATGACAACATGAGTTCACTTCACTTGGCAGTTAATCCTGTTTTTCATGTAAGGACTAAACATATTGAGATTCAATATCATTTCTTGAGGGAAAGGTACTTGATAAATAAATTGAAGTCACATATAATCCAACAAAAAAACAAGTAGCAGATATGTTTACCAAGAGTTGAGATGGACCTAAGTTATAGAGATTCAAAGAGATGGCAGGAATAAAAAAGAAGAGCATAATCACAATTAGTGATTGAGGGGGAGCTATTGGTGTAGACCAATCATAAATCGGTGCTTATGAAGGTTAATGAAGTCAAGCAAGAGTGTGTACAAAGATAAAGAGAAGTTTGGTGCAGACAAAGATCAAGAAGAATGAAGGAAGCAATGGATAGAAAGCATGAGACATGATTGAGCATATATTCACTTCAAGAGGATCCTAATTAGTGTATTATAGTTAGATTAATAACAAATCAAGTGAACAAAAATGTATCATTCATGATCCACTTACGAGTTTGTGACTATATACATCAATTATGGCTGTAGAAATTAAGAGAGTTCATTATCATAGAAGAGGTAGAAATGAAATCTATAGGATTAGAGCTCAGTCTAATTCACATCTCTCTCAAGATGATCACATGGATCAAAAATCCTGTACACAGATGTAATTCAATAGTAAACAAAGCTATGGTTAAATTTTCATGTCCCAATTCCTTTCATAATGTGTGTATGGCTCATAGGAGCATTCATATGTCAATTCTCTAAAGTGCAAACTCAAAAATGGTGCATCTTGTTGACTAATGTTTTGCTCATATCTTAGTGATGCGTGTAAAGTTTTTTGTGTTTAAGCACTAGAAATCTAAGATAAGAGATAAGGAAGATGTTTCCAAAAGCATTTTGCAGAATGTGTTTTCCTTTGAGAGAAATCAAAGATTGAAGTCACCTATGTCAAAGTCGCCATTTTTGAACATTAGTTTCATACATACTTTTGATCTTAGTGATTAATCAAAGTTTTAATCAGTCTAATAAAAAGTTTATTGTACCTCAAGTTTGCACAAGGATCGTATGAAGATTCTTATGTAATTTGGAGCATTAAAATCTATGAAATTTGTAGGTAATGAATGTGAATCTTGAGGTAGACTATTGAAGAAGAACAAAAGTTCAAAATTGAAGAAGAAAGTATACTTTAGTCTTGAACTTGGAAATATTTTATGTAATTGATGTAAAGTATTATCTATACTTGATATAGAGGTGTTCTTAAGTCAAGGTAGATTTTACATTGGGGATTTGAAGGTCTCCATCAATAATGAATTCAAAATTCAATTCAGAGGAACAATTCTTAAAGAAACCAAAGCAACGTACCTAGAAGTCACTCAAGAAAAGGAAGTTCATGAAATGTATCATATTCAAGAAAATCAAAGTGCAAAAGAAGAGGAGATGCTAGAAATGGAAGAAGATGAGACTAAATTTAAAGTCTTCAAGAAGTTTAAGAAGTACGAAATTGAATAAGAAAAAGACAAAAGCAAGAATTTCATAGAACAATGAAGGAAAAAAAAAGAAAGTGGTGATTCCAATGGAAGAAAATGCACAACATAGGAAATGACTTCTCATTTGATGAGAAAAACAAGTTGCTAAATCTACTTCATGAATATAGGAATGTATCCTAATGGATATACAAAGATCTCAAGGGATTAGATTCAAATATTTGCATCCATAGAATTCCAATGGCACTAAATAAATCCATATAAGCAATGAACTTACAGTTATAATGATTTCTATGGTACTAAGATTGAAGAAAAATCCACAAATATATATATTTCTGAAATTGAATACAGAGAATAGGTTTCATCAATCATGGAAGTTCCCAAAAACAATGAAACATTGAGAGTTGGATAATTATCCTCCTCTAGTAATATATTTTTTATTAGAATGGAAGGTCATAAACAAATTCTATAGCTTCCCAAATGGTTTTTTAGGTTACAACCAAGTAGCCATTGCTTAGGGGATCAACACAAGAATACATTCATGATAGATGTCCACAACTTTCTAGAGACTAATGTGCCATGTATTCAAAGGATTTCTAAGAAAAGTTATAGAATTTTTTGTCAATTATTTATGGTTCTACTATGTACAAGATCAAATCCATATCTCATATTAGAAAGATCTCTAATCAGTGCTAAATTCACAATGATTTCTTGAATCCAAAAAAATGTGCCTTTATGGCCCGAAAAGGAAAGATATTGGGTTACTTAGTATTAAAGAATGGTATTTCAATGGATGAGGAAAAAAATGACATGGATTTATCAAGGCCCAAAAAAGAAAACTACAAGCCTTTATGAGCCATTTCAGTTATTGTCAGATATTCATATATATGCATGTAATCATAGTGAACCTCTTTATGGTTTAATAAATCATTTTGAGTGGAAAAATGAATGAGAAACAACCTTCTTGGAATTAACCGAAAGATTGAGCTCATTTCCCATTCCAAAAGTGTTGTAAACCATTGCATATCCTTGTCAATGCATCCAATTTTTCCATTGGTTGCATCTTTTCACAACCATTAGATGAAAAAAAATTAGATTGCCTCATAGCATATGCAAGTCATCAATCAATAAATGTTCAGAGAAACTACACCATCACCAAGTGAAAAGGATTAGGTCTAGTCTATGGAATGAACAAAGTTTTCCATTATCTAATGGAAAATAAGTCCAAATTCTTTGTAGACCATCAAGAATTGTTGTATCTTATAAAACATGGTATATCTAATAGTATGGTTTCTCGTACTGATGGAATTTGATTTTGAGGTATTGTTCAAAAAATGAAATACTCACATTAGAGTTGACCACCTATCTAGATTGACACATGGAGAATCACTTGTTAGTATTTTGGATGACCTTCTTGATGCATAATTATTAAATATTGATGTAGTTCTTGTGTGGGTGGAAACCATGGTCCCATTATTAATCTACGAGAATCTGCATAAGGGAAAACGCAAACCCAAGAGTTTAATTCATCAATCTCAAAAGTATCGATCATTTTGAGAAGTATCTATCATCAAGACCCTTATGTTATCTTATTGTGTAGCTGAAGATGAGAGAAAAGAGCTAGTGACTAGAACTCATGTTGGATTCCTAGGATGACATTACTCAAAAATTTGCACACTACAAAATCGAAAAAGATCATGTATATTAGCCGAACATGGAAAAAAACATCCATATTCATATTTAGCCAGGTGAAACGTATCAAGGAAGAACCCCAATGGAACATTCCACTTTGTGCCAAGTTTTACTAGTCCTTGAATGGAGAAAACCTATAATTGGTTATTTATGGACAAAACTCTTCTAGAAGGAAATACTACATTAAAGAAAAATTTTGGAAGAGGAAAGAAAGGATTATACAACTATACAAGAGTAATTACATAATAGAGGCAAGGATAATTTCTTGCATCTATGTGTCCATGAGAGTGAATACCTATCCATATTAGAAAATGGCACATATGAGTGTTGAAAGAGGGAAGTTTTTACTTGAACATACAAACAAATAATTCTATTTGTAGGCCTATGATGCCGCACACTCCACATGGATACCGATGCATATGCCAAAAGATGTGACATCTATGAACCCACAAAATATCCCATCACACAAGATAAAAACCCTTGAAGACATATGATGGGAGGCAGAGCATTTGTGAAATGGAGCATCAATTTCATTTGACCAATCAATCCCCCTACAAGAGGCTCACATGTTGAATACTCTATAGTTGTGAGAAACTATATATTTGAACGGATATAAGTTAGAGTCATGAGAAAAAAGTGATGCTCAACAATGGCTAAATTCTCCTTTGAACAAACATTTACTATATTGGTTATACATATAGAGATTGTGAGCAATAAAGGAACCCATTTAATCAATGAAGCAATGGAATCATTACTAAATGAATTCTTGTTCTTGCATAAAAAAATTGCATTGTATCATTCTTAGGCAAATGGTCAACCCAAAAGTTCCAACAAAGTACTATGTGGAATGTTAACCAATCTAGTGAACAATGCTAGATGAGACTAGGATAAACAATTGCATCATGTAATTTGGGCCTATAGAATTGCATAATATAACTTTAGGAGCAAGCCCTTTTATCCTAGTCTATGATCAAAATACCATCCTATCCATAGATTTCTTAGTGCCAATGTTCTAGACCTACAAACATGGTTATTAGCTAATTGATATCAAGCATGATGGAATGAACTCAAAGTTATCAATTTGTATATCTAATCTTGCTTGGATTTATGAAGACATACCATTAGTTAATGATGCACATGCAAGAAAAATTCAAGTATATAATCAAGCATTCAAGCAGGAAACACACAAAGGCTCTCAATCTAGGTGGATATAGGTATGGGACACCTACATCCACCAAGGTATGCACTATCCAAAAATGAGGGAGGGAAACTCAAATGCTCAAGCAACAATTTCAAACAAAATTTAGCTCCATTGCCAAAAAGCCACCTTTATAAATGAGAGCAATGATATTTATAGTTTTGGAACTACCCTTATTCATACTCTAGTGTTCAACCTAGTTAAAACATAGATTTCAAGGCTCCAAATCTATCCAAATTGATCTCTATAAAACCCTAAATTTTTTTAAAAATATTTATATGCTTCTTAGACTTGACAATAACTAAGCCTTTATAAGGTAAAGCGTAAGACCTTTAAAAAGTTATAAAATATGTCGATCCCCTTATTTTTGCATACGTGGTCGGATGTATGTCCTAGAGTAAGTGAAAAAATGAATCAAAAAAATGTGGGCCCTATTCCTCAAGTCTTCACACACATATGTTGCTTTTTCCTTCATCTTCGAATTTTTCTTCGTACTTGTTGGCCACCATCTTCCTTGGCCAAACTACAATCTTTCCATCAACATCTCCCCCTTGTTTTTCGTCGTCCCCAACATGCATTTTGATGTGTCCATGGGCACCATACATGTACTTTTCAAAATGCATACATTAATGGTCTTGGGTGGTAATTGGTTGCTAAGCCCAAAGTCTAGCTTGAAGTTCCCCAATGACTCGGTCTTATGAGTTTGTCTTTATTGAAGAGTTTGTACTCGACCTTGAATTGCTTCTCCATATATTGGTACACTTGCGAGAGTGATAGGCTTTCCATCACATGCGGGTTGGTTTTGGGCTATAATAGAATGGATCACTTCATGACTAAGTGGTACTCGTTCTTGCATTAAATCAACTGTGTAAACATGTAATGAGAGTAGATGGTTTATCTTCAAAAGCATCATATAATATGTTATCTTCAATTTGTGCTACGGGCACCATTCCATGGGTGTAGGCCACTAATTGGCTATGCAATTTTGCATGTGGAATTGAGCTTCTTCCCCTTGTCCCTCATAGCCCCTTCGATGGGTCCAATATTTGTTGAATGTACAAGTGATATGATTAACTCTTCTATATTGATGTTGGTGGAAATAATGAGGCCGATAATGGGGATAGCTACCATGGAAGTGTTAGGTTGAAGGAAGGTAGGGTTGTGGGACATATGGCAGAAATGGTAGGTGATATGGAGTCGATTGGTAGAGGCACGTTGTATGAGTGATTCAAGGTGAGGTGGGAAATTATGGAGCACTTGTGGTTGAACAGTTTGTGAGTAGTTGACAAGCATTGATAGCTTGTAATTGTGAATTTGATAGAAGATATGGTGCGTAATCTTGACCAAAAGTAACTGTTTTGCCTCTAGCTTTCGACATTAATTGTAATGGAGCATGGCTTCTTATGTTTCATGGTGAGATTCTAATATGTCCTCATGGAGACAATTCTTGGAAACACTCATAGATCGACATAGGGTGGTAGCTTAAGCTACTTTGATAAGATGTGTATTAGAAATTGTTGTGAGGATTACTATGAGAAGGATGCCATGTCATCCTTGGACGAGATATACAACATAGAAGTACATAAAGAGAAGTCACATGATGTGAGTGAGAATCAAGAGAGTGATTGCAAAGAAACATGAATGGATGAACGCAACACTTGAGTGATAGTCTTATACAAACAAGAAAGATTCCTTCACTTTTATTACAATCTACGTGTATCCTCACATGCTCGTCTCGATTGTTTTCTTCCATGTGCCTAGATGCATGGCCTTGTAGAGTGGCTCTATGTACATGCATATGCAATGGAACTGGCATGATGCATGAGGAAAAAGAAGAGAAATTCCCTTGAGTGATGTTGCTAGAAGTCATCCCACTCCTAGATCAATAGAACCCTTGAAGTCATGTATTGCTACAGACGATTCTCTTCCTAGACTAAAAGGGTTCCTTTGTCTTGATGGCCATCTACTTGGCAAGGAGAGGCACAAGTTGTCAATAAGGAAGAGGAAGGCATGGCCTTCCATATAAATACGTTTCCTATCATAGTCTTTGGCACCCACTGCCATTTTTGTTGGCTTCCACTAGTTATACCCAGTCATTGCTGCTTGATGGCTATTCATTCCTTGTTAAGGCCTTTCGATCTTTTTGTATGGATAATGGGGTCTCAAACTATGACATGTTTTGGAATTATGTTTGGGTACCCGTTACTTGGAACTTCCTTTTCTGTGCACGTACAATAATAGCTTATGGTACCCTGATCTACTTTGTCCTCATTTGAGCGACTCTCATTGTCGTCTAACTTCTTATTGGCATCACTCGTCTGTGGTTCTATCTTGGAAGGGAATTCTGGCTTAATCCCCTTCTTCACCCATATCTGCCTTGTGGTTCTCAACTTGGGTTGTTATAGAGATTAATCATCTATGCTTTGGTGTTTGGCATGCTGTTCAACTACTAGAAGCTGCTTCTTGCGCCCTCTCCTCTCTTGTATGACTATGCTCGCATGTACTCTCTAGATGGGTTATAGGAAAAGATGGGAGCTCAAGCATCACAAGTGTATGTTCAAGCACATAGTTGCTTCGAAATTCCTCAGCAAGGCACACGCCACATTTTCATCACTTCCCTCTAAGGTAAAGATTCCCCTACCTGTGACAGTGTATGATATCAATACTCTTGAGCTCTCCCAAATGAGCGTAGTGTACGTCTTGCACACTTTTAAGTGAAATCAGTCAGATGTCCTCTCTCAGATGTACATAAAACATGGAGACTTTTACATCGCTTCACGTTCCAATATCAACCATCAAAGGGCAGGAGTTGAATCTTTTCAAAGTCTATTAGAAAGTGACGAGTCCAACCTTGTTACAGACGACTCTGATCCCATGGGGTTCAACGCAAAGTTAAAACAGAGATGGCTATCAATAAAATGAAGGCAAACTTCTTGGACACGGGGTATCGACTGAATTTGGAACACATTTTAATGCTCTTGCCTCTCATCATCTTTTCTCAAATTGAAGCCTGCCAAGGCTGTAGAAACTTTCTCTGGAGTGGGGATCTCCATGAAAGACCTGTGTTGAGATCCCTAAGATCAAATGAGAAATCCGTCCTAAGTTAAAGAGAAACGGATACCAGTGTCAAATGGAAAATTTGTGCTTACTAAATCAAGTGGAGAAAAACAGCCCCAATGTGACTAGCAAGAAGCTGTAGGCTAAATGGGCACAAAGATACAAATACGACAATAAAACAACGGACAAAATGAAAAGACCTATTTTGAAGGAGAACGTACAGGCATGCAAGCTACTATACAATGGATTTCAAATTCGGACCAGCTTTCCATGCACATAACTCAATGACATATACCAAACGCTTATGTACACAGCCCTCTTCAAAATCCACCAGCAGTTGCAAAACACTTGCTCAATTAAACTTTTGAACAATTCGGAAACCTATTTTTAGGAGCACCTGTGCATCCAGGATACAATAGATTTCAAATACGGAAAAGCTTTCCATGCACATAATTCTATGATCAAACGCTTATATACACAGCCCTCTTCAAAATCCACCAGCAGTTGCAAAACACTTGTTCAATTAAACTTTTGAGCAATTTGGAAACCTATTTTTAGGAGCACCTGTGCATCCAGGATACTGATACAGAGGGTTCGACTTCTCTCATAATAACAGCATATGGATACACCAGTTTAATTTACTTTCGCCCTTCCATCAATTCCTATGATAGTGATTGATGAAATGCAGAAATATGAACCAGTAAGTATGCAATATTCGCTGCAAATGAAAGAAAGCAAAATTATTAAAGACGCAGGACTGTGAAGATTAGACAGACGAAATGCAAGATCTACATGCACTCTGATTGTGGATTCCATAGAGGTTCTAGTATGTAGTGTCACAGACATGATGGCAATCAAAACTTACGTGATCTGGCTGTGTACAAAGATCACTAAAACACACAGCATCTACAATGGGTCAGACAATTTGCTCCGTGCACAAAAAATGTTCAACTCCTTGCACCTGAACATCCATCACACATCATAGGAACACTCGGTCTTTAATCTCTCTGGCTCCAAGTAAAATTTTTCCTTCCTGTGACAATCATCTGCTGTACATAATCTGTACAGGACTTGAATTTAAGAATGGGCAAACAAGCTTTACTTGATGACAGATAGTGATAATACCTCACCTATTAAGCCATTGTACACTTTTTACCAGGTCACTACAATTGTACTGTTAAGCCCATCTCTGCACTCTTTTATTGGGTCACTAAAATTGGCCCTATTAAGCGCACATTTGCACTGTTTTATCTCACTTGCTGCTGCACTATAAATTGAAAGAGATTATCTTTGAATTATTTATACAAGGCAAAAGACTTGCATTACTTCTACTCTGTGGCACGATGCTTAAAGATAGGCAGCACAACCAATGTTGATCTTTTTATACAACACTGAGTTGGGGATGCAATTTCTGTTTGTAAGAGAGGCCTTAGCTATTCATTTCCTCACGTTTTCTACAAGCATATAACTACTGTCAGATCTGACGGCAGATAAGTAGCATTGAAATAGTGGTACATCTTATAGAACAGGTCCCCATATAAATCATCATTTCAAAGAACTTGCTTGAACTAGAAACTACAGACAGCCAACTGGAATGCATGTTTCTATGTTTCCCAACACATGTTTCCAATTTTATGTATCATATAAACCATCATAAGTCTAGATTTATTCTAACTTATTAAATGCAGATAGGAACACAAACACACAAAAAATATTTTTTTTTTTTTAATAAATGTCAGCAACAACGAGCTATGACATCCCTACTCACATCACTAGTGCCCACTCTTTGTATCGTATGTTTCTATGTAACCACAGCAGAGATTTGGCTTTCGCCCTTGTTGGAATAATTCTGAGCCCTAGATAACATATACATGCAGGTAGACATCTGCAAGGCGAATGGGAAATCGCTCTTCAAGTTGCTCAATTAAATCTCTCTCTCGCTGATGGCAAACACAGAGCTTATGGCATTCCATCATCAAATCTGCCAATGAACAACTGACACTCTTCAAAACATCAGACGCAAACCATCAGATTTGGATTTTGACCTTGCTGGAATAATTCTTAGCACTAGATTACATGTACATTCAAGTAGATATCTGCAAGGGAATGGGAAATTGCTCTTCAAGTTGCTCAATTATATGTCTCTTGTTGACTCCAAACACAGGGCTTCTGGCATTCCATCATCAAATCTGCTGATGAACAACTGATACTCTTCAAAACCTCGGACGCGCAATATCACGCTATATGAGCAATGTTGCATTAACAGACAATCATTATAACTATAACACAGATACTCAACCATTATTAACGTATCAGCACATCAATTCTGCTCAGCAAACTAGCGTTTCAAAAGTCTATTAATATTGCAAGGCGCATTGAAAATCCATCAACAGATTCACAAACATGAGTCAACTAAACACGTTAGTACATCAACAATTACATTCATCTTCTGCTCAGTATGCTAGCCTTGAAAGAGCCTATGCTTTCCCAAGGTGCATTGAAGATCCAGCAATCTTTTCACAACATGACTCAATCAAATTTACAAACAGCTTTGACCCTACTTGGAGCAAACCTGTTCATGCAGGAAACGCCTGTTACTGGATATACAACTTCTCCGCTCACCATAACGGATGAAAATTACTCTAATTTACTAAGGTACTTCCATTGATTCATGCAATGCATGCATAAAGGTAAATTTAAGCAAGCAACATTCACAAAAAAATGCAAAGGAGCTTGTGAAAAGCCCAGAGGAAGATGTCCATATGTACAGTAGCACACCACTTTGACTGTGATGGGGCTTTGATTTTGATCATCCGGAAACAAAACTATTTACAGAGGCAACAAAACATGAAAATTAGGCAAACAGGGTGCAATTTTGAAGAGAAGCTCCGAACCGTCGTATCACAGACATGGTTGTGAGAATCAACCTTTCTCAAATTTCCCGTTATCAGATCCTGCTATCTAGATGCAATGTCGCCACCTTGTTTTGCATTTTTCCAGCTGCGTCTGTAACACTGTCACGGTGGACTATGACAACAGGACATTCACAATGGCTCATACAATATTCGCTCACTTCATCAGGACATGTCCCCCTCCTTGCACCCGAGCAACCAATGCCCATTACAAGAGCATTCAACCTTAGCCTCTCTGCCTCTAAGCAAATCCTCTCTTTCCTGTCACAATCCCTCACTGCATGGACTATATAAGGAATTTTCGCATCAAGTAATGGCCGGACGAGATTACTTGACGAAAGCATACTGAAAACGTCCTGCACGTTCTGCTGTTGCTTACTTGTGATATCAACACTTTTTACCAGGTCACCCCAATCAGCACCATAAAGGCCATCCGTTGGCTGCACATACAGGAGTATTACAGCATCCTCCTGGCTAACATAATTGGACACTGTCCACTTTATGGTATCCATGCTTTCTTCGTCGAAATCGACGGCAATACCCACTTTTCTCTTCTCAGAGACTGGCCTCTGCGGCATGATCACCTACTCGAGAAAGCGAAGACTGCATCAACATAGTAAATCTAAGAACACATAGATCTGAGACGAAGGACCAAATTCAGAGATTGACAAAGAGAGTTTCGAAGGCAAGGCACGCGTATGTCAAGAGGAAAAACAGGAAATGCACGCATCAGATTGTGACTGAGGAAAACTGAAAGAGAAAGGGAGACTTTGCCTATATTTTATTCCTGAGAGGGAAAACAGGAAATACACGCATCAGATTGTGACCGAGGAAAACTGAAATAGAAAGAGAGACTGTGCCTATATTTTATTCCTGAGAGACAAGGGATTCAACATACCGATACAGAGGAAAACGAGGAGATTAGTGAGAATGGATTGCGCAGAAGAGATTCATAGAATGGAAAATGGTCTGCATTGGAAAGGGAAGAAGTCGAAGATGGCGGGAGCATACAGGGAGAAAGAGCAGGGGAGCTTACCGTGTATGGTAGAGTGCAGCCTTGAACGATTGGAAAGGAATTAGAAGCCGAAACCGAACAAGAAGAAAGTAGCTTGGAAGAGCGCTTTAAGAGGCAGCAACAACCCAAACCGCAGAGGAAAGACAGCAAATGAAGGCAAACAGATCAGCGTATGTTGAGACTCGACGTGCGTAATGAGTTTGTGTATGGATTGTGAAAGAGAGAAAGTACAGATATGAGTCCAGGGAGAAGATTAGTTCCCATGTCTTTATTGTGCATACTGTCCCATAGACCACGTGTGATATGTGCAACACATCAAGTAGGAGGCGATGCATGTAACATCACGCATGATGATGGCAAGCGGCCTCGCAGTCTGTAACCTGAAAGTGATGATATAAACTTGTTCGGCGATGACAAAGACGCAACTGGAGGTTTTCGGGAAGCTTGCTTGCTTCCTGCGTGCAGAGGTGGACAAGTTGGTTCACATGGGCGGCGAAGACACACTCAGGGGCCAGCCCAGTTAAGTCTCTGAGTTTCTCGATTCATGGTGGGCAATACGAAGAGTGAAAGAACGGTGTTACAATGTACCGGGTCACAGAACCGTTTGCAAGGAGCTGTTTTGACCAATCCAGTGTCTTCTGCATATCCAAGAGGCAGATGATGTCTAGGCTGAATAAAGATGAGTCTAGAGTCTAGGAAGTCTGTGTGTTCATGGCGGCTCACTGATCTTTCATATGAAACTCATGTAAGTCAATGCAACAGCTTAGCCTAGGAAGTCTGTGCGTTCATGGTGGATCACTGAAGATCATATGGAACGTGTCTAAGTCAATGTAACAGCCCATGTTTCATAGGTGGATTGGTATGGCATTAGCCTCTTTAGACGAAGGTCTTGTGTTCTAGTTCTGGGCTGAACATGTATTGGCTTTGGCCAATCTAAATCAGTTGTAATTAATTGTAACCTTGGCTAACCGTTTTGTGGGGTTCCACAACTACTATGCCCATTCACTTGTATGATTGTTTTTTCAAAGTTAAAGCTTGAAGGAACAGCTTCTTGCAAAGTTCGAGCCCGTGTAACTTAGTGGTTTGATGCCTTGAGTCTCTGAAAGGAATCCTTGAGTTTAAGTCTTGGCTCGACATAACATGGGTGCCTCTACCTTACAAGGTTGGGTGTGTGAATGTGTTTCCAATTCATTGTACTCTTTAAAAAAAATGCTTGGAGAGCCTCCATTTAAAAAAGAAAAACCTTAGGATTGTTGGAACATGTTGGAATATTCTAATAATTATCCTTGAAACCAATCTCAATCCCATGGAACTAAAAAAAACCAATCTCAATCCCATGGAACTAAAAAAAAAACAATCTCAATCCCATGGAACTAAAAAAACAGCTTAGGATTGTTGGAACATGTTGGAATATTCCAAGAATTATCCTTGAAATCAATCTCACTCCCATGGAACTTAAGTTGGTTGGTCGTAGGAACTCTACACTTGTAAGGCGCTTCCAAGTCAAAGTCGTTTTAGAGTTGTGGTGTCCTCTTCAACCTCTTTAGGCACATATGATGGAACTTGGAAGTTTGGAACATGGAAGAAAAGCATAGGTGATCTTTTTTTTTTGTATTTAGATCCTTATTATTTTTTTTCCTAAGAGTGCATGTGGAGGTGCTTTGGAATGCCATTAGAAGCCAAGTTCTCTAAAAAATGTGCGAGGAAAAATGTCTTGTCAACTTCGACAAGTCCCTTAGAGAGTGGCCTCTCGAAAAAACCCTTGACTCTTTAGGTGGAAGTATTTGGCATTGTAAAAGCTCTTCCCCTTTCAAACACCATAAAACATTTCTGTTGTAGAAAACAACAAGTTGAAACCAAGTGAATCCCTCGTGAAAAGGATGAAAAGCTTACAAGTCTTTTTTCTACCTCTCTCTAATTGGTTTTCTTTAAGGAGGTTCTGCAGGGGCCTACTCCCCCAAGCTTTAACTTCGAAAGTACAATTTTACAGGTGAATGAGCATGATATCTACAAGACCCTCTATATCTCACAAAGCAGAGGTTAGACTGGATTACAACCAGTAGGTTGAGTTTCAACCAGTTTAAGTTGGCAAACGCCACTACATGTCCAGCCTAGGGGTGGGTTGAAGTCTCTCTAATTCTTTTGTATCATTTTCTTTTCTAACAATTTAAGGTGCTTTTGAGAAAAAATAAATAATTATAAATACAAATAAAAATGTTTATGTTTTATAGGGTCATCACTCTACTTCGAGGGTAGAAACTACCTTATGGCATCTTCCATCTCCAAAAGAAGTATCATCATAATATGTGAGACCACCCTTAAGTGTTTGAAATCACTTTGGCCCTCACCTAATTCAAGCCCTCATGAGTGAACATTTCCACCCTCAACTCCCAAGGGTGTGATGTACGCCTCCCTACTTCAAAGCCATAGCTTGTAAAAGCAAAAAATACAAAAGAAGTGCTAAAGTTGTTAGAAGGCTGGTGAAACCTCTGATAAAGAAGGGCTAACCATGAAGGAGGGTGCCTTCTTTATCCAAGGAACTCGAGCACTCTCACTAGCGCATCATTCCCCCCAAGCCATCATCCATAGCTTATGAGGAGCACATAGACAAAAATAATAATTCTCTCAATATTTTTTTGAAGATAATGTGGGGACGTGATGGAGTCCTTCTATGGTAGCATGCTCTTTTTCCCTCTCTCGAGTCTCATTTACATACGACTTTTTTTCTCTAACGAGAATTAAATCTCATGACTTACATCTCCCAAAGTTTGAAACAATTCGAAAATAGGATTGTACAGTGAAAGGCATAATATCCATAGACCGCCACTAGAGTACACTAAGGGTGGTCTCACATATGAAAAATGTAATAAGGTATTGTCATCTAGGTATACACTAGAGTACACTAAGGGCGCTCTTACATATGAAAAATGCAATAAGTTATTGTCATTTGGCATGCCCTACTCACAGTGAGAGGTTGTGCTAGGCATGGTTTCATGGACCTCATGGAACACTTAAGAGAAGAATGTTGTAGTACTTCTCTCTAAGAACAAAGTTCCACTCTCCAATTAGGAATGGTGGATTCTAGAGCCATGGGATTTCTTATTTTTCAATCATATGTGTATTTATTTTATTATTATTTATGAGAAATGCATAGATTTTTCAGTGTGTTTTCCACCCGTAATTTCTATTTCCACAAATCGGTGGCACATTTTAGTTTCGTTCCAGATTCCACTCATATAACTGATGAGGTTGAAGACAACACTATGCATTGAGTAGTTCTACTTGGAACCACCCTTACAAAGTACAAAGTTTCTACGTCCTTATGTGAGACCAATGTTATACAAAAAATTACATACTCACAAGCCCAAGCAACTTCCAATTAGCTACCTCCCACTCTCCTTCCAATCTTAAATAGCCTTTACCCTTGGCATGAGTCTTCTCTAAGGACTAAAAAACCCCTCATATGGCCACTATGAGGAGATGGAATGCCCTCAAAGACTTGTGCTAGAGCCTTGGCTCCCTCGAGTTGATCCGGTCCTAGACTCAAATAGGGACTTTGACCAAATATAGGTAGACCAATGGTAGACCATGGAGGTCTAAATAAATCTAACACTCTCTCCCCATTCTAGAGATCATTGTCCTCAGTGATCAAGGAAGTAAAGTGTTTGTGAAAGAGAGATTTTGATTCCCAAGTAGCATATGTGAGTAGGTGGTTTATGCATGCTATAAATACTATGGTATGGAGAGATTCTGCAACTACCATTCGCTCTTATCAAGAACTTGAAATGGAACATCTAGCTAAGATGTTCTATCTCCTAAAGCAACTATCCTATCCACACAATTCTCATCTCGAGAATTGTATGGTCTTAACTTGTGAACATGAAAAACTTGGTGAACTTTACAATCATCTGGCAATTGTAATTTTTATGGGACATCAATAATCTTCGCCATCTCAATGAGTGACCTGTTCTTTCGTTCAGCAACTCCATTCTGTTGAGGCGTATACGGCACTGTACACTGGTGTTTTATCCCACGTTCAGTCAGAAATGCATTAAAATCAGAAGACATATATTCCCCCCCTCGATCAGAACGAAGGGTGGCCATTTTACATGCTGACAGATTTTCAGCCAAAACCAAAAACTGTTTAAAGCACATGAACACTTCGGACTTTGCCTTCAATGGATATACCCATGCATGCCTAGAAAAATCATCAATGAAAGTCACGAAGTAAAGGTAATTTCCAAAAGAGGGTGTCTGCATAGGACCATAGACATCACTATGTACAAGCTGCAATTTCTGCGTAGCCCGAACTGAACCATCTTTTGGAAAGGAGGAACGCTGCATTTTGCCCAAAATACAGCCTTCACATACATGTTTTCCGGGTGCCTCAAGCTTGGGCAAAGAAGACACCACATCAGATTTCTGCAGGCGTAGCAAACTAGCAAAATTCAGATGACCAAAGTGTGCATGCCAAAGCTCTGCATCTGACATAGCCTGAGAATCATGAACTGCACATGCCGAATCATTAACAGATCTTTCATAGTCTATGAGCTTATACAGCCCACGACATAAAATGCCAGAAGCAATAATCACATCGCCATTTGACAGATCATGAACTGTACACCTGTCATCAACAAATTTCACAACCAAACCAATCTTGGCTAATGCAGAAACTGATAACAGGTTCCTTTTTATCCCTGGCACAAATAAAGCATCTGACAAGGTGAAAGAACTACCATCAGCAGTAGTCAGAATGATCTTACCAACTCCCATAACAAGATAAGAGGAGTTGTTGGCGCATGTGACAGTATTCCCTCTAGGGGTAGGCTCGAGTGAAGAGAAGAAACTGCGCTGCGAGGTAATATGTTTGGTTGCCCCACTGTCAAAGTACCAAACATCTGAGTCCACTGCAGACATGCACTGCTCATGAGAAGATGGGTCAAAACTGCAAACAGTAGTAAACACCCATTCTTCTTCGTGCACAAGATTAGCAGACTGTTTTTGGTGTAGAGGCTTCTGCAACAACCATTCCAACCTCCTTTTTCTTTGCCTCTTTTGCAGCCAATTTTGGACAGTTCTTTATGATATGATCATTCCCTTTACAGTACTTGTAAACAATTTCTACTTTTCTGATTTCTTCTCATCTTTATCCTAGTTCTTCGAATGTGCAGCATTTGCAGATTTCTGCTTACTAGTAGAAGAGCTCCATTTTCCTTTGCCCTTCTGACTAGCCAGGAAAGCTTGATCTGTAACACGCATAATGGACCTGTTCTACCTGGACTGATCTTCCTGCAACAGAACAGAGACTAACTCCTCAAATGATAAGGCATTCGGATTGCCTTTCATCATCAACCAAAGAGTAGAAGCAAAACTCTGATATGAATCAGGAAGACCATTCAGAACGGTCTGCACAAGTGAGCTATCTGGTATAACCTCATCAGCAGAAATCAACTGTTCCTTCAAATCTTTGATCTCCGTTAGGAAACTGTCCATAGAATCACCTTCATTCATGTGTTCACTCTCCAACTGTTTTCGGAGGTAAGCAACACGAGCCTCGTTCCTAGCTTGGTACAATGTGGTAAGTGTATCCCAAGCATCCCTAGCTGTTCTGCAAGAGCGAATATGAGGAATAATGGCACGTTTGACAGACAAAGCTATCAATGCATGTGCCTGGGCATCTCTGCCATCCCAACGAATCTGCTCTGCAGTAGGTGCAACAGAAACAGCAGCACGAACAGGAATCTACGGAATATCATCTTCGACACCATCTTCATCAGCTCCAACACCTGTATTTGTAGTACCTGTCGTTACAGGTGTAACAGGACGTCTTTCAACACCCTGCACAATGTTCCACAATCCTTTTGCAACCAAAACATGTCGCATCATATAAGCCCATAATGGGTAGTTGGTACCATCCAACTTATCCTCAACAACCAACATACGGAATACATCACTGCTTTTAGCCATGGCCGGTGACTAAAATACCTTGATGCAAAAAATTGACTGTATCTCAAAAAGTTGAACGGAACTGCCCAGAGGAGTTCTGCTAAACCTGTAGAAGACTTTGAGATGCTTATACTGGCAAACAGAAACTGGTATATACCTTTGGCACAAAAAGACGAAATAGCCTGCACAAGCACTGTGATAGTGCGTTCGGAGGCCGAAACGAGCTCAGATCGCGATTTCGGCACCACAGAGCAAAGCAGTTTTGATCTCGAAAACATGTTGAGTATGCTCACCAAAATTCGTGCGATTCTGAGACTACAAACGGAGGAGTGTCGACGGCGCCCTAGATGAAGCAACGACCTGCTCTGATACCAATTGTTGGAGTTAGACGTCTGCGAAAGCACGCGAACAACACAAGGAAGAAGAAGAAGCTTGGAGCACAAACACACAATACTGAATGTATTACTAGAGAATGTACAAAGATAAATAGCCCATTAGGTCAATAGGCGTATATACAAGTCGGGGGAAAAAAACCTCCTAAAGAGGGAAAAAAGTGCCCCGACAGTCCTAGTGTGTTCACACACATCACTACCTAAATATATCAACAATGGGAGGAAACTATCCCAATCTGTTTGCTTCTCTTAAACATATGCCTGAAGCATACCTTCCAGTATCTAATTAACTCTTTTGGATTGACCATCTGTCTATGGATGCTCTCCACTACTCAACTTGAGTTGAACTTGCAGTTTATTAACAAACATGTTTCCAAAGTTTCCTGCAAACATGGAATCCATGTCTAAAACTATGGATTCAAATAGAGCAAGCAGTCTAGAAATATTTTGAATAAATAGTTCCACAACTTGCAGATTCTTCATTGATTCCTTAGTAGGAATAAAGTGTGCCACTTTTCGTAAATGATCAACCACCACAAGAATAAAATTTTCTATCATGGTGTCCTAGGTAAACCTAGTATGAAGTCCACTAAAATATTGTACCAACAGTACTGCAGTATTTCCAATGGTTGTAGCATATCTGGAAGACTTATCCTCTTTGTTTATTCCCTTGACATTTAAAACATTGAATTACATAATTCTTTACATCCCTAACCATCATTGACCACTAAAAGGTGCATCTACTCAATTGTAAAGTTTTCTCAATACCAGGATGTCCCGCACAAGATACATCATGGTTTTCAAAAATAACTTCTTTTCTAAACTTTCCTTCTTGGGAATAAGACACATAGATCTTTCCCTTTCTTTTGATCAAACCTTGCTCAACTTGAAAATTAGAGAATGCATTATCCTCATTATTTTTTTGATAAATTGTTAATTATGGAGTGACAATAGTCATCATCAATATGTGAATCTTTGATCTCTTGAATTATGTTGAAGTCTAGAACTATGAAGCTAATCTGATACAAAATATGAGATAATTCATCTACGATGAAGTAATCCGATGACGATGCACCACAGTGTGCTCTCCTTCTCAAGAGCTCCATGAAGGTATGCTCAACGTAGAAAACCAAGCTCGTAAGGCTGCACACAGTACTTCACACAGATGTTGCAGAATACATAGAAAACATAGTACACAAGGAGCACGAAGACAGACTTCTTAGGTCTTACAAATGTGGTTGAACTTACAGTCTGTGACTCACCAGGCCACCATATGTTTTACTAAAGAACATATACAAGGAAGTGTCCGGTGGCCATTTGGCCTTTCACATAGACACTAACGGTAACAATCTCCCACTAAAGGCCAATATGGCCAAAGTAACTATGGGAGAAAAATAAAGAATGATAAAGAATACCTGAGTGTAAGTATACAAACTATACCTCCCACCTGATGGGCGTGTTACATAGTATACAATGTTGGTGTAAGGCAATCAACAATTGAAGTTTTAATGAAGATTTGGAATTCAAAGATTGAAGGAACGTTCAAATTATGAAGCATGGAGGAAGTGCATATTCAAAGGATGAAGTTGTGTACACATATGTACATTAATTCAGAGATAGTTCACTTATACTTTTGTATAGTCATGATATTGTAAATATTTGCCTATATATACAAGGAAAAAAGTTGGGGCAAATATGAGAGAGCATGAGAATAGAGTAATCAGTAGTTGTATGAGTCATTAGACATCTTAGAAGTGAGTTGAGTCTCTCTCATCACTCAGTTGTAATTTTCTTCAGAAATGGAAGAAAAATTGCGCTCGATGTTTCTGTGCATTCTCCTTATGTGCTTGATCATTTCAAGAATCCTTTTGTAGATGTCTAATTCCATAGTTAATGAGTCTATGGTTAAAGTTTGAGAGCCTAATTGTAAACAGGCTGTGAGAATTATGTGTAGGAACATTCATATGTGAAGAAGTGTTCACTAGTTCCTGAAACAGGCGCAAAATTCGATGTTAATGTTTTGGTCAGTTCTCCTTCCACAGTGTAAAGTTTTGAGCAAGCAAGCACTCAATCTTTAAGTTGGAAGGTAAGCTATTTGTGGCTAAAAGCATTTTCATAAATGGGTTCTAGATTGAGAGAACCAAGTGTTAGAAGTTACAGGTGTTTAAATCGACTTCTCAGAAGAGCAGTTTTAGACATAGGTAACTTGTTGAAATCATTTCTCAAGATATACTGAATCTTTTGGAGTGATTCAACTTGGAGAAGGTGCACAAACTGTAGACGACAGCTTGTGCAAAGTTTTATCAAAAACTTTACACAATTGATAAGGTAATGAGAGAGATATGTGCAGCAGACTTTCTGTGTAGTTATCTCCTTCACAGATTTTTCAAAATCTTCATAATTAATCATTGATCCTCTAAAATTGGTGAAAGTTTGAGGTACTCTTGTTATAGAGGTGCTCTAATTACAAGAGTAGCTTGTTCTTTTGGAGATTAACACTCTCCATCATACAAGTGACTGTGTAAGATCAAGAATCAAGTAACCATCATCAATTGACAAGAGTGTCAAAAGCTATCCTGTGGTAGAGCTTTAGTCAAAGCATATGCAGCATTATCTCGAGTGTGCACCTTCTCAAGAATAATGTGCTCAGTGGCTAAGCAATCTCTAATGAAGTGATACCTCACCTCAATGTGCTTGGTCTTTGCATGATAGACTGGATTCTTAGCCAAAGCAATGGCACTCTGACTATCACTGAGCAAGCGAGGTACATGCTGAGGTAAACCCATATCACAAGCAAGACAAGAAAGCCACAATGCTTCCTTGCATGCCTCACTTGCTACAACATACTCTGCTTCTGTGGTGGAAAGAGTTGTACATTCTTGAAGACGAGATCTCCATGAGATAGCACCTCCAGCAAAATGAAAAATTTACCCTCATGTAGACTTACGATTGTCTACACAACTAGCATAGTCAGAATCTGTGTAACCAATAATGGATGCTTTCCCTCTACCTAAGCATAGACACTTGTCCTTACTGGCACTCAGATATTTCAAAATCATCTTGACCGCTTCCCAATGTTTCTTGCCAAGTTTAGACATATATCTGCTCACAACTCCCACTGCAAATGCAATGTCTGGTCTCGTAACTACCATAGCGTACATGAGACTACCAACAACAGACTGATAGGGAATTTTGGTCATGAATTCCTTTTCCTCATCTGATTTGGGGCAATCATCCTTGCTCAATTTCGCATATGTGGGTAAAGGTGTACTCAATGCATTTCCACCCTGCATATTGAACCGCTGAAGTACTTTGGATGCGTCTTTTAATCCTATCACGAGTAATGCGCATGCCAAGAATATGTTTAGCATCCCCCAAATCCTTCATATCAAATGTCTGACTCAACTTCTTTTTGAGAATTGACAAATCATAAGAGGACTTCCCAGCAATCAACATATCATCGACATAAAGTATCAAGCATATCAAGCTACCATCAGAGCATCTCTTTGTGTAGAGACAATGATCCTCATTGCTTCGAGAACAGCTTGAGTCATAAAAGCATCAAACTTTTGGTACCATTGTTTAGGGGATTGTTTAAGTCCATACAAGCTCTTCTTAAGCTTAAACTAGACTTTCCTTGCCAAGAACTACATAACCCTCTAGTTGTTCCATATAGATCCCATATGTAAGATCTCCATGCAAAAAGCAATTTTCACATCCATTTGGACTAGTTCTAAGTCCTCCATTGCAAGGAATCCAAACAACGTGTAGGGTAGTCATCTTGACCACTGGAGAGAAGATTTCCTCGAAATCAACACCATGTTGTTGCTTAAAACCCTTTGCAATGAGTCGTGCTTTATACTTTGGAGAAGCACTATCTGATGTGAATTTCAGCTTATATATCCATTTATATGGTAAAGCTTTCCTATTTTAGTACCTTTGGCAAAGGTACTAAAACATTATATGCATCTCCACTCTGAGTGCCAACCATAGATTTTCTACGAATCTCCTCACTCAAGAGTGCTCCACATATGTCATCATAGACAAGTTTACCACTAGGTGCACTATTGCTAATAGCTGTGCAAAATGTATCCCATGATGATGGCAAGGTGCATAACAACAATACTGCTTTCATTTCATTATCCATATCCATTTTTTGAGCTTGTTACTGGGAGAATATAACATGAAACTCATTTAGATGATCAGCAATACTATCTGTGTCCATGCGAAGGTCATATAATTTTCTCATCAGATACGCTTTATTTGATGTCTCTTTTTCATATGTATTGCATAACTTCTTCCAAAGTTCCTCTGCACTTTCACAGTATAATACTGTAAAGTAAACATTATCTGCTAGGTGCAAGCGAATGGTAGACTTGGCCATTTCATCTAACTCATCCCAATCATCTTCATCCATGTCAGCAGGCTTCTTTGAAATCCCATTTATTGGCTTCCATTGCCTCCTTTGAATCAGCACATCTCTAATCTGATTCTTCCATAGAGCAAAGTTTGTGCCATCAAATTTTTGGATCTCAAAATGGTCTTTGCCCTGCAAGTTATAACTCCTCCTTGGAACACTGGCACTAGACCTTGATCCACCAGATGTGCCTGAGACCTCTGATGCCATGATAGTAGAGAATTGAATAGAATAATAATGGAGCTAGAAGAGTCCAAACACCAATGAATAAGTGTAACAAATAGTAAATCGACCACTGTATAATTGACTAAACCAAAAATCTAGAAAAATTTTGCTAGAGTATCCTCTGCAAAATGAGCGTATGACCAGTGTCAAAATATCATAAAACTGCAAGTACTGACATGTTTACCTGCATAGTGAATCACTCACTCTACTGCATATAATCAGTTACCGGATAGAAGCCAGCTAGCCTTATCGAGCACCTATGAACAACTATCATACATCTCCTATGGCGAGGTTGGGTAAGTCTTCCACCTACATCACCGAGGAGACCTTGACATCTGGGTGTCTCCCATTTAAGAGAACCTCACCACGACCCTCTTTATCAAACGTAAAAGGCTTTATGCAAAAAACGTAACCAATATATCAATGACCACATGGACGTACATAAGCGGTATCCACAGAAGCATACATGGTGTGTATGTGCTCAATATATGCAATAAAATGACAATAACAAGCTGAATGCACAGCCCAAAAAACTAGCAAATAACACCTGCAAGTGTTTGTCAACTCTGATGTTTTAGGCTCAAAAAGCCTGCATAAATTTGCAGCGGCTGCTCCCACCAAAACTGAAAACCTCTTAAGAAACCTGTAGTTTTATGAGTGTGGCTAAAAACACAACTCGAAAGGTTGATATTTATTGTCGGAGAAGTACAAAGAACACTCTTCTTGATGTTGTTGGACCTATGTGAAGAGAACTATGTGCGAAAGTACTCCAAAATGGCTCCAAAAGACACCCCAAAAATGGTTCAAAAATAGGCTTTGAAAGCAAAGAATGAAGCTTTGAGGGACCAAAACTTGTTCAAGGTAATGTCAACCTTAGTCCCTTCTTCAGACACCACAAGAGTGTAGCTTAGTGGCAAGAGATTGCCATGGTTAATCAAGCTCTAGGGGGAACAGTACTCGGATGGGTGACCTCCCGGGAAGTATCGAGAACCTCTATATTCCTTGATCATTGAGGTCCTCCCTCGTGCACAGCCAACGGTGACTTCGGTGACTCGGATGACAAGGTATGTCAAGGTCTATGCCTTGGTCGCCGCCTTAGTCGTAAGCCTTGGAGATAGCCTTGGGGGGGTTCTCGGTTTGCTTGCACAAAAGGAACAAAGCTTTTGCATCGAACTGCTCTGATACCAGTGAAGTAATTCGATGATGATGCACCACAGTGCACTCTCCTTCTCAAGAGCTCCACGACGGTATGCTCAACGTAGAAAACCGAGCTTGTAAGGCCGCACACAATACTTCGCATAGATGCTGCAAAATACACAAAAAACACAGTACACAAGGGAGCACGAAGACAGACTTGTTAGGTCTTACAAATGCGGTCGAACTTACAGTCTATGACTGACTAGGCCACTATATGTTTTATTAAATTACATATACAAGGAAGTATCCGGTGGCCATTTGGCCTTTCACAAGGACACTAACGTTAACATACGAGTGTATTACTCTTGCCTTTTCTATACATAATTTCCATGTGAAATTCTTGCATCAACTCAGCCCCATCTAGCATGTCTCCTTCGAAGATCAAGCTGGGAACATAAATACTTCAATGTGTGATTATCAATGTATACTTTAAAACTTGCCCCATACAAATAATGTCCCATACAAATAATAACTTGCACTATATGAAATAATTCAAAGAATGAATTATTTCATATAGTGCATGTTCATGGATAAGCCATTTTCTCTAAGATGTAGAAATTTTCTTACTTTCAAAAGAAACTCATATGCCATCTTGAATCAAAACTGCACCAATTGCGATGCTACTAGCATCGGTTTCCAGTTCAAAAGGTTTTTGTGGATCCACCACTAATAAAACTGAAGCTTATTGTTGCACACTTGTCTACACAAAATTTTGAATATTCTGCAACAAATATGTCAATGGCATAGCTATGTATGAATAGCTAGCAATGAGTTTCTGATAGAATCCTGATAATCCTAATAATGATCACAACTGGTGCTTATTTTGAGGAATCAGCCAAATGAGGGTCACAAAAACTTTTTGTGGATCCATTCTAATTCCATCTATGGATATTATATGTCCTAAGTACTCAACCTTAGATAAACATGTTTTTCTTTTCTTAGTTGATGTACAAAGCATTCTCATCCAACATCTTAAAAATTGTACGTAAGTGACATTCATGTTCTTTTAAACTTTATTGTAGAAATAGATCATCCACAAAATCAACCAATAAAAGGATGAAAAATATCATTCATGAGCAGCATAATAGTAGTATGGAAAGTTTTCTTATGTACATCATCATCCTTAAATTTGATATGATGATAACCACTTTTTCAGTCTATCTTACTATATAAAATTGCACCACTTTTTCATCAATGTGAGACATCGGAAATCTGTGGTTTATTGTTACTTTATTTAAAGCTCTATAGTCTATACACATCTTGAATGATCCATCCTTTTTGCGAACCAAAAGCACTAGAGCCACAAAACATGAATAACTGAATTTGCTAAGTCCTCCTCGACTGTACGACATGCTTCTACCTCCTCTTGTAGACTCATTTGATAATGTTGTCTGGTCAAGGGATGAGCTCTTGATAGTAACTTAATATTGTGCTCTGTGTTTTTGTGAAGCAAAATAGTTGAAGTCAAGTTAGAAAGAAATAAGTGTTGAAAATTCAATTTTCATTCTAGAAGCTAGCTGAGCTTCCAAAGTAGTTTGACTCCATAAGGATAATCACTTTTTATGTTCATAATACAAGAAATAAAGATACTTACACTCTACTTTTACCATTGTAGAGGTAGACATCCATCTGTATTTCTGAACATCAGGCTCTCCATTATGGTAATGCAATGACCATTATGATAAAACTAATACACATGAGTCCAAAAATCTATAAGTTGCTTCTTGCTTGCATGCCAATGTTTGCTGAGAACTAGATCAAATCTAGCCAACCTGGCAATCTTGAATTTAACTCATCTTTATAAGTTTGAATCTGGACTAGTAATCCAACAACTCATTGATCTTAGGTCTCAAATTCCTTCCCACCTGCTTACACTACTCTATAGGGGTGCCTATATGGACTAGTCTTTAACTTTAATTTCTTCACCAAAGAAAAGTTAATAACATTGCATAGATCCTGTGTCAAACAATATTAACAAGATGAATATTAACCTCCCCACTCATGACAACCAACTTGGTGATAGGAAAATGATACCCTTTCTATGCAACTAGGGACAATACCACATCTGACACACTATACACATTCTTGTTGACTCTTATATTCAAAATGGGCTGTTTGTTATAAGATGGAGGATCCATCTCAATGTTTGTAGCTAGAAGATCAAAATTTTAAGGAGATGATGGAGTGGATGATAAAATGTGCTATCTCTCTATCACTATAGATATCTTCTTCTTCTCAGTGGGACACAACCTATAAGCATGTCGACCTAGGCATTCATAACAAAGGCCCTTGAGGGAAGCCTTTTCTTTTTGCTACTGTGTCAAACTAGATCACTAAAATGCTCTATCAGCCATGGAAGAAGTAACTTTTCTCTTCCCACATCTCAAAGTTTGAATGTCATTCATCTGTCTACTAGGTACTGGAATCAAAGCTGTGGGGCTTCCTAAATCTCATCCAGGTAGTCTTTTGTCCTGAAGGTTGAGGTTCAGAGTATCGCCCATCCTCCAACACCAAGGCCAATTCTACTGCCTTCATTTAAGGTGTGGCAACGCTCCTTGTGCAAAGCAGATGCAATGTCTCCCTAAGCCTAAGCACAAACTTATGGACCTGAAGAAAATCAAGCACCTAATATGGTATCATTATAAGATTTCTCTGTACATATCTGCATATTCTTGCACGATGAGCTTCCTCTGTTGATATATTTTGGTATTGATGTATGTGAACACACTTAGGATTGTCGAGCACTTTTCTCCCCTCTTTAGGATATTTTTTAATCCCTGCTTGCATATATTTATATAACTGTAATGGGTTACTTATCTTTGTACATTCATGCGGGAATTCATTCATTGATGTATTGTGCTCCAAGCTTCTTCTTCTTCTTCTTCTTCTTCTTCCTTGTGTTGTTCGTGTGCTTTTGCATACCTCAAAATCCAAAAATTGGTATCAAAGCAGGTCGCCACCATCTAGGGTGTCATCAACATCCCTCTAGCCATAGTCTCAAAATCGCACAAAAAATTGTGGACATATTCAAGGCGATTAGGAGCTCAAAATAGCTTCAATTTGTGGTGTTGAGATTTTGATATAAGCTCGTTTCAACCTCGAAATGCACTATCACAATGCATGTGCAAGCAATTTTATCCTTTTGTACCAAAAATATATATGGGTTTCAACTTGCCAATACAAATTCCTCAAAGTCTGCTACAGGTTTAGCAGAACTCGACATGGTGGTTCTATTCAACTTTTTGAGATACAATCATTTTTCTACATCAGGGTGTTTAGTCAATGGCCGATGTTGAAAGCAATTATGTAGTTTGTATGTTGGTTGTTAAGGATAGGTTGGATGGTACTAATTATACATTGTGGGCATATATGATAAATGATGTATTCGTAGCAAAAGAGCTATGGAATATTGTGTAGGGTGTTGCAAAATGTGCTACTACACCTATAAATACAATTATTGAAGGTGATGCAGATGGTGTTGAAGATCATGATCTTCAAATTCCTGTTCATATTGCAGTTACTACTGCACCTACTGTAGACCAATTTTGTTGGGATGGTAGAGAAATGTATTGTTGCTGGGGTGAGGCTATTGTATATATCATCCACAAACTAAACACATTTTGGTTAGTCATGATGTTGTTTTTGTGGAAGATGCAATCAATCCATTACTTTCATGTACCAATGAGACTTCAATTAGCTCTAGAGATGTGTATGACACTTTGCTGCCACTTTTTACAAGTCGATAGTCAAGCATTGGTCCAAATGAGGCAATTTGTCAGCCTTTATAGGTTCCACATGATGATGCAAATCATTCCTTTTTCGATGCACATTTACATGACATACTTGTTGATGAAAGGAGTGTTATAGAGGAGGAAAAAACTGTCTCTAAATGGTTGGTGTTGAATTTGAGAAATAGTAAATTAGATGCACCTTTGTCATATCGTACTCATTTAGGCTCTCATAGTACTTCCTTTGCATGAAATTGATATGCAATGGTTGCCTCTAGTCTTTAGGATGAGAATGAACCTATTTCTTTTGATGCAACACAAAATTCAGCATCTATGCAATTGCACTTCATCATGGTTTGAATGTACATCAATTGGACATTAAAACTGCATTTTTGAATGGTGACTTACATGAAGAAGTGTATGTATGTCAGCCCCATAGTTTTGTGCAAAAAGGGCATGAAAATAAAGTGTGCAGGTTGAAAAAGGCATTATAAAATAAATTGTGTAGGTTGAAAAATGCATCATAAAATAAAGTGTGTAGGTTGAAAAAGGCATTATGTCACTCTAGCACAATGGTGAGTACCAACGTGAGGAGCTTCACCTCATAAATGTCAATCCGTGGAGACATGAGGACCGGTATGAAGACCAAGAGCAAGTGAAGTGCACAAGTGTGTGAGTGAGAACACACATGCAAGCACACACATACACACACACGCGCACAAAGTAAGAGCAAAGAGTGGAACAATGGAAGATCTTCGATTACAAAAGAGCTCTCTTACAAAGCTGAAATCTACAACCAGCTACCCCAAAAATGAGCTCTCCAGCCCTTTTTATAGTTTTTGAGTGGTTTTGGCCCTCTCCAGACCTAGTGTCCGGCCTAGTTAAAAATTAGGTTCTCGGGCTTATTTGGGGGCTCAAACGGAATCTAAAAACTATGAAAATTGGTAGTATGATACATCTAATACTCCTCAAGCTCAAGGACTCCTTGTCTTGAACAAAATGGAGTTGTAAAAATGGAAAATGGTATTTACAATGATTTTTAGTGATAAAAATCACTATTTTTATAGGGATTTCTTCTGAAAATTTGACAGGTGCTTCTTGGAGCTCCCTACTTGCTCCTTCTTCTTGTGTCTCCACTTCCTTGATGCGCTTTTATGCCTGTGCTTGACCTTGAGCTTCAACACTCCCCCCCTCTTGAGTCTATCGTCCCTGACAGACCCTTGTTGTAGTGGTTGTTCCATGTAGTATGTTGAGAGGTAGTGTCCTTTATGTTCAACAGGAGCGATCCATCTTCCCAATGTAGCCTGATCGTTTGTCTGCTAGCTCTTGCAGTTTGTAGTCCCTTTGTATGTACTTCTTCCTTGTATTCCATCTTGATGGTGCATTTGTGAGCTTTCCAAAACTGCTAGTTGCTCAAAGGAGGTGGTCAATGTTGATTATGAGCAACTCTCGGTGGTGGATGGCTTCCTTGCTCTTGTAGTGGTCACCCTTATGTCCTCTGATTCTTCCAAAGATGGCTTCCATAGTTTTCATGCCAAGTACTTGTAACCCATAATGGATGATGGGTTAGTGCATTAGTGCATGGGTTGGACGAGATATGTGCCTTGTGCATGGCCTTGTAATATAGCCCTATGCATGCGTACTTGGAAAATGCATGGGAAGAAGTATGGTGCAAGAAATTGGGTCTTGAGCGAAGTGCTCAAGGGTAATGCCGACGAAGAGGTTTTCCAATCTATCATGGTTATAGTGTTGTTGAAGCATGCATATCTTACCTGTTGATGTGTAAAACACCACAAGAAATGAATTAATGTGACACTAGAACACCTCTATGGTCACCATTAACTCATTGCCACTCCAAACTTTGAGAAATGATAGCCGAAACCAAGAACTTTGCTTCTTCAGATTTTTCTAGTCACTGAAATGACATACCTTTAGTATTTTGCTAATTTCTCTTAGCTCAAATATTATTTCTCCAAGATCTTTTATAGGCTAAAACTAGAAGAGTAGAACTTTCCAACAAGCTATCATATGCATGAAATGGATCTCTAGAACTCAAGTTATGGCCCTCACAATATGACCCTGTATGACCTTCCAAAACTAGAAATTTTGCCTGCTTTAGTAAATTTCGCTGTCTAAAAATAAAAATTCGATGCCTAGCATCGACTTGCAACCAAAAGTCGATGCCGGGCATCGACTTTGAGCTTTTTCAGCCACTTTTTCAGCACCAAAATTACCCCCTTGAACACACACATGAACAAGACCACTTTTATGTGGGAAGTCGATGCCAAGCATCGACTTTATGTTGAAACTCGATGCCAGGCATCGAGTTGCTCCACAAACATCATCTTTTCAAAAAGATTTAGCAGAAGTTGGAACTCAGAAAATAAAACACAGACTTATCATCACAAACTCGATGCCAGGCATCGAGTTGCTTGGAAAACTTGAACTTTTGAAATCATTTCACAGAAGACAAGCATGGAGATGATGGAGAGAGTCTCATACACAGAACTTTAACTATTTCTTCTCATAACTATGAAAAAACTCAGAAGTTTACAGATGCTTTCTCACTCAGAGAAGCCCGACTATACTCAGTCGTACAAAATGAACTCCTTCTCACATTCTATCACTCTCTTCTACTTCTTCTCTCATCGCGTCAGTTGATACAAACTAACTTATATAGATTTTCTCATTCCCGTGACTTTTAAAAAACTTCTAGAACTAAAGTGAACTAACTTTACAAATATAATACACTTGTGAATTTGTCCCTTCACATAGGCATGTAGTTTTATTCTAAAGTTTTGATCTTCAAATGTATGTCCAATTAGTGATTGTTTCTCCAACAGCTCCCCCTCAATCACTAATTGACATTCTCTGTTCCTTCATATCTTCTTCTTTTCTTTTACTCCTGCCATGCTTTTGAATCTGCTGGTCTTCACACCATCCAAGCTCTTTGTCATTATGCGTGCTATCTGATCTTTTGTAGAAATGTACTCTACTTCAATTTCTTTCTCCATTACCTTTTCTCTGAGAAAATGATACTGTATCTCTATGTGCTTTGTCCTTGCATGAAAAACTGGATTTGCTGCAAGATAACGTGAACTCATATTATCTCCATGTATTGTAGGTGTACCTTGATCAATGCCCAAGCTTTTGAACAATGTCTGCATCCATATGACCTCCTTAGCTGCTTCCACAAGTCCTTTGTACTCAGCTTCAGTTGATGATAATGCTACTGTATGTTGTTTCTTTGAACACCAACTTACAAGCTTATCACCAATGTATATCATGTAACCATGAGTTGATCTTCTGTCATCCTGGTTACCTGCCCAGTCTGAGTCACTATAGGCTCTCAACTTCAAATCTGATGTAAAAGGATAATATAATCCTTCCTTTATAGTTCCTTTGATATATCTGAGAACTCTTTGACCTGCAATCCAATGTGGGTCCTTTGGACAATGCATGAACTGTGATAAAACTCCCACTGCATAACTAAGATCAGGTCTTGTTAGTGTAGCATAAATCAAACTACCCGCAAGAGATTTATACTTCCTCATATCTTTGTATTCTGCACCATCATATTTATTGAGCTTGTGATTAACTTCAAGTGGAGTTGAAGCTTCTCTACAATTTTCCATATCAAACTTCTTCAATAGATTCAGAAGATACCTTTTTTGTGATACATATATGCCATGATCTGTATAAGTGACTTCCATTCCAAGAAAGTATGACAACTTTCCTAAATCACTGATCTTGAATTCTTTTTCAAATAATCTCTTTACCTCCTTGATTCCTTCATCTGAAGTACCTGTGATTATAATGTCATCTACATAAATACAAATGTAGATTGTACCTTCCTCTGTTTTTTTGATAAGTAGACTTGGATCTGCTTTTGAGCTTTGATATCCAAGATCATTGAGATACTTCACCAATCTATAGTTCCATGCTCTTGGAGCTTGTTTCAATCCATAGAGTGCTCTTCTCAACCTGCAAACAAAATTTGGATACCTGAAGTCTATAAACCCTTGAGGTTGTTCCATGTATACCTCATCTGATATGTATCCATTCAAGAATGCATTCTTTATATCCAATTGACTTAGAGTCCATCCTTTTGAAGCTGCAATAGCAATGATTGTTCTTATAGTTGACATCTTAGCTACAGGACTAAATGTCTCATCATAATCTATGCCATAGGTTTGGGCATAGCCTTTCACCACCAGTCTAGCTTTGTATCTGGCTATACTTCCATCTGCAAGCTTCTTCACTTTATAAACCCATTTATTTCCAATTACTTTCTTACCATTTGGTTTAGGAACAAGTTCCCATGTCTTATTCTCCTCCAGTGCATTGAACTCTTCCTTCATTGCTTCTTCCCATTGCTTCTTACCTTTTGATTCATCATAGTTCTGAGGTTCTTCATCATCTTTGACCATATATGCATAGTTCTTCTGAGTTATGTAAGAAGTATCATAAGAATACCTTTCTGGTTGTCTTCTAGTCCTGCTTGACCTTCTTGGTTCACATTCTTCATGACACCTTTTCATAAAATATAGGAGCTTCTTCATTCCTTCTTGTTAATCCACTTTTGTATGTACTTGCTTGCATATGGTCTTCATCTCTATTTACCTGCACAATTGATTTTCCTTTCTCACATCTTCTTACCTCTTCTTCAAATTCTTCAGCTGTATTACTTTGATCTGCATACCAACTTTTCTGTTCATCAAATGTAACATCTCTAGAAACAAGAAATTGTTTGGTTAGAGGATTCCACAATGTGTAACCCATGTGCTTTTCATCATAACCAATGAACACATATTTTTCTGCCTTTGGTTCAAGTTTATGCCTAAGCTGTGATGGCACATAAGCGTATGCAATTGATCCAAACACTCTACAATGATCTAGTGTTGGTTTCTTACCCCACCAAGCTTCATATGGAGTCATTCCATTGAGAGCTGCACATGGTAATGTATTCACAATATATGTAGCTGTATTTACAGCCTCAACCCAAAGATAATTTGGACAATTCTTCTCCTTTAGCATAGCTCTAGCAAACTCAACCAAAGTCCTGTTTCTTCTTTTTGCTACACCATTTTGTTGTGGTGTATACCTGCAAGTTATTTCTCTCTTAATACCTGCATTCCAAAGATAATCATTGAACTCTTGGGAGAAGTATTCTCCCCCTCCATCAGACCTCAGTCTTTTAAGCTTTTGACCTGTGACTCTCTCTGCATATGCATGAAAATGCTTGAAAGCTCCAAACACTTCTGATCTCTCCTTCAAAACATATAATGTTATCCATCTTGTAGCATCATCAATGAAAAGAACATAATACCTTGAACCACTGATAGATCCTTCTTTTGTTGGTCCCCATACATCTGTATGAATGAGCTCTAGTAATCCATCATGTTTGAATCCTTTCTTCTGAAATGGTAACATGTGTGCTTTTCCCATTTGACATGCTTCACATTTATAAACCATATGTTGACTCTGCACATTTGGTAATCCTAGTACATACTGATTAGCAACCATAGCTTTAATTCCTCTTTCATTGAAGTGACCTAATCTCTTATGCCAGAGATCAAGTTCTGTCATCACTCCTTCACCATGTGTGAGCAAAGCTTGACCAATGTTCCCTTATACTCTTAAAATAAAGAGTCTACCTTCTTTCTTACCAGAGACAATCTGATTATATCCATTCTCTGGATCTTCAACAAATACTCCTTCATTTGTAAACCTAACTTGAAAACCTTTTTCAATTATCTGTCCCACACTAATCAAGTTTTTAGGTATTGTGGGAACATACAAAACATTGGTTAGCAAATCTGCTCCACTCTTACATTTCACTTTTCCAATTGAATGTACACTATGTCTTGTATTATCACCTGTTTGAACACTATGGCTAGAAATGCCTTTTTCCAATTCTGACATCAATTCTATGTTTCCTGCAAATGATTAGAGCATCCAGAGTCAATGTAAAATACCTTTAGATCTTCTTTATCTGATGTGCTAATTGAGTTCATCATCAATGATGTATGACTTTCATTTTGTGTGTCATTTGCATAGTTGTAGTAGGTGGTGTTGTAGGATTGATTCTGTCCCCAACTTCTTCTTGCACCTCTACCATAGCCTCCTCTTTGATTTTGTCTACCTCTTTGAAAATTACTTTGATATCTTCCACCTCGGCCTCTGCTATTGTTGTTTTGATTCTGGTTTGATCCTTGTTGATTATGCCAACAGTCGTGAGCCAAATGATTACTCAATCCACAGATCCAGCAAGCCTTCTTGTTGTTATTTTGATTACCTCTTCCTCTTCCAAAACCTCTTGCTCTTCCTCTCTCTGTGCCTTTACCTCTTGCATAATAAACTTGAGAAGTTGACTCTTCTTCATCCTTTGCTTTACCTTTATCTCCTTTCTTCTTGTTCTTCATGTACATTGCAGAACTTTGTCCTTTATCTCCATCTCCCTTCAAGTCTTGCTCATATGTGAGCATCAAACCAAGTAATTGATTCAAATCTGGAACATAATGATTTAATGAAAGTTCTGTTGACAAGACAAAAGGTTTCCACCTTTCATCCCCTCTCAAACCTGTAAGTAATTGAGCAATCAACTTGTGATCCTCAATATCTTCATCTATGGATTCAAGACTATCTGCTAGATCCTTCATCTTAGTGACATAATCACTAATACTTTGACTTGGCTTCTTCTTGAATGTTGTAAACTCTGACCATAGAATTGCTTTCCTTGCTTTGGTAGTACTTTGGAAATGATACTCCAATGCATTCCATATATCTTTAGATGATTCCAATCCTCTAATGTGTGGTAGCAAATGATCAGAGATTGTATTGTAGATGTAGGCTTTTGCACTTGCATCCTTCTTCTGCCAATGCTTTAAAGCATCAAGTTCTTCTTTCTTTGGTCGGCTTTCATCTTCAAATACTCGCTTCTCTTCTTCACCTGTTACATATACCATGAGATCCTTACTCATAAGTAAGGCTTCCATTCTCATTACCCATGCGGGGTAATTATCTCTGTCCAGTTTGTCAATGGAGATATGATCTGCCATACTCTCCTTTTGCTGCAACCTCTGAGCTTAAAGGATAAAGAATAATACCTTTTGAAGTTCTTTGTGTATGAAGATACTTTTGAAGTAATCTTTTGATGCCTTGTGTCTTCAAATGCTTCACCTTTCAAACTTTAATGGAAAACTTTCCAAAATCTCTCATACCTTTGCTGCCTTCTGCTCTTCAGGACCTTTCTGCTCTCATAGCACTTGTTGATGTGTAAAACACCACAAGAAATGAATTAATGTGACACTAGAACACCTCTATGGTCACCATTAACTCATTGACACTCCAAACTTTGAGAAATGATAGCCGAAACCAAGAACTTTGCTTCTTCAGATTTTTCTAGTCACTGAAATGACATACCTTCAGTATTTTGCTAATTTCTCTTAGCTCAAATATTATTTCTCCAAGATCTTTTATAAGCTGAAACTAGAAGAGTAGAGCTTTCCAACAAGCTATCATGTGCATGAAACGGATCTCTAGAACTCAAGTTATGGCCCTCACAAGATGACCCTGTATGACCTTCCAAAACTAGAAATTTTGTCTGTTTTAGTAAATTTCGCTGTCTAAAATAAAAATTCGATGCCTAGCATCGACTTGCAACCAAAAGTCGATGCCGGGCATCAACTTTGAGCTTTTTCAGCCACTTTTTCAGCACCAAAATTACCCCCTTGAACACACACATGGACAAAACCACTTTTATGTGGGAAGTCGATGCCAGGCATCGACTTTATGCTGAAACTCGATGCCAGGCATCGAGTTGCTCCACAAACATCATCTTTTCAAAAAGATTTAGCAGAAGTTGGAACTCAAAAAATAAAACACAGACTTATCATCACAAACTCGATGCCAGGCATCGAGTTGCTTGGAAAACTTGAACTTTTGAAATCATTTCACAGAAGACAAGCATGGAGATGATGGAGAGAGTCTCATACACATAACTTTAACTATTTCTTCTCATAACTATGAAAAAACTCAGAAGTTTACAGATGCTTTCTCACTCAGAGAAGCCCGACTATACTCAGTTGTACAAAATGAACTCCTTCTCACATTCTATCACTCTCTTCTACTTCTTCTCTCATCGCATCAGTTGATACAAACTAACTTATATAGATTTTCTCATTCCCGTGACTTTTAAAAAACTTCTAGAACTAAAGTGAACTACCTTTACAAATATAATACACTTGTGAATTTGCCCCTTCACATAGGCATGTAGTTTTATTCTAAAGCTTTGATCTTCAAATGTATGTCCAATTAGTGATTGTTTCTCCAACATTACCATGTTGAAAGTCTATTGATCTTCATCTCTCCGTGTTGTACTCCATCATGATGATTGACCATCAGCTTGTCTTCCGTTGTTGATGGTTCGCATTGGGGATTCGTCAAACACACAATCCTTTTTTTTTTTTTTTTTTTTTTTAACAAGGTCACAAAACAAGAAGAAAGATGTTAGTATCAATAAAATATTTTACATATGTCCAATGTGTTGCATGTGCTTGGGATTCTCAATTGTGTCTATGCACGACCGTCTAATGTGGCCCTAGATTAATGCATACTTTGGAAATGCATGACCTAAATGGTGCAAAAGACAAGGTTATGCCAAAGGCACATGGTTGTTGTTGGTCGAGGCTTTCTGATGTTAATTCTAGACTTGATGCAATCTTTGTTTGGAGGTGTTGATTGAATCTTGCAATTATGTAATCCTCCTTATAGGGATCCATTTGAGAATGGTACGTGGCTTTGTGGAGATCACTTCTGGCCCCTTCATCGTGGAATGGTGTCTAAAAGTTGGTATCCAGCATGTTTGGCTCTTTGATTTTGTGGAAGCTGCTAATACTTTTGGCTTCCAAACCCATACTCTTTTTGGTTGCCTTTTTATGATTGTCGAAGAGGTGGGTTGATCTGCTTTGGTTCTTTGTGCCTGGTGTTGACCCTTGCTTCTCCTTGGCGTCTTTGTGGAAGCTTTGCTTGGGAGGGAGATTTGTGGTGTTTGTGCATGTAAGAGTGTCTTGGGTACCCACATTTGTAATCGCCCGTGTTGAGCTGCAACTAACTTCTTTGGCACCCAAATTTGTAGGTTATCATGGTCGGCCTCCCTCGATTGCTTTGGCACCCAAATTTGTCGAAGATTGTAGGATTGAGCTGGTCCTCGTTTCTTGGTGCTTCTTTTAGCATGGTTGACTGGCCTGATTGGGAAGGGTTGTGGCAAGACTGGTGGTTGTTTTCCTTTTTGTACCCAAATCTGCTTCATGCCCTGAGCTTCTTTCTTCTTGAATTTCGTCTATCTACTTGATATAGCAGATGTCATCTTTGTGTGCCTCTTTGGTCGAGTTACACTTGCATTAATATGTGAAGAAGAAGAGGGGTTTGCTGCCCTTTGAGCTTGTGCTTCCATGATTGAGTCCTTTGGCTTTGAAGGGTTTTTGACACACACAACATTTCCTTTACAAAGATTAGTTTCAGAAGAACTAAGAGAATGTGTGACCTTTGGATTTGTGAGCATGAAATTGTCTAATTCTAATGTAATACATTGTTCATGTGCCCAAACTTGAAGGATTTGACTTCTTAGGTTCAAGTTGACTGCATGGTCGTAAATCCAATCTTGACCCAAGACAAGTGGCTCTATAATGTCTTCATCATGACATACTAGCATTTTGACTTTCATTGGAACATCTTGAAGGTAGATGGGAAGTTCCACCTCTCCCAAACAAGGGGTTTCCACACCTCCCAAACCTATGAGATAGGCTTCTATAGGCTTTATGTTCAATTGCACGTTTTGACAGTAGGATAGTCTAACGACACTAGTTGCTGCACCTGAGTCAATCAATGCTCTCACAGTCCTTGCATTCTTCCCTTGTCCTACCACTATGGTCACAAAAGGACGTCGATCACTTATTTGAGAATCAATTGTACTTGATGTTTAACACATGGCCATGTGGTATCTTGGGGCCTCAACATTAACATCTAGGCCTAGGTGTCTTAACTTATTTCTCCTAATGCGTTCTCTAGCCTCAGCGTGTGCTTCTTCTCTAACCCTTAATTCTTCTTCTTTTCGCTTCTTAGCAGTGGTGAGTCTCTTTTGCATATCCTCAGTAAGAGGTTCTTGATATAGCTTGACTCGACAACCATTGATATAGTTTGGTAGGATATCTCCCTCTAGTGTGGCCAATTGAACTGCACCGCTAGTGGAAATTCTATTGATGATCATGGGTCCATATCCTCTTTTTTCCAATTTATGGGCATGTTGCTTTAATGTATAAACCAACACCAGGTCTCCCTCTTTCAAGACTTTATCCTTGATATGGGCATCAAAGTATGCCTTTTGCCTTTTCTTTGCAGCATAGATGCCTGCAGCCGCTCGTAACCTTGTCTCACCTAAGCGTTCTAGCTCAAAGATCCTAGAGGATAATTCATGTCCATTCCACTCATGCTCTTGTGCTACTTTTAAAGTTGGGATTAGGAAGTCCAATGGTAGCACAACATTCTGTCCGAAGACCATCTGAAATGGGGTGGCATTAAGTACCGTTTTATAGGCAACTCAGTAGGCCCAAACAGCATGATGAAGTTGTTTGTCCCAGTCAGAGCGTTTGTTATTTACTAGTTTTGTCAATACATTACATAGGATCTTGTTTGTGCTCTCAGCTTGTCCGTTAGCTTGTGGATGATAGGGGGCAGACTTCTTATGTATCACCAAGAATTCTTGGAGAAGATTTTCGATTACTTCATTCAAGAAGTGTGTGCCTCTATCACTTACTAACTCTATTGGTAATCCGTATCTCGTGAACACATTCTCAAATAAGAACTTTGCCGTTGTTTGAGCATCATTCTTCGTTGTGGCTTTGACTTCTACCCACTTTGTAAGGTAGTCCGTGGCTACAATAATGTATTCTGCATGGGAGTTTCTAGCTGGGGGGTTAATAGGACCTACAAAGTCTATGCCCCACTTCGAGAATGCACGTCCTCCCATCATTGGCCTCAAAGGCATCTCATGTTTTCTAATTGGGTACTGGGCACATTGGCATGTGTCACATTTCTTCACATAGGTATGTGCATCCATATGAAGAGTGGGCCACCAAAGTCCTGAGAATAGAATAGTCTTAATTACTCTATCAGGACCAAAATGTCCGCCTGCAACATTGCTATGGGCAGTTTCTAAGACCTTCAAGTAGTCTGATTCGTGAATGCACAATCTTAAGTAACCATCTTTTCCTCTCCTATATAGGTTGTCTCCTACGAAGGCGTAGTCTTTAGCCTCTTGCTCCATGCTTCGTTTCCTTGCTAGACTAGCCTCTTTGGGTAAGGTTCCCGATCTCATGAATTCTACCAATGGAGCACTCCAGTCTGGAATTAATGACACGTGATAAAGGGTGGCATGCTCCACGGGGGGTCTCTCTTTGCACATTGGACAATTCTTAATCCACTCATGAATTTCTTTGTCTATGCTAGGCCAATAGACTCCCGGATCTACTCCCTTCAAGTCTCTATAGTGCCATGCAAACACGTCCCTGTATTCCCTTAATAATGCTACCAACTCTACTTCCTCTTCTTTACTTAGATCATTTCCTATGTATGTACATTTCTCTTCGTTCTCTTCGATGGTGACTACGATTTTTTTGGTCTTTTCTTTATTATCATATGCTTCTCCTATTGTGGCCTCTCTCTTAGGCATTCGTACCAAAATTTTTCGGTCTTCCACTTCATATTTTTTGAAATTTTCTGGTACTTCAAACAATGGTTCCTCCTCGTCTTGTTTTACTACTTTTCTTTTCTTTTTCTTTTGACTACCTTCACTCCCATCCTTTGAATTTACCGTTTTGATGCTTGTGAGAGGTTCTTCTTCTTTTTGTGTAAATACTCCTATGTCTTCTAGATAGTGCTCCTATGAAATAAAGCAACTATCCATCACAATGGACTCTAGATCATCATCAATCTCTTCTTCTTCTATGAAGTCACTAGAGTCACATTCTTCTAGCAAGGGCTGACACATGAACACTGAAATATCATAACCCTCCTCATCACAATGAGGTGTCCATTGTTCTTCATTGACAGCAATGTCCATGGTGGCTAGGATTTCTGCCCAACCATGAGGCTCAAATTCCTCATCTGGAAATATCATCGGCATATAGGCTGGGTCTCGAACTGGTCTATCCCCTTGAGAAGTTCCTTTTTCTCTTGCCTTTAAGCGTTTTTCCTCTTCCTTTGCGACCTTGCACATCCACAAATGAGTATCTTCATGCATCCAGGATGTATCAGATGAACTTTTAGAATGCAGAGAGTTTGAATCTTCTTGCTCCTTGTGGATAGGATTCCACTGTAGGGGTGGTACATCTATGAAGGTGTAATTCTTCAAATTGACCTTGGTTGTGACCCCTAAGTGCTACAAGTATAAGGAGTTGGTTCCCCAATCCTGTACAATTTGAAGTTGTCGTAGGAAAGGCCTCCCTAGGATCATCTTGTAGACATTATTTTTCTCAAAGTCACATATAGCAAATGTGTGTTCAAACTCTACACCACAAGTGGTTAGAGTTATCCCTTCGAGCAATCCTAGAGGTCTTTCCACATGGCCATCAGCCATCTGAAGCTTCATTCTAGTTGGTCTTAATGTGGGCTTGCCCCATCGCTTCCACAAGGAGATGGTTGCAATAGCAGCACCAACACCTGAATCTATGATCGCTTTGGTTGTGTAACCTTGGTAGGTGATTGGAAGATAAGTATTACCTTCTTCACCTTCACTCATGTCCCCAATTTATCAAGAGGTATCTCTGGAACTTTCTCTTTAAAGCCTGCTTTTGGCATTTTGGAATCAAGTTCGGGAACTTGATCCTTCACGTGATTCCATAGCTCAGGTTTCGCTTTGAGCAGCTCTTCTACGGTGAGATGACACATAACTTTAGTGTTCTTCACGACATCAGTGTTTCTTGGAACCACTGAGTCCTCATTTCTGATTAGTATTGTGGGAGCTCTGATCTGGAGAGATTCAGATTCCCATGGGCCTGTGAATTGTGGCAACTCTTGTAAGGAATTAGATTCAAAATCTAATCGTTCATCTTCTTGTTGCTCTGTTTGGTCTCCATAAATAGATGGAGAATGTCTTGGGGAAATTGATCATGAAGGTCGTCAATCTCAAGAATAGGAGGGGGAACATCCTTCTCATTGGCCCATTTCTCTTCTTGTATTTCCCGCAAGAAGTTTTGAGTGTGCTGTTGAATTGAAAGAGGTTCTCCATCATCTATGGAGTCAGGAACATAGACTTTCTTTGGTGATGATCTTTCTCTTTCAATAGTTAGTTGAGCCTGTGGAGGTAAAGAAACTTGCGGTTTATATTATTAACTGCTCTAATCTTTCTAGTAAGCCCTGAAAGTGCAAACCCGGCATGATAGCATTCGTCTGATTGAATGATTGATTGGCCTCGAACATAGCTTGAGCTAGTTCCACCATTTTAATGCACATTTTTGTTCGTTCAATCTCTAAATCTTCTCTAGGGTAGCTCTTGTCTAGGTTTGCAGGTGTTGGCCCTTCTTGAAGTCGCGCCTGGTATGCCTTGAACATCATGTCCAAGTCTTCTGGGGTTGGATCTGCAAGAACAGAACCTGATTGTGGTGGTCTATTTACAATGGTCGGTGGGTGGGGATGAGGTGGTGTGGATGGAGTTTTGACTGGCGAGGGGCTTTGAGAGGCAATATCTTCTATTTTTGTTTTTGCATCTTTCAAGCTTTCTTCTAGTTCGGATAACTTTTTAGTCCACTTACGATTGGCCTTCTCTCTAGTATCCTTCTAGGTTCTCGTTTTCCTCTTACTAGGCTCTCCTGATTCACTTGGCTCTGATTGCTCAGCTAGTTTAGCTTTTTGTAAGGTTTGTGACCTGGTAACTGCATGTATAGGAGCCACATTATCACTACTGGAACTTGAATCCCTTGCTAGGCCTACTACATTAACGGGTGTAACCTTTGGTGCACTAGAGGGATGTCCGGAACAATCTCTCAGGAGCTGTTCTTTGCCACACTCTAGACACACGACTTGTATTGTGAGGTTCTGCCCTTGTATCAGAGCTAATGTGTGGGGTGATTATTTTCTTGGTATAGCTTGAGGTTGGCTATATCCTCCATGTTCATATGGTCTAGTTGCTCCTCGTGGTTCTGGACATGGGCTGTACCTAGGAACTTCTCTACCTTGTTCTCTAGTAGGGTACCCATATGGTCTACATTGGGGTGGTACAAACAGTAGTGGCTGTCTATTCATTGGATAGTTTTCGGTGTTGTAGTTGACGTACTTTTGCTCACTATAAGAGTAAATGTTAGGCGCTTGAGGTGGTTGTCTATCGTAAGGGTAAGGTTTTGATAACCCTAATGCTTCTCTGGTGCAGACATGAGATGGATGATCCCCACCGCAAAGTGTGCAACTTCCTAACATTGGCACTCTCAAGGAGGAGTTCTGGGAGTTCCTTTGTCCTTGTACTCCTAATTTCTTGGCCACTAATTCTGTCACTTCCTCCACATAACTCAAACTAGAAGTTTCCTTGCTCCTTGTATCCTCTGATTTGGTAGGATCCTGTGTGGTTTTGAGATCCTCAGCTAAGTTGTCTTCACACTCCTGAAGACACTCACTTAGGGTTTGTAGTCGTTTTATGTATACTAAGACTCTCAATGTTCCATTGGTTAGTCCTTCTAAAAATAACGATATCATTTTTTGTTGAGAAGGTCTCTCTGTCACAAGGCATCGGGTTACGTATTGCTTAAATCTTCGTGCTGCATTTTTTACTGTCTCGTTAGGAGCTTGCTTGAAGCTATGTAGTAAGGAGGACGAATTGTGCTTGATCCCTCGCTTAGTGAATTCCCAAATAAGTTCTTGGAAGAATTGTTCAATACGTTCAAAGCAACTTGGATCCAAGGATTGAAACCAGGTCAAGGCTATTCCTTTGAGGGTTAGCCCAAAGGATTCATATTGCATGAAAAAGTCATCCACTTGCTCCGCTCGCAATACCTGCTTGAATTCTGCAATGTGATCATAGGGCTCTCCTGTGCCATCGTAACGATTTCGCATACATTTGGCCAGTTGGATTGGTCTCAGTCTTCTCTCGGGCTCTGGGGATCGAGTTATGATGGGGACACCTTGGGGCGGTTCTGTCCTAAAGGTAGGTCTATTCATATTTCCCATTCCTTGGCTAGTGTGGCTGTGGGGGTTAACTCCTGGCATGGGGAATTGCTCATGTGGTCTATTGGGTATACTACCTTGGCTCGTTTGTCTTAACATCACATTTTCTGTTCTTTGCTGGGTCTCGAATGGGTTTTGTGAGGTAGTTGCCTGATCTCGAGCTAACTCTCCTCTTTCATTAATCTGACCAGGATTTTTAGTTACTACATATATCTGGCCCATCTTGTCCCTATAAACTCCACCTTCATACTTGACAGCTGGACTTGGAACTATCTCAAATTCTGTAGTGTTTATCATTCTTGCAACTGACCTGTGTAGTCCATCGAGGTAAATGGGTATTCCCTGCAAGTTAGTGGATATATATTAAAGAGACATCCGATATTCGCCTTCCACTCTAGACATAAAACCTTCCCTAGGTACGGAACTATGCATGTCTTCAGAAACCAAGAGTCTCTCCCAGTTAAGTGACATTTTTGACTCACTTGTCTATGAACTCAACACGTAGTGTTAACCCCTGAGTTGTGAGTCCCTGGCTTGGTTGTGCAGTTGAACTTAGTTTCAAGTGATTTGGTACTTTATCTTCCTAAGTGTCTACTTGATCTTAGGTTCCTAAGCCTTGTCTGCAAGTCCACAATTGTCCTTTGAATTGCTCAAAATCTTGTGGAACCCCTTGCTTCTTAGTCCAACCTGAGGGTCAACTTAAAAATGCCCTATCTAATAATTCTGCTATTAATTTTACCGTAACCAGTCGATGTTTTTGTTGTACTCCCCACGAGCTTTCCAACAAACCCAAGATCACTCCGAACGGATTTCGTATGAGAAAGTTATGCCAGTTCAGGGTTCTAGGGGTTAAAACAGGGAAACAGGGCCTCTCTGGGATTGCTTCAAAACAGGCGATACACGATACTTGGTATGTATTGCGATACTTGAAGTAGGCGATACTCAATACTTGGTATGTATCGCGATACTTGAAGTAGGCGATACTCGATACTTGCCTTGCCACGATCCACGATATCTCAACTAAACGATACACGACACTTGACACAGGAGTAGGTCCACGATACTCGATATCCGACATATATCGCGAGAGAAATTCAACGATACACGATATTGCACAAGTATCATCAAGAGGTAATAACACGATACACGATACCCGATACTTGGATAAAGTCACGATACACGATACTTGACTAGTATCGCGAAAAAATCACGATACACGATACTTGGATAAAGACGATACTCGATACTCAACGGACACGATACACGATACTTGCTAGGTATCGCGATCGGGAAAACATGATACACGATACTTGCTAGGTATCGCGATCGGGAAAACACGATACTTGATACTTGCTAGGTATCGCGATACTCAACCACAGGAGATCACGATACCTAGGTATCGCGATACTCGACCGCGGGAGAACACGATACTTGGGTTTTCAGGAGTCCAAATTCAAAAATTTTTGCAAATATGAGTACCTTGTGTCCTCCTTGTCACTCCTATGTGTCTGTAGATGCAAAATCTCCCTTCAAACCCGCGATATTGCACTCACAATACTTGGCGCAGGTTTCGTCACATCTGAGGCTGTTCACTCTAATTTTTGGCTATTTTGGTACTATTTCTTCAGCGTTTCAGTTATGCACCCTCTCTAAGGCTGTTTCTCACAACCACAAGTAAAAAGCGAGCTGAACTACTCTAAATAATGGAAAAAACTAAGAAGATGAAGGTGGGTGGAGATGGAGATGATGATGAAGATGAAGGAGAAGAAAAACTCAAAAACTGAACTAAAAATGGTGATTTTTTTACCTTCCAACGTCGCTACTCTACGTCTTACCATCACACGCTCGTCCTCCGGCAACGGCGCCAAATTTGGTGTCACTCTAGCACAATGGTGAGTACCAACGTGAGGAGCTTCACCTCATAAATGTCAATCCGTGGAGACGTGAGGACCGATATGAAGACCAAGAGCAAGTGAAGTGCACAAGTGTGTGAGTGAGAACACACATGCAAGCACACACATACACACACACGTGCACAAAGTAAGAGCAAAGAGTGGAACAATGGAAGATCTTCGATTACAAAAGAGCTCTCTTACAAAGCTGAAATCTACAACCAGCTACCCCAAAAATGAGCTCTCCAGCCCTTTTTATAGTTTTTGAGTGGTTTTGGCCCTGTCCAGACCTAGTGTCCGGCCTAGTTAAAAATTAGGTTCTCGGGCTTATTTGGGGGCTCAAACGGAATCTAAAAATTATGAAAATTGGTAGTATGATACATCTAATACTCCTCAAGCTCAAGGACTCCTTGTCTTGAACAAAATGGAGTTGTAAAAATAGAAAATGGTATTTACAATGATTTTTAGTGATAAAAATCACTATTTTTATAGGGATTTCTTCTGAAAATTTGACAGGTGCTTCTTGGAGCTCCCTACTTGCTCCTTCTTCTTGTGTCTCCACTTCCTTGATGCACTTTTATGCCTATGCTTGACCTTGAGCTTCAACACATTATATGGGTTGAAGCAAGCAACCACATGCTTTGTATGAAAAGATACATGCCTAATTGATTGCACATGGTTTTGAGAACAATCCAATTGAGAGCACCTTATATGTTAAGAGTGGAGATGATGTACTTCTTATCTAAGGTCGAAACACCCCTCATATGGCCACTTTGAGGAGATGGAATAACCTCAAAGACTTGTGCTAGAGCCTTGCCTTCCTCGAGCTCTGGTCCTTTACCCAGCTAGGGTCCTTGACCACATGTCAGTAGACAAATGGTAAACCATGGAAGTCTAAATAAATCTAACAAAACTAGGTAGATTTGAGAAAAACTCGAGGATGATACAATCACCAAACCCACCTCATATGTATGGTGCATGTGTCACCAAACCCACCTCATATGTATGGTCCAACCAAACTCATCTCATATGTATGGTCCAACCAAACCAAGCTGCATGACGGCAATTAATGTCTATTCTATAGGCCAATAGCTTATATGTGGAAAGGCAAGTAATTTGAAAAATAGAGAAAACCCATACAATTCTCCCTCCAAGTAGGTGTACAACTGATGGGCGTTGAACACCTACCCTCCACCCGCGTAGACCAAAGCTACAAAGAACAAGATACGAATACTTGATTTTTCTTTTTTGGTAACTTGAATCTATTTTAAGCCCACACCATTAAGGATTTGGCACCCAATGTCATGAAAATTGTGTCCAATCCTTTGAGCTATGAGGAGTACGTTGTGTTAGCACTAGACTACACTTACTTGATGCAATATGGCAACGACATCTTTAATGAAGATGGAAGATGCAATAAGGTATTGCCATTTGGCATCTCCTATTCACATAGGATGGTCGCAGTACACATGTTTTGATGCCTCATGTAACATTTGATAGAGAATTGTTATGGTACCCCCATTCCTAAAGAACTTTGTGGGAGGAAGTCTCGGGTTCGATTCTAGTTGGTTGGATATACCTAGTGGAATCTCCAAGTTGATGGGTGCCTCTATGTTATGAGGTTGGGTGTGTGCGTTATTTCCAATTCATTGTAACTTAAAAAAGAAAGGGAATTGTGAATCTCACAGACCATATTCACATAGGCTGGTTGTGGCACCCATGCTTTCATGCCACTTCATGGAACATTTGAGAGCACAATGTTTATGTTAACCCCTGCCCCTCTAGAACGAAAAAGGTCACTTGCCAACTAAGAGTGGTGAATCTCAAAGACCATAAACTTTTTTAGTTTTTTATTAATATTCGTATTTATTTTATTATTATTTTTTCAAAAATGCAACAGGTGTATATTTTGCTTCTACTCCATGTTCAAGCCATCTTGGTGAAGAGGTCTAAGGCGACACTAGAGTTTTCCAAGGAGTTCCACCTAAAACCACCTTACAGATCGGCCTTAAGATGTATTCAGTCGGCCTTAAGATGTATTCAGTCGATTTCTGAACTTGAAATCCCTTTTCCAGATCTCTATAGAGAATTGGATTCTTGTAACTACAATAGCTAGAGAGTTCTAATCTCTCAGTATTACTCTCAGCAGAGATTCTTTATGCTGCTAACTGTTGAGAACTTCCATGCTCCACCCTTTTGTCCAAAGCTAGAATCATTCTCATACAAGCACATATATCCCACATGCAAGGGAATTCTCCCAAACTCCATATAAGCAAGGCCTCCCTTCATTCCATACAAGCCACTCACTCTAGCTCATTGCCTAGAGTATGCTTCCTCTCCTCATGGAGTCTTCATGCTCATAGAGCATCCTTTGTAAGTTTTTCTCTATTTATTTATTTCATCATGATTCATATTTATTGTTTCTTCCTCCATAGCTTGTAGGATTGTGTTGGTAATAGAGTAGGAGTAGTTTCTTTGTTATTTCAACACTAAATTTGTAAACGTTTTGACTGAGTGGCTCCTGCCCTCTCCACATTTGTATTTGTCCTCTTTTAATTTAAAATTCCAAAAAGAAAAACCACCTTACATATAGCAGAATTTCTCCACCCATACGTGAAGACTGCCTAACAGTGAAAAAGTGCAAGACTTTTCAATAATTGAAATAGTAATAATACTAATAATAATAATAATAATAAAGACACTTGAAGTCCCAGTTCGCTGGCCTAGTGGTTGGGCCTCTCACCTCTTGAGGCGGGGGCGAGGGTTCAATCCCTGGCAGCAACATGTAAGGGACATGTAATCTGGAATGATGTTGCATTGTGGCTGAGTGCCACCGTTTGTTTGTCCTTGCGGTAGTGTTGACCGTCGCTTAACCCAGTCTTGTAAACCCCTGTTCTTGTGGGATAAGGGGGGTCCCATGGGTACTATGCCCTTCCTTGTACAGTTGCAATTTCAAAGTTAAAGTCCGGGGGAGTAGGCCTCGGCCGAACCTCCATTTAAAAAAAAAAAAAAAATAAAGACACTTGCTTCCGTTAGGATTTGGATGCCATCACATTCTTGTCCTCACTTTTAGCATTAAAAAACACTTCTTGTATTGACAAGTTGACAACGGTAGAGTTGAATGCCGAAAATATCTTCTTTGATCGTAGAGCGAGATATTTATTTGTCTTTGCAATCATGTCCATCCTCCACGCCCCTTCAGCAATGGCGTTTCGCATGGAAAAAGTGTCTTGGAGGCACTTTCAAGCTATATAGCTTTATAAGATCCGGTTCACATAGAGGAGCACCCATCTTCCAAGAAATATATGATGAAGGGCAGCCGCTCTTCACATAGAGGAGTGCCTTGAGCCCCTTTTTGTCACTTTTGGCAGGGCATAAAATGTCATACTTATAGCCAACTCTCCCTTTTGCCCATATATGTTGGAATTGCTAAGGTGGCAAAAATATGCAATTTAAAAAATATAATTACGGTTAACTTGATAAATACTTAAAACTATTGTTTTTTGGTGTAAATTTTATTCACATAAGCTCAGGGAAATGACGTCTCCTCAAGTTTTCAAATGGAGGTTTGATAGGTGTCTTTTCTTCCGATTTTTTCTCAAGTTTTCAAATGGAGGTTTGACATGCACCTACTCTTCTGGCTTTAACTTTGAAAGTACAACTATATAGGTGAATAGGCATAATACCCGTGGAACCTCTTGTATCCCACAAACTAGAGGTTAGACAAGATTACAACTAGTTTAAACTGGCTAAAGCCATTACATGTCCAACCCGAGGGTTGAACATAGGAGCTCCACCTCAAGAGGCTTGTATCCCTTCTTAAGTATGAAGAGAGTGATGATAGAACATTTCAATTTTGGTGTAAGAGCGTGTTGAAGGATCCCAAGTAGCTACCTGCCACTCTCTTCCCAACCCTAAATAGCCCTTGCCCTTGGCACATCTAGAGTCTTCTCTAAAGTCTAATTACTCCTAAGATAGCCACTTTGAAGAGATAGAACCTCAAAGACTCGTGCTAGAGCCTTGGCTCCCTCAAGCTTTGGTCCTTAACCCGACTATGGTCCTCGACCAAATGCAGGTAGACCAATGGTAGACCATGGAGGCCTAAATAGATCTAACATGTGTGAATGGAGGAAGTGTGTGTGTGTGGGTGTGAATATATTCGAAGACACATTCTATGTTGCCCTAGACCTACAACATGTGGTATAAAAGTCATGGTGGTTCCTCCTTAAGTTATCCATATTTTCTTTTTGAGTTTTTCCAAGTTTTTGAATTTAAAGGAGCCATGTTCTAACCTCACTTATATATGCTCTCATTCCCATGTTCACATCTTACCACTCCTACGTGTCATCCACGTATCCTCTCCATCAATTCATGTGAACCTCCTTCTTAATGCACTTTTCTTATAGCTAAATTTCCTTGGATTCACCCCCCCCCCCCCCCTTCTACTGTCAGATATTTTATGGATGAGAGGCTAGATTTTAACCAGTTGTAAAGTCATTGGGCATCTTGTTGTTGTCCTTCTTTTGAGCATGTCTATTGTGTCACCCTTGCTTTGTGGGATATGGAGGGTCCCATGGGTACTATGCCCCCTTTACTTGTACAATTGTTCCTTCCATTAACTCAAGCTAGGGAGAGTAAGCTTGGGCTGCACTTTGTTCATCCAAAAAACACATATCTTATTGGATGTATGTACAACTTCATGATGAAGCAAGGTTCACCCAAAAAAATGCAAAAAAGCTTGTAAAAAGCCCAGAGGAAGATGTCCATATATGGTGTAGCATCACACTCCTTGCACTTAAGCAATCAATGCCCATTACAAAAGCATATAACCTTATTTTATGTGCCTCAAAGCAAATTCTCTCATTCTTCTCACAACCCCTATTCACGCACTACAGGGCAGCTAGTTGGGTTGCTTGCCTCTTGAGGCGTGAATGAGGGTTCAACCCCTCCCCGCCTTCAACTGTCGGATATTTTATGGACCATAAGTTAGATTTAAACTAGTTGTAAAGTCTTTGGGCATCTTCTTGTTGTCCTACTTTTGAGCTTGTCTATCGTGTCTCGAGGGTCCCATGGGTACTATGCCTCTTTACTTGTACAACTATTCTTTCCATTAACTCAAGCTAGGGAGAATAGGCTTGGGCTGCACTTTGTTCATCCAGAAACCACATCGCTTATTGGATGTATGTACAGCTTCATGAGCAAGCAATGTTCACCCAAAAAAAAAAATGCAAAAGAGCTTGTAAAAAGCGTAGAGGAAGATGTCCATATATAGTGTAGCATGTCACTCCTTGCACTTAAGCAATCAATTCCCATTACAAGAGCATTTAACCTTATTTTATGTGCCTCAAAGCAAATCCTCTCCTTCCTTTCACAATATTCCTCTCACAAGCCCTCACTACATGGACTTTGTATGGAATTTTCACATGAAGGAATGGTCATACGAGCTAAACAAATATGCAAAGGTAACAAACCAAACAAGAGAGAACATATCAGCGCATGTCGGAAGTCAACATGCTAATGAGTTTGTTTATGGATTGTATAGAGAGAAAGTAGAGTCTAGGGAGAAGGTTAGCTCCCATGTCTACTACATGTGCTATGTGTTATACATCAAGTAGGAGGTGATACATGTAACACCGCACATGATGATGGCAAGAGGCCTGTGAGCGCATGAGTTTTCTCGAATCTCCTTCTCTCTACAACTCCAAATTTTTCAGAATTCGAGAGTTAAACGGCCTATTTTGAGGGCCTTTGAGGGCCACTCTTCAAGTGTCCCAAGCTGCTTGTCCTGGTGGTTGGGCCTCTCGTCTCTTGAGGCGGGGGTGAAGGTTCAACCCCCACTGAAACCATGTAAGGGACATGTTGCAGTAGTTATGACCACAGTTCAACCCAGCTATGTAAACCCTTGTTCTTGTGGGATAAGGGGGGTCCGATGGGTACTATGCCCTTCCTTGTACAGTTGGAATTTCAAAGTTAAAGCCTGAAGGAGTAGTCATCGGCTGAACCTCCATTTAAAAAAAAAAGAAAGTCTTCAAGTAAGATTTTGGACCTTGAAAGTGTATATATAATGCCATCTTCAAAGAACTTTTCAAACTCATATACTCATATACAAGAAAAGAAGGCCTCAAAGCGGCATCCCGAATGTGTTCTTGAGCTTCATCGAAGCAACTTTACTCAATTTTCAACCTCCTCAAGAAATTATATGTATTGAAGCAAACCAAGGAAGAATGAGTGGAGTCAAAGGTGACTTTGGAGGTTCGCGAGGGATCAAGGAAGGTTAGGTCTCATCCAAGGTAGCCCAAGCTGGAAAGCTTTTGCAAATAACGAGGAAAAGTACTCCATTTTGTTTTCATCTATCCTTTGTTTTAACAAAGGGAATTGCATTGGTTTTTTCTTTTCAAGGTACTGAATGGAGAGGCACTCGCATAATGATAGTAATATGCAAGTAGATAATGATGCAGTTAGACAAGGACTAGACTACACTTCCCGAGAAGGGGAAAAAGAGGTAGACTATACTCTAGAAATATGATTTTGCATAAACCTAGGGTCAACGATTTGACTCAATGTTGGAAGTGGGGTGGGCCACAATAATAATATCACAGGTTTACAAGGTCTTCCAACACATGAACCTTAGCATACACACCTTAATACTAAAAAAGATGATGAGTGAGAGATAGAGAGAGAATAGATGAGTTTTTCGAAGTGTACGGGAAGTTAGAGTCCTCACCTACACTATCTATATTCTAATGTCAAACTACAATGTGTGAATATGATAGAAACTGACAATATCTCAATCTAAGCAGAAATAGGAACTACATACAAGAGATTGTGTGCCTAAGAGGTATGAAGAGTGTCCGCTCTTGGTGCCTTTTTTTAGTCCATACAAAGCTTTGATAATCTTGCATACTAAATGCTCTTTACCTATTTCTTCAAAACCTTCTAGCTATTGAACGTAAACATCTTCATGTAGATTAGTATTAAGAAATGCAGTTTTGATATCTAACTGGTATACTTTCTAACCAAATAATGCAACTAAAGAAAGTATTGTTCTGACTACTATCATTCTAGACGTAGGTGCAAAAGTCTCATCGTAGTCAATACCTTTCTTTTGTGCATAGCCTTTGACAACTTATCTTGCTTTATACCTGTCTATAATACCATGTGCTTTTCTTTTGATTTTGAAGATCCACTTCACACCATTAACTTTCTTACCTTTTAATTTGGTAACTCACAAAGCTCCCATGCTTGATGCTTATGAGTAGAATCAATTTATTCTTGCATAGCTTTCTTCCATATAGGACTATGTAGTGCATCTTGAACACTAGCTGGTTCATTCTCAAATAAACTAAGAGCTCAAATATTATGAATCTCAAAATGTTTAGCATAATTCGCATGGTCAGTTTGTTGTCTCCTTCTTTGACCTCTCGTTCTTCCAGTGTATTCCTTTATACCATTGTCCTTCCCGGTTTGATATAAGCACTTTGGTGTATACTTGAAAAGTGGTGGAATCGTTTTTGGTTCTTCAATATCTCTTTCTTTTGGAACTCTTGAACCTTCTCCAACTTCTTGAGTTGGAACTTCAAGAGGTACTAATGATGGACTAGGTACTGATGTAGATAATGAAACTCTCTCTTCACTAGCATCTCTTAGGGTTTGAGAAGGCTCATCACCCCCTTGTATGCCTGAATGTAAGAATCCAGATTCCTTCTTAAAAATGCATAGTCATCTGATTTTATGAATTCTGGAATCTCTTCCTTATTATCATAAATCTCACCTTCTGCAATGTATGCATTGCATGAGAATATGATATCACATGTATTTGGAACATAGAATCTCTATACTTTGCTTTCAATTGCATAACCAATAAAGATGACTTTAATGGATTTTACATCAAGCTTACCACGATCCTTCTTCTCAATGTGAACATAAGCTAGGGACCCAGAAACTTTGAAGTAACTCACATTGGGTTTCTTCCCGTAATAAGCTTCATAAGGTGTGATGACCTTTAAAGATTTTGTGGAAGACCTATTGAAAATGCGATTACCTGTATGTACTATATCAAACCAAAATTTGGGAGAAAGCTTTTGGATGACATCATACTATGCACAATCTCAACAAGTATCCTATTCTTTTTCTATGCAAGACCATTCTATTTTGGCGTATAAGCATAGTGAGCGGATGAGAAATACCTTTGTCTTTAAGAAAAGACTTAAAGTAATTTGACAAGTATTCTCATCCTGTATCACTTCTCAAAGTCTCGATCTTTGACTTATTTTCATTTTCAACCATAGCTACGAACTTGTTGAAAGTAGAAAAAACCTCTCACTTCACTTTAAGACCATAAATCTACAGATATCTTCAGAAATAATCAATAAAAGTAGCAAAGTACCTAATATCTTGAATAGAATCTATTGTGATTGGACCATTCACATCTGAATGTATGATTTGCAACTTCCTTGTGGCCATGATATATACATGTTTCTTGAAAGGAAGTTTGTGAAGCTTTCCTCCAAGACATCCTTCACATGACTTTGCATTATTTGGTAGAGCAAAAGTAGGAAAATTCTCCATCATACCTTGATCTTTGATATGCTTGAGAGCCGTGTAGCTGATATGACCAAATCTAGCATGCCATAACTTCATGTTCTCCTTAGGTGTAGAAGACCTAACAACATTTGCATGACTAATTTTGGATAACACAAACATGCCACTTCTATTTTCACCTTAAGTAGAAAATGCTGCTCATTAGGTGAGAGGATTTGACATGAATCTTTCTAAAAATAATTGTATAACATCTGACAAGAAAGTAGAGGTAAAGACCAAATTCTTCTTCATGTCTGGAACATAAAGAACATTAGAAATTGTGAAATTTCCACCTACTCTAGACTTAAGGTTTACTTCTCCAACACCAACAATATCCAAATCATGAACATATGCAATGGTCACACTTCTACTTGAAGACTTATAAAGGGAAGAAAATACCTTTTTGCAACCTATCATATGTTTAGTAGTTCCAGAATAAAAAATCCAAGGACTATCTGAGATTGCATTTAATGTTGCTTGATCAAAATATACTTCTTCAATAGTAACACATGCATCATCTTCAACATTATTACTTGATGCATTCTTCTCCTCATTAAAAATTCTTGTTTTGCATTTTTCTATGTAATGGCCTAGTTTCTTACAATAATGACATACTCCTTTCTTTGAATCAGATGTAGTCAGAGACTTTTCTTTGGGTGTAGATGAAGCATTAGGGGAAGGACTGGAAGACTTAGGATTAGAAGACTTACTTTCCTTCTTGGATTGCTGACTCTTCTTCTCCTTCTCTCTCTCCTTCTTCGTCTTTCCCTTCGATGATGATAACATAGCTTCATCATTCTCTTCCATACCCTTTTGTTGATCTTCATCTTGAAATAACACGAATTGTAGCTCTTCAAATGAAAGTTCTCTATCTCTTGTAGTAAGAGTAAGAGAAGTAATAAAAGTACGATATGAGGATGGAAGTGAGTTTAGAAGTGTGTTTACCATCTCTTCATCTAAGATGTTGACTCCAACATTGAGTTACTGATCTCGTAAATCTTTGAGCTTCAAAATATGTGTCTTAACTGATTCACCAACTTTCATCCTTGTGTTGGCTATCTATCTCCTTAGATGAGCTTTCTTAGCAGGGTTTCTACTCTGATAGAGATTCTCCAACTCCAACCAAGGCTAAAGAGAGGTTCTACAAGACCTAATTTGAATATGCCTCTTGACTCACATATCAATATATGAAAGTGCTTGTACATCCCTAGAATCCCATTTGGATTGCTCTTTTTTAGGAAGTAATTTGGTAGTAGTACCATTGACTCTTGATGATGAAGTGGTTCCTTCTTCTTCATTAACCTCTTGTTGAGCAGAAATAGGAACAAGGGTTCTTCTAGAAGATGAAGTAGCCTCTTCTCCAACTTGTCTTGGCCTTGGATAAGTGCCATTGACAATATTCTATAAGTCCTTTGATACTAACAGATTCATCATCATAAAACTCTACATGAATAGCTAGAATTTCCCTCATGTTGGAGTTTGAGGTTTGCGGAAGCACACAAACAACACAAGGAAGAAGAAGAAGCTTGGAGCACAGCACAGAATACTAAATGTATTACCATTAGAATGTATAAAGATAAATGACCTATTAGGGTTATAGGCATATATATAAACCACAGAACAAAACTCCTAAAGAGGAAAAAAGTGCCCTGACAGTCCTAGTGTGTTCACACACATCACTATCTAAATATATCAACAAATCCCCCCTAGGAGTGATGCAATGAACAAGGAGATTGCACTCATGTATAAATAAGTGCCAAGCTATGTGGAATCAATCCACAAAAGGAAGTAAGCCCAAAGATTTGCGGAAAGCTTCAAGCTTCTCCCTAGGCAGAGCCTTTGTGAAAAGGTCTGCAATGTTCTCCTATGTGGGAACATATGGCAAATTGATCTCTCCAACAATTGCCAATGCACTCTAACTATCAGTGAAGATGGTGGTGGCAGAAGATTGACCAACACCCAAATCCTCCATAAGGCATCTGAGCCACACACACTCAACAATCGTTGTGAAAGTTGCCCTATACTCAGCCTCACAATGAGAAGTGGCCATATAGGCTGCTTCTTGCTCAACCAAGATATGCATGAGCTACCAAGCATGAAGCAAAAACCACTGGTGGACACACGAGTGTCATAACCACTCAAGTAATGAAAGATGCGCTTAATTGCCTACAAATGCTTGACACTCGGGCATGCATAAACCTGCTCATCTGTGAGACAACAAACTGAATGTCTGGCTGAGTAATGCATAAGTAAATCAAGCATCCAATAGACTACTAATAGAGAATAACATCAAGTGCATCTCCAACAGCATGAAGACTCAACCTTAAACCTGTCTCCATAGGAGTGGCGATGGGTTTACAGTCTTCAAGGTCGAATTGTTGAAATAATGTGTCTATATTTTGTTTGACACAAAGCTATTTTGCCATCAACTTGCATAAATTGAATGCCCAAATAATGATGCAAATGTCCCAAATTAGACATCTCAAATGAGGTATGCAGATCAACCTTAAAATCAACAATATGCTTCTCATGAGGACCAGTGAGTAGCAGTGAGTAGCATGTCATCAACATACACAACAATGATCAGAAGCACATCAATTGCATGCTTAACAGATAAGGTGCTTTCAATTGGATTGTTCTGAAAACCATGTGCAATCAGGTAGGCATGTATCTTTTCATACCAAGCACGTGGTGCTTGCTTCAAATCATATAATGCCTTTTTCAACCTACACACTTGGTTTTCATGCTCTTTCTGCAGAAAGCCACGGGGTTGAAAAACATACACTTCTTCATGCAAGCCACCATGCAAAAATGCAGTTTTCATGTCCAATTGATGTACATTCCAACCATGATGAGCTACAAGTGCACAGATGCTATGAACAATAGTCATTCAGCATGTAGGAGCAAAGATCTCATCAAAATCAATGCCTCTTTCTTGAGCATAACCCTTTGCAACAAGCCTAGCCTTATACCTATCAAATGTTCCAGGCTTATGCTTCATCTTGTATACACACTTAGTGCCAATGGCCTTCTTGTCATGGACAAAGAAGGAAACCATCCTAAACCTTAGATTCCATGTGAATCATATATCTCATTATTGGTTCAGAATTAGGAGAAACTAATGCTTCCATTGCATCCGGAATGTGCAAAAACCCTAAGATCGACTATTTACTTGCTCGATTCTGATATTGGAAGGTCCCATTTTGGATTGATGACATCATCATTTCGTAACCGCCATAGATCACCGCCTTTGAAAACCTATAAAAGGAGGGATTCACCACATTCATTATCAATCTTGCCAATGCCATTCTTGGGAGCTCAAGGGGTCATGATCACCAAGTAAGTACTCTCCAAATTCCAGTTCAAGTTCTAGTCTTGTCTCTTGCCCTAGTCTTGTCTAGTCTTGTATCGTGGACATCCTTTCTTGTCATGTTGTAATCTCGTAGTACGAGATCCTTTCTAGTTACTTCTTGTATCTAGTTCATATCCCTGAAGGGAATTCTTGTAACCGAGATATCTTGTTTCCTACCTACGATCCCGAGTTGTGGGATCTCTTGTATCATCTCTAGTCTAGTTTTCCATACCTATCGGTCCCAGGTTGTGGGACATCTTGTATCAATCACATATTCTTGTATCATTCTCCCTTCATGGGTGTTATTGTAATCACAAGTAAAATTCCAAAATCTTGTCTACTATAGTCAGAGAGCACAATCTAGTGCTCCCTTGACATTTTGGCAAGACTAGATTCTATCCAAGACCAGGCACCATGGAGATTATTCGAGAAGAATTTTTTTATGCACTTAAAGTCATTCAAGAACAAGTCCAAGAGATACGAGAAAACCAACAAAGGATTCAACAACAGAATATTCAAGACATAATCACAGAAATTCAAAGGCAAATCCAAGAGCTTCAGATCTTTGTAAGTCAATCTTCTTCAAGTACCCCCATGACAACTAACATGAAGAAAAGTCCAAAAGTGAGCATGCATGAGAAATTTGATGGGAAAAGATCAAAGTTTTGAGGATTTGTGCAACAAGTGAAGCTATTCATAAGGATGCAACTAGACAGGTACCCAAATGATGCTTCTCAAGTCGGACCAATGGGGAACTCTATTATGTGGTCTTGCTCTTTCATGGTTTGCACCTATTCTTGAGAAGGATATGGATATTTTGCATGATTTCAAGGCCTTTATTCAAGAGTTCACATCTTCATTTGGAGATACCAATTGTTCACGTGTTGCCGAAACAAAGCTTTAAAGGAAGCTACATCAAAGAAATAGGCCTGCGTCTACCTATGCACGAGGATTATTTTATCAACCAATTTTGATGGGGCTTACGTGATGATGTCAAGGACCTCATGTTAACCATGCCCAAGGTAAATACTTTGAATGAATTCATGAATCAATCAATTGAGTGTGACAATAGGTTGTTTGAGAGAAAGCAAGAGAAGAAGATTTATGTTCATGATCGAGAATACAAGTTTACCTCAATTCCTCAACAACATATATTGGAAGAATCTCAACCAGAACCCATGCAATTGGATAACATTAGTGTCAGACGACTTACACAAAAGGAAAGAAAACATCGGAAAGTCAATGGATTATGCTTTGATTGTGGAGATGATGATCATATGGTATTCAAATGTCTTAAGAAGAAGAAGCAAGTTGGAATTAGGACTTCTACAATCACCATCCCACATCAAAAGTATCATCATCAAAATCAAAAGACGAGTACTAACCATCATGAGAATCATGGCCTTGATTCTGCACCTAGATCTATTTAGGTAGTGATGTGTGTGAACACTCTAGACCGTCGGGGCACTTTTTTCCCTCTTTAGGAGGTTTTTTTCCCCCGGCTTGTATATACGCCTATTGCCCTAATGGGCTACTTATCTTTGTACATTCTGTAGTGATACATTCAGTCTTGTGTGTTGTGTTCCAAGCTTCTTCTTCTTCCTTGTGCTGTTCGCGTGCTTCCGCAGACGTCTAACTCCAACAATTTGTATCAGAGCAGGTCGTCGCTTCATCTAGGGCACCGTCGACACTCCTCCGTTTGCAGTCTCAGATTCGCACGAAATTTGGTGAGCATACTCAGGGTGTTTCCGAGATCAAAACGGCTTTGCTCTGTGGTGCCGAAATCGCGATCTGAGCTCGTTTCGGCCTCCGAACGCACTATCGTAGTGCTTGTGCAGACTATTTTGTCCTTTTGTGCCAAAGGTATATACCAATTTCTGTTCGCCAGTTTAAGCGTCTCGAAGTCTACTATAGGTCTAGCAGAACTCGTCTGGGCAGTTCCGTTCAACTTTTTGAGATACAGTCAATTTTCTGCATCAAGGTATTTTAGTCACCGGCCATGGCTGAAAGTAGTGATGTATTCCGTATGTTGGCTGTTGAGGATAAGTTGGATGGTACCAAATACCCATTATGGGCTTATATGATGCGACATGTATTGGTTGCAAAAGGACTGTGGAACATTGTGCAGGGTGTTGAAAGACGTCCTGTTACACCTGCGACTACAGGTACTACAAATACAGGTGCTGGAGGTGCTGGAGCTGATGAAGATGGTGTCGAAGATGATATTGTGCAGATTCCTGTTCGTGCTGTTGTTTCTGTTGCACCTACTGCAGAGCAGATTTGTTGGGATGGAAGAGATGCCCAGAGACATGCATTGATAGCTTTGTCTGTCAAACGTGCCATTATTCCTCACATACGCTCTTGCAAAACAGCTAGGGATGCTTGGGATACACTTACCACATTGTACCAAGCTAGGAATGAGGCTCGTGTTGCTTATCTCCGAAAACAGTTAGAGAGTGAGCACATGAATGAAGGCGATTCTATGGACAGTTTCCTAACAAAGATCAAAGATTTGAAGGAATAGTTGATTTCTACTGATGAGGTTATACCAGATAGCTCACTTGTGCAGACCGTTCTGAATGGTCTTCCTGACTCATATCAGAGTTTTGCTTCTACTCTTCGGTTGATGATGAAAGGCAATCTGAATGCCTTATCATTTGAGGAGTTAGTCTCTGTTCTGTTGCAAGAAGATCAGTCCAGGCAGAACAGGTCCATTATGCGAGTTGCAGATCAAGCTTTCTTGGCTAGTCAGAAGGGCAAATGAAAATGGAGCTCTTCTACTAGTAAGCAGAAATCTGCAAATGCTGCACATTCAAAGAACCAAGACAAAGATGAGAAAAAATCAAAAAAGCAGAAATTGTTTTGTAAGTACTGTAAAGGCAATGATCATATCATAAAGAACTGTCCAAAACTGGCTGCTAAAGAGGCAAAGAAGAAAGAGGCTGGAATGGTTGTTACAAAGGCCTCTACACCAAAAACAGAGTCTGCAAATCTTGTGCAGGAAGAAGAATGGGCGTTTACTACTGTCTGCAGTTTTGACCCATCTTCTCATGATCAGTGCATGTCTGCAGTAGACTCAGATGTTTGGTAATTTGACAGTGGGGCGACCAATCATATTACCTCGCAGCGTAGTTTCTTCTCTTCACTCGAGCCTGCCCCTACAGGGAATACTGTCACATGCGCCAATAACTCCTCTTATCCTGTTATGGGAGTTGGTAAGATCATTCTGACTACTGCTGATGGTAGTTCTTTCACTTTGTCAGATGCTTTATTGCTGCTAGGGATCAAAAAGAACCTGTTATCAGCTTCTGCATTAGCCAAGATTGGCTTGGTTATGAAATTCGTTGATGACAGGTGTACAGTCCATGATCTCTCAAATGGCGATGTGATTATTGCTTCTGGCATTTTATGTCATGGGCTGTATAAGCTCATAGACTATGAAAGATTTGTGAATGATTCGGCATGTGCAGCTCATGATTCTCAGGCTATGTCAGATGCAAAGCTTTGGCATGCACGCTTTGGTCATCTGAATTTTGCTAGTTTGCTACGCTTGCAGAAATCTGAAATGGTGTCCTCTTTGCCCAAACTTGAGACACCTGGAAAACATGTTTGTGAAGGCTGTATTTTGGGCAAAATGCAGCGTTCTTCCTTTCCAAAAGATGGTTTAGTTCGGGCTATGCAGAAATTGCAGCTTGTACATAGTGATATCTGTGGTCCTATGCAGACACCCTCTTTTGGAAATTACCTTTACTTCGTGACTTTCATTGATGATCTTTCCAGGCATGCAGGGGTATATCCACTCAAAGCAAAGTCCGAAGTGTTCATGTGCTTCAAACAATTTTTGGTTTTGGCTGAAAATGTGTCAGCATGTAAAATGGGCACCCTCCGTTCTGATCGAGGGGGGGAATATATGTCTTCAGATTTTAATGCATTTCTGGCTGAACGTGGGATAAAACACCAGTGTACAGTGCCGTATACACCTCAACAGAATGGAGTTATTGAACGAAAGAACAGGTCACTCATGGAGATGGCGAGGTGCATGGTCAAAAGTCAGGCTTTACCACATAGTTTCTGGCTTGAGGCTGTCATGTGTGCAGCATATGTACTGAACAGGTGTCCCACTAAAGCGTTGCAGTCTATCACTCCATATGAGGCTTGGCATGACCGCAAGCCATTTGTTGCTCATCTGCGTGTTTTTGGTTGTTTGGCATATGCATTAGTGCCTAAACAACATCACAGAAAATTGGATGATAAGGCAGTAAAATGTATTTTTGTTGGGTACAGTTCTGAAAGTAAAGGCTATCGTCTGTATCATCCAGAGACTAAACACATTCTGGTTAGCCGTGATGTTGTCTTTGTGGAAGATGCTATTCAGCCATTGCTTTCATGCACTAAGGAGACATCCGTTAGCTCCAAAGACATGTATGCTACTTTGATGCCTCTTTTTACAGGTGGACAGTCTAGTGCTGGTCCTAATGAGGCAACTTCTCAGCCTTTGCAGGTTTCATATGATGATGCAGATCATTCCATTTCTGATGCAGATTTACATGATGCACTTGTTGACGAGAGAGCTGATATTGAGCAGGCAAAAACTATGCCAAAACGGCTAGTGCAGACTTTGTGTGACAACAAATTAGATGCACCTTTGTCATATCATACTCGTTCAGGCTCTCATAGTGCCTCCTTTGCATCAGATTGCTATGCTATGGCTGCATCTAGTCTTTGTGATGTGAATGAGCCTGTTTCTTTTGATGAAGCACAAAATTCAGAAAATTGGATGGCTGCTATGCAATCTGAATATGATGCTATAATGAAGAATGGTACATGGTCTTTATGTGACTTGCCTCCTGGCAAGAAGGCCATTGGCACTAAGTGGGTATACAAGCTGAAGCGTAAACCTGATGGTACAGTTGACAGGTATAAGGCAAAGGGTTATGCGTAGGAAAGAGGCATTGATTTCGACGAGACCTTTGCACCTACATGCCATATGACTACTGTTCGGAGCATTTGTGCACTTGCAGCCCATCATGGTTGGAATGTACATCAGTTGGACATTAAAACAACATTTCTGAATGGTGACTTGCATGAAGAAGTGTATGTTTTTCAGCCCCGTGGCTTTGTGCAGAAAGGGCATGAAAACCAGGTGTGCAGGTTAAAGAAGGCGTTATATGGTTTAAAGCAAGCACCACGTGCTTGGTATGAGAAGATACATGCCTATCTGATTGCACATGGTTTTGAGAACAGTCCAACTGAAAGCACCTTATATGTTAAGCGTGCTAATGATGTGCTTCTGATCATTGTTGTCTATGTAGACGACATGCTGCTCACTGGTCCTATTGAGAAGCATATTGCTGATTTTAAGGCTGATTTGCATGCCTCATTTGAGATGTCTGATTTGGGGCATTTGCATCACTATTTGGGCATTCAATTTATGCAAGTTGATGGTGGAATGGCTTTGTGTCAAACGAAATATATTGACACATTAATGCAGCGTTTTGGCCTTGAAGACTGTAAGCCTATTGCCACTCCTATGGAGACAGGCTTACGATTGAGTCTTCATGATGCTCGAGATGCATTTGATGCTGTTCTTTATCAGCAGGCTGTTGGATGCTTGATTTACTTATGCATTACTCGGCCAGATATTCAGTTTGTTGTCTCAAAGATGAGCAGGTTTATGCATTGCCCAGGAGTCATGCATTGGAAAGTGGTTAAGCGCATCTTTCGCTACTTGAGTGGTACTCAGCTACTTGGGTTGTTTTATCCCAAGGGGGGATCACTACCGCCAGATTTGCATGCTTTTTCTGACTCTGATTGGGCTGGTTGCTATGACACTTGTGTGTCCACCAGTGGTTTTTGCTTCATGCTTGGTAGCTCATGTATATCTTGGTTGAGCAAGAAGCAGCCTACTGTGGCCACTTCCAGTTGTGAGGCTGAGAATAGGGCAGCTTTCACAGCGACTGTTGAGTGTGTGTGGCTCAGATGCCTTATGGCTGATTTGGGTGTTGGCTAGTCTTCTGCCACCACCATCTTCACTGACAGTCAGAGCGCATTGGCAGTTGCGAGGAACCCTGTGTTCCATGCTCGCACTAAGCACATTGAGGTGCATTATCACTATGTCAGGGAGAAGTTCTCTACTGGGGAGATCAGCTTGGCATATGTGCCCACGCAGGAGAACATTGCAGACCTTTTCACGAAGGCTTTGCCTAGGGAGAAGTTTGAAGCTTTCCGCAAAGCTTTGGGCTTACTTCCTTTTGTGGAGTGATTTCCACATAGCTTGGCACTTCCTTATACATGAGTGCCAGCTCCTTGTTCACCGCATCACTCCCAGGGGGGATTTGTTGATATATTTAGGTAGTGATGTGTGTGAACACTCTAGGACCATCGGGGCACTTTTTTCCCTCTTTAGGAGGTTTGTTTCCCCCGGCTTGTATATACGCCTATTGCCCTAATGGTCTACTTATCTTTGTACATTCTCTAGTAATACATTCAGTCTTGTGTGTTGTGTTCCAAGCTTCTTCTTCTTCCTTGTGCTGTTCACGTGCTTCCGCAGACGTCTAACTCCAACAGTACTAACCATCATGAGAAACATGGCCTTGATTCTGCACCTAGATATACTACAAATCCTTTCTAGTTTCATCATGGATATCGATCATCATCATGTTCCAGTACCACATATCAAGAACTCTACAAAGACCAAGAGCTATGAGGATTCAAGTTCTAGAAGATCTTAGAGTCAGATAACCGCTCCTCGTGGAACTCGTCGCTTGAGGGGGAGGTGATGCCATGGACAAAGAAGGAAACCATCCTCAACCTTAGATTCCATGTGAATCATATATCTCATGATTGGTTCAGAATTAGGAGACCAATGCTTCCATTGCGTCTGGAATGTGCAAAAACCCTAAGATCCACTACTTACTTGCTCGATTCTGATATTCAAAGGTCCCATTTTGGATTGATCACATCATCACTTTGTAACCACCATAGATCACCACCTTTGAAAACCTATAAAAGGAGGGCTTCACCACAACCACTCTCAATCTTGCCAATGCCATTCTTGGGAGCTCAAGGGGTCATGATCACCAAGTAAGTACTCTCCAAGTTCCAGTTCAAGTTCTAGTCTTGTCTCTTGCTCTAGTCTTGTCTAGTCTTGTATCATGGACATCTTTTCTTGTCCTATTGTAATCTCATAGTACGAGATCCTTTTCTAGTTATTTCTTGTATCTAGTTCATATCCCTGAAGGGAATTCTTGTAATCGAGATATCTTGTTTCCTACCTACGATCCCGGGTTGTGGGATCTCTTATATCATATCTAGTCTAGTTTTCCATACCTATCGGTCCCAAGTTGTGGGACATCTTGTATCAATCACATATTCTTGTATAGTTCTCCCTTCGTAGGTGTTATTGTAATCACAAGTACAATTCCAAAATCTTGTCTACTACAGTCAGAGAGCACAATCTAGTGCTCCCTTGACACTTCTTGCCAGGAGCCGTCACATAAAGATCAGGTACCATTCTTCATTATAGCATCATATTCATATTGCATAACAACCAACCAATTTTCTGAATTTTGTGCTTCATCAAACGAAATAGGCTCATTCTCATCACACAAACTAGAGGCAGCCATAGCGTAGAAATCTGATGCAAAAGAAGCAGTATGAGAGCTAGAACGAGTACGATATGATAGAGGTGCATCTAATTTACTGTCATGCAAAATCTACACTAGCCATTTTGGCATAGGTTTTGCCTCCTCAATATCAGCTCTCTCATCAACAAGTGCATCACGTAAATTTGCATCATAAATGGAATGATCTACATCATCACATAAAACCTATAAAGGTTGATAAGTTGCCTCATTAGGACGAGCACTAGACTATCCACCTATAAAAAGAGGCAGCAAAGTGTCATACATGTCTTTGAAGCTAATTGATCTCTCCTTAGTACATGAAAGTAATGGCTAAATAGCCAATCTTCCACAAAAACAACATCATGGCTAACCAAAATGTGTCTCGTTTGTGGATGATACAGATCATAGCCTTTGCTTTCAGAACTGTACCAAAAAAAAAACATTTCACTGCTATATCATCCAATTTCCTATGTTTGTTGTTCAGGCACTAATGAATATGCCAGATAACCAAAAACATGCAGATGAGCAACATATGGCTTACGGCCATGCCAAGCCTCATATGAAGTAATAGAGTACAATGCTTTAGTGGGACACATGTTAAGTACATATGCTACATACCTAACAGCCTCAAGCTAGAAACTATGTGGTAAACCCTGACTCTTGACCATACACCCTTCCATCTCCATGATTGACATGTTCTTTCATTTAGAAACTCCATTCTATTGAGGTGTATACGACACCGTACAATGATGTTTTATCCATGTTCAACCAGAAATGCATTAAAATCAGAAGAAATATATTGCCCCCTCGATAAGAATGAAGGGTGCCCAATTTACATGATAGATTTTCAACCAAAACCAGAAACTGTTTGAAGCACATAAACATGGATATACCCATGCATGGCTAGAAAAATCAGCAATGAAATTCATGAAGTAAAGATAAATTCCAAAAGAGGGTGTTTGCATAGGACCAAAGACATCATTGTGAACAAGTTGCAATTTCTGAGTAGCTTGAACTGAACCATCTTTTGGGAATGAGGAACACTTCATTTTGCCCAAGCTATAGCCTTCATAGACATGTTTACCAGGTGCCTCAAGTTTAGGCAAAGAGAACACCATTTTAGATTTGTGCAGGCGGAGCAAACTAGCAAAATTCAGATGACCAAAGCGTGCATGCCAAAGCTTTGCATCTGACATAGCCTAAGAATCATGTACTGCACATGCTAAATCATTCAAATTTTTCATAGTCTATGATCTTATACAACCCATGACATAAAATGCTAGAAGCAATAATGACATCACCATTTGACATATCATGAACTATACATCTGTCATCAACAAATTTCACGACCAAGACAATCTTGGCTAAAGCTGAAATTGATAACACATTCTTCTCAATCCCTGGCACAAATAAAGCATTTGAGAACATAAAAGAACTACCATCAACAGTAGTCAGAATGAGCTTACCAACTCCCATGATAGGATAAGAGGAGTTGTTGGTGCATGTGATAGTATTTCTTGTCGAGGCAAGCTAGAGTGAAGTGAAGAAACTATGCTTCAAGGTAATATGTTTGGTTGCCCCACTATCAAAGTACCAAACATCTGAGTCTACTGTAGACATACAATGTTCATGAGAAGATGGGTCATAACTACAAATAGTGGTAAATGCCCATTCTTGATTTTGCACAAGATTAGCGAACCTTGTTTTGGGTGTAGAGCAAATGATCATTTCTTTTATAGTATTTGCGAAACAATTTTTACTTTTTTGTTTTTTTCTTGTCTCTGTCATCCTTCTTTGATTGTGAAGAATTAGCAGATTTTTGCTTGCTACTAGAAGAGCTCCATTTGCCTTTGTCCTTCTGACTAGCCAAGAAAGCTTGATCTAGAACATGCATAATGGACCTATTCTGCCTAGACTATTCTTCTTGCAATAGAACACATACTAACTCCTCAAATGTTAAGGCATTTGGATTGCCTTTCATCATCAGACAAAGAGCAGAAACAAAAATTTGATATGAATCAAGAAGAGGAATCAAAACAGTCTGCACAAGTGAACTGTCAGGCAAGACTTCATCAGTAGAAATCTAATGTTCCTTCAAATCTTTGATCTTTGTCAAAAAGCTGTCCATGGAATCTCTTTCATGAAGTATTTCAATGGCAATGCACCATAGTTCACTCTCCTTCTCGAGTATATTCAATGGCAATGCACCACACCGTGCTCTCCTTCTTGAGAGCTCCACGATGATAGCCTCGGAGTAGAAAACTGAGCTCCTAGGGCTGTACATGGTACTCCGCACAGAGGTTGCAAAATACACAAAAAAACATAGTACACAGGGAGCATGAAGACAGACTTCTTAGGTCTTACAAATGTAGTCGAACTTACAGTCTGTGGCTTACCACGCCACTATATGTTTTATTAAAGAACATATACAAAGAAGTGTCTAGTGGCCATTTGGCCTTTCACATGGACACTAACAGTAACAATCTCCCACTAAAGGCCAATATGGCCAAAGTAGCTATGTGAGAAAAATAAAGAATGATAAAGAATACCTGAGTGTAAGTATACAAACTATACCTCCCACCTGATGGGCATGTTACATAGTATACAAGTGACTATGTAAGATCATGAATCAAGTAACCCCCATCAAGTGACAACAGTGTTGAAAGCTATCTTGTGGTAGAGCTTTAGTCAAAGCATCTGCAACATTATCTCGAGTGTGAACCTTCTCAATAATGATTCTCTCAGTGGCTAAGCAATCTTTAATGAAGTGATATCTCACCTCAATGTGCTTGGTCTTTGCATGATAGAACGGATTCTTAGCCAAAGCAATGGCACTCTTACTGTCACTGAGCAAATGGGGTACATGCTGAGGTAAACCCATATCACAAGCAAGACGAGAAAGCCACAACGCTTCCTTACATGCCTCACTTGCTGCAACAAACTCTGCTTCTATGGTGGAAACAACTGTACATTCTTGAAGGCAATATCTCCAAGAGATAACACCTCCAACAAAATGAAAAATATATCCTGATGTAGACTTACGATTGTCTACACAACTAGCATAGTCAGAATCTGTGTAACCAATGATGGATGCTTTCCCTCTACCTAAGCATAGACACTTGTCCTTAGTGACACTCAGATATCTCAAAATCATCTTGATTGCTTCCTAATGTTTCTTGCCAAGATTAGACATATATCTGCTCACAACTCTCACTGCAAATGCAATGTCTAGTCTTGTGGTTACCATAGCATACATGAGACTACCAACAACAGACTAATAGGGAATTTTGGTCATGAATTCCTTTTCCTCATCTGATTTGGTGCAATCATCCTTGCTCAATTTCACATATGTGGGTAAAGGTGTACTCAATGCCTTTCCACCCTCCATATTGAACTTGTGAAGTACTTTGGATATGTAATCACTATGAGACAAGTATATGCATCTTTTAATCCTATCACAAGTAATGTGCATGCCAAGAATATGTTTGGCATCCCCAAAATCCTTCATATCAAATGTCGGACTCAACTTCCTTTTGAGAATTGACAAGTCATAAGAGGACTTCCCAGCAATCAACATATCATCGACATAAAGTATCAAGCATATCAAGCTACCATTTGAGCATCTCTTTGTGTAGAGACCATGATCCTCATTGCTTTGAGAATAGCCTTGGAACATCATAAAAGCATTAAACTTTTGGTACCATTGTCTATGGGTCTGTTTAAGTCCATACAAGGTCTTCTTGAGCTTACAAACTACACTTTCCTTGCCAAGAACTACATAACCCTTTGGTTGTTCCATATAGATCTCATTTGTAAGATCTCCATGCAAGAAAGCAGTTTTCACATCCATTTGGAATAGCTCTAAATCCTCCATTGCAACGAATCCAAGCAACATGCACAGGGTAGTCATCTTGACCACTGGAGAGAAGATTTCCTCAAAATCAACACCATATTGTTGCTTAAAAACCTTTGCAACAAGTCGTGCTTTATACTTTGGAGAAGCCATATCTGATGTGAGTTTCAACTTATATACCCATTTACATGGTAAAGCTTTCCTGCCCTTTGGTAAAGGTACTAAATTCCAAGTACCATTCTTGTGAATAGAATCTAGATTTCTGTTAGCATAACAAAATCTAAACTTGGAACATATCTATCAGGTGGATGTGAGACACGTGTAGAACGTCTCAATGGTTGCTGAACAGGAACATGTGCAGATTGTTCTGAATGGACATTCTCTTGAACATCCCTGTGTGCAACATTTTTATGCATGCTAACTGGAGGACTAGTATCCTCAAACACCACTCTTCTCACTTCAACCTTCTTAATGGGCTGTTTATGCATCTTAGACTCATTGAAAATGACATCACTACATCTGATCATTGTCCGTGTTTCAGGATCCCATAAGCGATATCCAAATTGTCCTTCTCGACCATATCCAAGAAAAATGCATTTCTTTGACTTATGGTCCAAATTTTGTCTAAGATTCTTGGGTATATGAACATATGTTTCATACCCAAAAACTTGAAGATGATCATAATATGGTGGCTTCCATGTCCACAAATCTTGTGCCACTTTCAGACCTTTGGCAGTACTAGGTGAAAGGTTAATCACATGAGCTACAGTCAATACTGCTTCTGCCCAAAAGCCATGTGAGAGGTTTGCATGATGTAACATAGAGACTACTCTATCTTGAATAGTTCTATTCATCCTTTCCGCTACACCATTATGTACTTGGGTATAAGGAGCTGTAAGCTCTCTACAGATTCCTCTAGACTGACAAAAAAGGCTAAATTATTGTGAGCTATACTCACCCCCATTATCTGAACATAAAGCCTTAAGCTTAGTTCCTTTTTTAGTCTCAACTAAAGCAAGCCATTTTCTGAAAGTAGGGAATACCTCATCCTTTGATTTGATAGGATATACCAAAATTTTCTAGTGGCATCATCTATGAAAGTGACAAAGTAAAGAGAACCACCTAAGGACCTAGTGGGCATAGGACCACACACATCTGTATGAACAAGATCTAAAGGCTGAATTGAAGAGTCAGTGTGCATTCTATGCACATTTCTGGTTTGCTTTCCATATTGACAATGCTCACAAAATGAAAAATCAAAGAAAGACAACATAGGTAAGTAGACAAAACGAGAAAGATTTTCCATTCCACTACGAGATATATGGCCCAAACGACCATGCCAAATACAAGCCATAGAAGGCCTATTCAAGAAATTTGGGACTTATTCAAGTCCCATTTATGTTACTTACTTTGTTAAATTCTTAAGTTTGAGCCCAAAATTGATAACTTATTTATAATACAACTATCCTTAATAATAAAGTATGAATTTAATATACCCCAATCAAGAGATAATAATATGTTGTAGTGTGTGAATGATTCGAAAAGTAAAACATTGGGATAGATAGAACTGTCTCAAAATCGTGTGTAGTTCCCATTTTTCCTGAATAGGCCTTATAGGATGTTCAGTAATAGCTAACAAGTGTTCTTTCTATGATACAAATAAAGGACAAAGTGAGCCAACTTTGCTTCCTTTTGCAATAACCATATTGCCCGTTGATATACAAAACTGAGCATAGAAGACCACCTTATAACCAAGGTCATCAAGTTGACCACCTGACATCAAACTGCGTGATAACTGAGGTACATGGCATACATTATGCATAGTAAATTTTGAACCATCAATGAACTGCACAACCACATCTCCAATCCCCAGAACATCACACTGGTAAGAGTCAGCAAGTCTAATGGTACCAAGAGACTTTGCTGCATAGTTAGAGGACCATTCTCTGTGTGGTGTCACATGGAAAGAAGCACCATAATCTAACAGCCACGTGTGGGAAAGAGAATCAGCCATTAGAGCCTCAGTTGACATAGTACTATCAAGTGTCAACACATCAACATCATAAAAAATAGCATTGATTTCTTCAATCTTCACAGTCAAAGTAGATGGTGCAGGTAACTATTCAACATGCCCATCAACATTCTATCCTTTACCTTTAGCATTCTTTAATGCATAACAATCTTTCTTCATGTGTCCTTTCTTATGACAATAATGGCATTCAATATCCCTCTTCCTTGATTTACTTCTACTCTTATTCTCGTGACCATTCTTTTCCTTATTCTTGCTCCTGCCACATTGTTGATTCTTTCCTTGGTAAGAATCACGAACATTATATGCATCTCCACTTTGAGTGCCAGCCATATATTTCCTACGAATCTCCTTACTCAAGAGTGCTCCACATATGTCATCATAGACGAGTTTACCACCACCTGCACTATTGCTAGTAGCTGTGAAAAACATATCCCATGATGATGGCAAGGTGCATAACAGCAATACTACTTTCATTTCATTATCCATATCCATTTTCTGAGCCTGTAACTGGGAGAATATAGCATCAAACTCATTTGGATGAGCAACAACACTATCTGTGTCCTTCATGCAAAGTTCATATAATTTTCTCATTAGATACACTTTATTTGATGTTGTCTCTTTTTCATATGTTTTGCATAACTTCTTCCAAAGCTCCTCTGCACTTTCACAATCTAATACTATAAAGTAAACATTATCTGCTAGGTGCAAACGAATGGTAGACATGGCCATTTCATCTAACTCATCCCAATCATCTTCATCCATGTCAGGAGGCTTCTTTGAAATCCCGTTTACTGGCTTCCATTGCCTCCTTTGAATCAGCACATCTTTAATCTGATTCTTCCATAGAGCAAAGTTTGTGCCATCAAATTTTCAGATCTTTGCCCTACAAGTTATAGCTCCTCCTCGAAACACTAGCACTAGACCCTGATCCACTAGATGTGCCTGAGACCTCTGATGCCATGATCGTAGAGAACCGAATAGAATGATAATGGAGCTAGAAGAATCCAAACACCAATTAATAAGTGTATCAAGGAGTAAATTGACCGTTGTATAGTTGACAAAACCAAAAATCTGGAAAGATTTTGCTAGAGTATCCTCCGCAAAATGAGCATATGACCAGTGTCAAAATATCATAAAACTGCAAGTACTGACATGTTTATCTGCATAGTAAATCACTGACTCCACTGCATATAATCAATAACCCAATAGAAGCCAAGTAGGCTTATCGAGCACCTATGAACAACTATCTGTAAGACAATATTTACGCAATATAACACAGGAGCAATAGCAGAGAAGATAACAGATATAGGAGAATCTCAACAATTTTCCACTAGCAACAAGTACAAAGATGATGATGATGTTTTCCACCCGTGCGCTCTCAAGGTAGAGCTTAAATGGTGATCTAGACAACTCTAGATAGGGAGGTACAAGGTAGAGGTATGCTGGCTCAATTCGATGTCTTAGATAGTGCAGAAGTCATGTATATATAGGATGTTGGGTGGCCTTCCATGGATGGCTATACATGGGCGGTAGAGCGTGGGCGGCCACCGCCCACGTAATTGCCATACACGGCTTAGAGCAGTTGAACCGACCTAACAAATATAAATGATTTCTAACTCCGATAAGGAATATTCCCTTTACCGTCGCGCCAGGGGTGCTACCCTCGAACCCCCACCAGGAGGCCCACTGGCCCCCTGGGACTCCCCAGCCAGGGGGCCCGCTGGCCCCCTTGGACCCCCGGGACCTTGGTAACTCCCTTTCCTTACAATACCTTACATGGTCCAATATGACCTTCATCCAACATACAAGTTGGGATTCCCATCAATTGGGTAATGCACGCTTGGCTTCTCCTCATAATGGTGGCCTTACAAAATGTGCATACAATCATGAGGGGTAGACATTGATCATATACTAACACTATCATACATCTCCTATGGCAAGGTTAGGTAAGTCTTCCACCTACATCACTGAAGAGACCCCCACATTTGGGTGTCTTCCATTTAAGAAAACCTCACAACGACCCTCTTTATCAAATGTAAAAGGCTTTATGCAAAAAACGTAACCACTATATCAATGACCACATGGACGTACATAAGCGGTATCCACAAAAGCATACATGGTGTGTATGTGCTCAATATATGTAGTAAAATGACACTAAAAAGGGTGAATGCACAACCCAAAAAACTAGCCAACAACACTTGCAGGTGTTTGTCAACTCTGATGTTTTATGTTAAAAAAACCTGCATAAATTTGCAGCGGCTGCTCCCACTAAAATTGAAAACTTTTCAAGAAACCTGTAGTTTTATGAGTGTGGCTGAAAACAAAGCCCCAAAGGTTGATATTTATTGTCGGAGAAGTACAAAGAATACTCTTTTTTATTTTATTGGACTTGTGTGAAGAGAATTATGAGCAAAAGTACTCTCCAAAAGACACCCCAAAAATGCTTCAAAAATAGAAATCAAAGAATGAAGCTTTGAGGGACCAAAACATGTTCAAGATAATGTTAACCTTAGTATTTCCCCTTCTTCAAACACTACAAGAGTGTAGCTTAGTTGCACGAGATTGCCACGATTAAGCGAGCTCTGGGGCGAACAGTACTGGGATGGATTATCTCTTGGCAAGTATCATGAATCTCTATCTTCCTTGATCATTGAGGTCCTCCCTTGCATGGAGCCAACGGTAGCAATAGTGAATTCAGTGACTCGGATGACAAGGTATGCCAAGGTCTATGCCTTGGTCGCCACCTTAGTCGTAAGCCTTGGAGACAGCCAAGGGGGGATGCTCACTTCGCTCACACAAAAGGAACAAAGCTTTTGCATCGAACTTCTCTGATACTAGTGAAGTATTTCAATGGTGATGCACCACAGTGTGCTCTCCTTCTTGAGAGCTCCCCTCGGAGTAGAAAACTGAGCTCCTAGGGCACTACATGGTACTCCGCATAGAGGCTGCAGAATATGCAGAAAAACAGAGTACACAGGGAGGATGAAAACAAACTTCTTAGGTCTTACAAATGCAATCGAACTCACAGTCTGTGGCTGACCAGGCCACTATATGTTTTATTAAAGAACATAAACAAAGAACTCTCTAGTGGCCATTTGGACTTTCACATGGATACTAACGGTAACACTTCATTCATGTGTTCACTCTCCAACTATTTTTGGAGGTAAGCAACACGAGCCTCATTCCTTGCATGATATAAAGTGATAAGTGTATCCCAAGCATCCTTAGCTATTCTACGAGAGCAAATGTGAGGAATGATGGCACATTTGACAGACAAGGCTATCAATGCATGCGCATGAGCATCTCTGCCATCCCAACAAATTTGCTCTACAGTAGGTGTAGTAGGAATTGTAGCATGAAAAGGAACATGAAGAATATCGTCATCTTCAATGCCATCTACATCACCTTCAGCAAGTGTGTTTGCAGGTGTAAAAGGACATTTTTCAACACCCTACACAATATTCCATAGTCCTTTTGCAACCAATACATGACACGTCATATAAGCCCATAATGGATAGTTGTTACCATCCAACTTATCCTCAACAACCAACATACAAAATACATCATTGCTTTTAGCCATGGCCACTGAATAAAATACCCTGATGCAGAAAAATGACTGTATTTGAAAAAGTTGAAAAGAACTACCCTAACAAGTTCTACTAAACTTGTAGCAGACTTTGAGGCGATTATAATGGTGCATCATAACCTGTATATATCTTTGGCATAAAAATACAAAATTTCCTACAGAAGCACTATGATAGTGTGTTCAGGGGTCGAAACGAGCTCAAATCTTGATTTCGACACTAGATAGTGAAGCTATTTTGAACTCCTACTCAGCTTGAGTATGCTCACTAAATTTCATGCAATTTTGAGAAGCTGACCAGAGGGGTGTCAATGATGCCCTAGATGAAGTGGCGACCTGCTCTGATACCAATTGTTGGATTTTGAGGTCTATGGAAGCACACGAATAGCACAAGGAAGAAGAAGAAGAAGAAGAAGCTTGGAGCAAACACATGATACTGAATGTATTACCACTAGAATGTACAAAGATAAATGACCCATTAGGGTTATAAGCATATATACAAGTCGGAGAAAAAACCTTCTAAAGAGGAAAAAAGTGCCCTGATAGTCCTAGTGTGTTCACACACATCACTACCTAAATATATCAACACCTCAAGCTTGTCTTCATTCTCAAGTCTATAGCCACTCATCTTCTTAAGGGTGTATGTCAACTATGCTCTGATACCAAATGTTGGAAGTGGGGTGGGCCACAATAATGATATCAAATGTTTACAAGATCTTCTAACACATGAACCTTAGCATACAAAACTTAATACTAAAAAAGATGAGTGAGAGATAGAAAGAGAATGAGATTTTCAAAGTGTACAGTAAGCTAGAGTGCTCACCTACACTATCTATATTCCAATTTCAAATTAAAATGTGTAAATATGATACACAATGACAATATCTAAATCTAGGAAGAAACAAGAAATAGATACAAGAGATTGTGTGCCTCTGAGGTATGAAGAGTGTGTGTGAGAATATGGAGAATATGAACAATTTAGAACTGTTTTATAGCATACCCAAATTCTTATTATCCTAAATCAAAAACTAGTGAATGAACAAGTGAGGAGAAATGTAGACTTGTTACTCATAGTATGTTGGCTAACATGAACTCCTCCAAATAATCACCAAGTGTAGATCACACCTCCTCCAAACTCCTCATAGCTTGATCTTCACCACCAATGCTAGATGCTTGTGTGATTGGATGATGATCTAATAATGAGCCAATGCCCATATTATATAGGATTTGACTCCATCAAAAAGCACCATCAGTGTTGTGATTGCCACAAAAAAAGCAATCAATGCCAAAATAGATTAAACAAAAAACCAATTTTACCAAATCTTCACGCGCTATTGCATTGCTGAAAAAGGGATCAAAGCATGGATTTTGTCGTAGGCTTTTCGATTATCCAAGGTACGATGCCATTTTCTTGGAGAGGATACTATACAATACAACATAGTATTTTTACAATATTGAACTATTTGGACTATCATGACATTGTTTCTAACACTCAAAAACCTCAAACAACTTCCTCTTTGCAACATAGAAATATTTGCTTTGTGAAAGATATGAAAACCCCTCAATTTTTAGGAGAAGAAAAAGGTAGGAATAAAGATGTGATCTTCACATTCCTTGATAAATGGGAAGACTTGCATCAACTCAAGGACACTCCTTAAAGTTACAAAATAGGTGGATAAGCTAAAAGAATCCAACATATTCTTGAAACTTGGTGTTAATTTGAGGATCTCTTCAAACAAGAGTTCTTACCTGAAAACGAGAATGAAAGAAATTGGGAGGAATGGAACAAAGTCCTTAACGAGTTTTGGAACATCAAGCTTACACTATGCTTGAGGTGGATTATCTCTACATTAAAAACTGATCACTTGAATTGTGTCAAAGTTTTCCATTGAAGAAATTTTTATTTGTGCTCATTTTCGGTATTTTTCATAAGGATTTTTTATGGATCATTTACCAATCTAAAGGTCTAGAGTTTTGCACATGTAGAATGAGAAAAAGAGAGCTCACATTCCATGAATTTGAGGTGGCTGAGCTTGACAATCAATCAATCACCAAAAAGCAGATGAGATTAGATCTTCACTTTTCCTAGATTGTAGGAAAGTGAACTGATTCTCTTCAACAAACTATCTAGCCTTGATTTGAATTCAAAATTCAACTTGTAGAAGTTGTGGAACACTTCAAGAGTCTATATGAATACTTCAAAACTATTGTAAAATACGTTGAAGCAATATACATACACTTTGGGTCATCATTGTATTGCTTCATCATTTCTCTACAGCATCTTTTTTCAAGAACAATTGACTTGCAGAGGCTGCTTCTCTCTCTGTAGAGCTTTAAATTAGATGCGAGACCATTCATTGACAAGATATTAGGATCTAGTTTATGTATAGAAATTTTCAAAGCATCTGGTACAGTAGATATGGACAAAGCTCAATTTTTCTATCTCAGGGTCTATCTTTGAGCAGCCCTAAAAAATAGGGGGTAGCTCTGTTGAGTGTTAATCTCATTCCAGAAGCAGAACTTGCTTATTGCTTGTACTCGTGTGTGTTTTAGACACCAAACCCTATGTGTATCATTCCTCTAAAAGGAAGGTTTTTGTTGGCAGTAGTCAAGGTAGTCAAGGCATTACAAGACAAGGGAGCCGACGTAAAGAATTAGAGTAGAGAGAAGGACCAAGTAGGCAATGCAGTCATAGAAGATCCGGCAATTAGGCCATACAATTTTTCCAAGACAAATCCTTTTCAATGGTGATTTTCATCACTACATGAACACTGTAAATACCATTTTTGGTAGATTAGGATCCATTTTGTTCAAGCCGAGGAGCCCTTGAGCTTGAGGGGTCTAGCTAAATACCAATTTTCATAATTTTAAGACTTTGTTTGAGCCCTCAAATAAGCCCTAGAACCGAATTTTTAACTAGGTCAGACACTAGGTCTGGATAGGGCAAAAAGCTAGTAAAAAACTATAAAAAGAGCTAGAGAGCTCATTTTTGAGGTTAGATTGTTAGTGATTTGAGCTTGTGTAAGGGACTTTTTGACTAATACAAAGAACTCCATTGTTCCTCTCTTTGTTCTTGCCTTGTGTGCGCATGTGTGTGTGTGTGCATGCTAGTGTGCTTCTCACTCACGCACTTGTGCCATCACTTGCTCACAGTTGTCATACTAGTCCTCAGGTCTCCACGGATTGACAATTATGAGGTGGATCTCCTCACATTGGTACTTGCCATTGTGCTAGAGTGACACCAAATTTGGCACCGTTGCCGGGGAGAGAGCTTCGAGGACAAGCGTGTGATGGTAAGATGTAGAGTTGTGACATTGGAGTCATAAGTATTTCCTTCATTTTTATCTATTTTCTTTTATTTTCTTCACCATCATCATCACCATCATCATCCTCACCATCTCCCACCTCCATCTCCACCTTCGCAAAATTTTTAGTTTTTTGGTCATATCACCTTCCCCACCTCATTTCCCTCATTTCACTTGTGAGAGAGAACGAGAGAGAGAGAGCTATCGTGCTTGCTGTTTTTGTGTGTTTTTGAGCATTTCTTATAGGTTTTGGCTGCATCGTCATCCCCAACAGCTTGCACAAGTACAAAAAATGTGTGCAGAGGTCCCAGGGCATTGAGCTCTATCAATCACAATTGACAAAAAACTTGACCATCTGGTAAAACTAAGTGCATTCAAGATCTACAGGCCTTGCACATCACTAATCCACAAGAAAATTTTAAAAATTTGCATTTTCTCTATCCATGTACAAGAGATCTAATTACTCAAGTGCAAGCATAAATAGTTACATTTGCAAAAAATCCTAAAGTAAAAGAACTTAAATTGAGCAATCAATCTTCAAGTGCATTGAGACTCAAGTATTCCTTGCGACAAAAACCATTGGACAAGAAGTGACAGCCTAAGGAAAATAAAAAGAACAAGTGACTAATATAAGAGAACTCTACAACGAGGTTGTACTAGGAAAATTGGGATAATCACCAAGGCTAATGAACCTTAGGTCAGGAAGATATCTAGCCCGAGACAAAGCCTCAGATCCCCTAAAGTTAGTGTCAATCATATTGCTAGGTCTTGGGCCTAGCAATTGAGCGACTACCCATATGCCATAAATTTCGAAACGAGTGACTTTGAGATGTCATTTAGAATGGAGAGACTCATAGGTAGCTCAGGAGTAGCATACCTAGAAAAGCTAGAAGGACCTTTTAAGACTCAACTGGAATATATCAGGACCAATCGACTAGATGCTTGCATCTATGAGGACGACTTGAGAAGATTTGCTATGCAGATTAAAAACCTAGATCAACCCATTGGACTAGAACATCCAGTAGTCAAATTAAAAAATGGTGCATACATAGAGAAGGAAGGAACAATGTATGTAGTCACTACTCAACTAGATAGGATGGATGAATTTGGCAATGTAATCTCGGAGGCTGAAATAGGTGACATAGAGCAAGAAAACATAGGAAGAGAGCCAAAAACCCCTCGAGTCAATCCTGACTAGAATAATAACTCCATAGTGGATTCCCTAGGACAACAAGAGCATAGACTTGCACTTAAACCGAGAGACTGATGAGGCTTTTTGGAGGTATAAACCAAACTAGCCTAATGAAGTGGGAATGCGTACCATGTATGAAATCAAAGATCCTGATTCCCCAGGCAAAGTGACCTACTTAGACAATACTTCAGAGAGGTTCTTTGTGGTCTCCAAGCATGGTAGGCATGCCTACACTTGAAAGGGTAAATTTTTTGTCCCCAAATATAATGTATCTTATGGTCACCAAGGAGTTGGAACATCCCAAGCTCATGGAGCTCAAAGGGATAGGAGTAGAGATAGGCCCGAGGTAATCTTGTGAAACCAATCAGAAGAGAAAGAATGAGAAAAAAGATAGATAGAATGGAAAATGAGAGACATAGAGACCTAAGGAATTAGAGAAATGTAGACGAATTCCCTTTGCCAAGGCCTAGAGAACCCACGAGGACCTTAAGGCCTACACAACTGGTCAAATCTATAATGAATTATTTCGATGGTACAGTCATGTGGCAAAATTTAGGCAAGTCTTGAAGGTTAAACAAGTTGATGACCTGTTCATGCAATACAATGCTTTTGGTCTAACTCTCAAGAACACTGCCTTAACATGGTTTCAACAACTACATGAGAGGCAATTCAGAAATATAGACCAACTGCTAGGAGCCTTCATCATAGAGTTTTCTAAGAGTGACATTAGACACAACACCTCCTCACTGATCCATAGCTTCAAGCAGATACCTCAAGAAACAATGAGACTTGTAGGATTAAGATTTAGGCAATATCTAGAGAGATGCCCTATTCCAGAGTTACCCACTCCAGCCAAACAAGTGGCTTTATTCTTAGATGGATTGTTAAGTACCACATTGAGATCTTATGTGTACGTAAAGGATCCTAGAACCATAGAGGAATGTGTGCGCATGTGCATAGACATTGAGGATAATCTAGGGGAGGAATTAGAGCTTTCAAAAATCTATAAAGATTCAGATAGCTCTACTAGCCTCACTTCCAAACAATCCATATCTATTGAGGAACTTGTAGAGAAGGTAGCTCAGAAACTAGGAGTCTCTAGCAAACAGATACCTAGATTTTCCCCAGTAAAAAGATGCTACACCTATGCTGGAGACCACATGGTTAATGTGTGTCCAATTATGGCTCAACCCCAAGTGAACCTGAACAACCAATACTGCACCATAGAAAGGAGGTACACTAATCACACTGCACAAGATTGCCCTTATAACAAGCAAGCAATTAGACAAAACTATCCACAACCATATCCACCACAAGTGAGATACCAGAATTAGTACCCTCAGTAGTATGGTAGGCCCCAACAACCCTATCAGCAACCCTACCAAGCCCAACAAAGGCTTCAACCCGTGTTAGCTAGCCAATGTGATTCTAGTGAAGTATGCAACCACTGAAAAAAATTTGAATAGAGCCTTAGTGCCAATCTCATTATTGTTGTTAGAAAGTGATGCGAATGATCACAATTTTGACTTGAGTCATGTTGAAAGCCCACAAGCTTACTATATGCAGTCACCTGAGCATAATGAAACATACTATTATGAAGATCCTAGTGAATCTAGTGGGGAGGCAGACTATACTAATGTCATGTATGCAAACCCTCACTCTAGGCTCGAACCTAGACAAATGAGATCCCCAGTTCCTAGAGGACCATGCTACAGATGCCAAGGTAATCACTTCATTCGTGATTTTCCTTTACGTGCACCCGTGCAACCCCAATCAGTGACAATTCAAGGTTTCTATCAAGATTGTGGGAAAGAAAACCTCTTACGAGATTTCCCAAAGAATCCAAACGATGTACCAAAGATCACTCCCATTAATGTGATTGGGTTAGTTGTAGATTCTACTGGAAGTGTGACTTCCACTACCCTAGTGCAAATAGTCACCAGAGCTCATGCGTTACAACAAAACCAAGGCTTAGGTCAAGAAGGGAGTTCCGAGGTTAGTGAAACTGAGAGTATAACAAAGAAAAGGACAAGAGGTTGGAAAGATATTCGTGAGCGAATGAAAAGACAATGGTCTAAGAAGATGAGCGAGTAGAAGAGAGCCAAATAGAAACAAAAGCCAAGATAATTAAAATTTCATCTCAAACGCACTCTCACACAACACCACCACCACAATCCCTATCACCATCCAATCTGCCACCTTCTAACCCACCTTATACAACCCCACCACCACCTAGAGTAGGACCACTCCTAGCAGATCCCACTCCGGAAGACCTAGACATGATGCTTAGAGCATATCAAGCCAGAACCCAAGAAGGGCCAAATGTAATAGATCATGAAAAATGTTACCCCAGAGTTGACCTAGAGATAGAAAGAACCAAGCTTTGTGCAAAGATGGTAGAATTGGCTCAAACCATGTTTGAAGCCAGTCGCCTCTTCAATTACTCTAGTTCAACTAAGACTCAGTTAATTTTGATGGACTATTAGAAAGATTGGAGAGCTGAATTGCAAAATCTGGAAAGGAAGCCACCCTCCAAGATAAGGACAAGACAAGTGAAAGGATAAGCATTCCTTCCAAGGAAGATTATGTGCCTAATTCCATAGAACTAGACACCTCTTCTTCGATGAATCGGTACTCACAAGAATTTCTAAGAGAGATTCAAGAAGAGAAATGGGCTAAAGAAAGTGAAAATCATCCTCCCATTGGGCTTGTGGATGACTTACACAATCGATTCCCACAAGACATTCCTTCTATTTATGGAGAGCAGGAGGATATCCAATCTAGTGAGCAACTAGACTTCGAGTCTAATTCATTACAAGAACTGCCTCATCTCACAAGACCCTAGGAAGCAAAGTCTACCTATATGAGAGCACCCATGATCATGATAAGAAATGAAGACTCAATTCCTACAGAGGTAGTAAAGAACACTAAAGTGCAGTGCAATCTCACCTTAGAAGAGCTACTCAAGCTTAAGCAAGAATTGTGGAAACATGTTGCCAATCAAGTGCTTGAAGTAGCAAAATCCCATTCTCAGGTAGGATGACATAGAACAATTCTTGAAATACCCTTGGATAAGATAGGAGACATGAGCAAAGGAGAAGAAGGAAACACCTCTCCCCATCACTCATCAAGGTTACACAAACAAGGCTATTTTGGATTTAGGTGCAAGAGTTGCAATTGCTACCACTTCCCTATGGAAGCGTTGGGGTAAACTGTTGGAGATAGACATCTGCGGAAGCACGTGAACAGCACAAGGAAGAAGAAGAAGAAGCTTGGAGCACAAACACACAATACTGAATGTATTACTAGAGAATGTACAAAGATAAGTAGCCCATTAGGGCAATAGGCGTAAGTACCTGTCGTTACAGGTGTAACAGGACGTCTTTTAACACCCTGCACAATGTTCCACAATCCTTTTGCAACCAGTATATGTCGCATCATATAAGCCCATAATGGGTAGTTGGTACCATCCAACTTATCCTCAACAGCCAACATACGGAATACATCACTGCTTTCAGCCATGGCCAGTGACTAAAATACCTTGATGCAGAAAATTGACTGTATCTCAAAAAGTTGAACAGAACAACCCAAACGAGTTCTACTAGACCTGTAGCAGACTTTGAGACGCTTAAACTGGCGAACAGAAACTGGTATATACCTTTGGCACAAAAGGACGAAATAGCTTGCACAAGCGCTGCGATAGTGCATTCGAAGGCCGAAACGAGCTCAGATCGCGATTTCGGCACCACAAAACGAAGCTGTTTTGATCTCAGAAACACCCTGAGTATGCTCACCAAATTTCGTGCGAATCTGAGACTGCAAACGGAGGAGTGTCGACGGCACCCTAGAAGAAGCGACGACCTGCTCTGATACCAATTGTTGGAGATAGACGTCTGCGGAAGCACGCGAACAGCACAAGGAAGAAGAAGAAGCTTGGAGCACAAACACACAATACTGAATGTATTACTAGAGAATGTACAAAGATAAGTAGCCCATTAGGGCAATAGGTGTATATACAAGCCGGGGGAAAAAAACCTCCTAAAGAGGGAAAAAAGTGCCCCAGTAGTCCTAGAGTGTTCACACACATCACTACCTAAATATATCAACATAAACCAGCACTCAGGCTGACAAGAATGAAACTACAAATGGCTGATGGTCACATAGAGAGACCCTTAGGATTGTTAGAAGGGATAACTCTCACTACTTGTGGTGTAGAGTTCAAGCATACTTTTGCTATATGTGACTTCAGTAAAAATCAGGCCTAGTTGCAAGTAGTACAAGATTGGGGAACCAATTCCTTGTATTTGCAACACTTAGGTGTTACAATGAAAGTTAATATCAAGGATTACTCTCATAGAGACGTGCCCCCCATACAGTGGAACCCCAGCCATAGAGTCGTAGATGATACAGAATCAGTGCATTCCATAGGATCAGGATCCTCATGGATGCATGAAGACACTCACATATGGATGTGTAAAGTTGTAGAAGAAGAAGAGAAAAGATAAAAAGAGGTAGGTGCGAAGAAAACTCATATATCTATTTGAGACCCAACCTATGCATCTGTAGTATTTCCTAATGAAGAGTTTGAGCCTCATTGTTGGGCAGAAATCCTAGCGACAATGGATGTAGCCATCAATGAAGAACTATAGACATCACACTATGACGAAGATGACTATGATATTTCAGTCTTTATGATGAGCCAATCATGCGTGATTCGATTCTTGAAGAATGTGCGCCGAGTATGGATGACCTTGATCAAGCAAGCGACTCTAATTTAGAATATATTCTTATGGACCCTTTCTGTGAATCTAAAGAGGAATACTTGCACATAGTAGAAGCTCACCCTCAAGAACAAGGAGAGCTTACAAACGATGTGATGTTAACTACAAAGGTGACCTCCAAGAGTGAAAGAAAGAAGAGGAAGAAGAGAGAAGTCTCACCAGAAGAGGAAGAATCTTTGTTTGAGGTTCTTGAAAATTTCAAGAAATATGAGATAGAGGATCGAAAAGTCATGATCAGAATGCCTAAATGAGAAGCACTCACAGAAGAGGCTTATGACAATAAAAAAAGCACAAAGAAAATCATTGTGACCATAGAAGAAGGTGAAGAATGATGTACATACATAGGATATGATTTGATAGAGGAAGAGGAGCAAGAGTTAAGAGCCTTGCTCAGAGAATACAGAGATGTATTTGCTTGGAGCTATAAGGACTTACAAAAATTAGACCCCAACATATGCTCACATACAATTCGCATGACCTCAGATGCCAAATCCTTAAGTGATTCTTGCAAAAAAACTTTGAAGTCTATGTTGATGATCTATGTGCTCATTCCAACATTAGACAAACACATATACCTGAGCTAAGACAAATTTTTGACAAATGTAGAGAATACCAAGTCTGCTTGAACTCAAAGAAGTGTGTTTTTATGGTCATACAAGGCAAGATTCTGGGACACATAGTGTCAAAGAATGCAATATCCACGGATGAAGAGAAAGTTAGAGCTATTTCAGAGCTACCTAGGCCAAAGAATGTCAAGGAAGTACAAGCTTTCATGGGGCATTGTGGCTATTATCGATGATTCATCTGTATGTATGCCATCATTGTAAGGCCTTTGTACTTCCTCTTGACTAACTTTGAGTGGACCAAAGAATGTGAAAGCTCCTTTAATGAGCTTAAGAGATGACTATGTTCAACACCAATCTTGACTATACCAGATTGGAACAAGCTATTCCATGTTCATGTGGATGCATCCAATTATGCAATTGGGTGTTTACTTGCACAACCTACTGGTGAAGGTAATATGGATCTTCCTATTGCTTATGCCAGTAGACAATTGAATGTGGATGAATGAAATTATACCACTATTGAGAGAGAAGGATTAGGCATGGTATATGCCGTTAAGAAGTTTAGACATTATTTGCTTGCAAATAAGTTTAAATTTTTACATACCACTAAGCATTACTATATCTAGTGAAGAAGCCATGCAATATAGGTAGATTAGTAAGATGGTTCCTCTTACTAATGGAATATGACTTTGAAGTTGTGGTTAGAAAAGGCAGAACTCACTTGAGAGCTGATCACCTTTCTCGATTGACTTTAGGAGAGTCCCCTCAAGGAATATCAGACGAGCTTCTTGATGCCTATTTGTTCAATCTAGAAGTATTGCCTGACTGTGCTAAAAACATAGTGCCAATTCTCAAAGCAAGGAGGTAGTAAGATCTCAAAAATACCACATAATGGCAGGCAACATGTAAACACATTGATCAAGGCATACTAGATTGTTGTGTAGATGAGGATGAGCATGCAAAGTGGTTACAAGTAGCACATGTAGGTGCACTTCAACAACATTAATCCAAATATAGAACCCTATAGCCTCTACAAAGGTTAGGGGTATATTGGCCAACCATGGAAGCAGATGTCCATAAGTTGTGCAAGGAATGCCAAAACTGTACTATTAGACCACCTGTGGAGTGAACCATTGGCAAAATTTTTGAGGATAAAAACATTCCCTCAGGAAATGACATTGGTTAGACAACGAAGTTTAGAACAAGAAGCACTAGATTACACACTCATAGGTGGTACTCTATACAAACAAGGAAAAGATTGATACCTTAGGTTGTGTGTCCATGAGAGTGAATATCTCAAGATTTTGGAGACTGATCATCAAGGTGTAGTAGGAGGACACTTTCGACTAGACCGTGTGATCAAGGCAATACTATTTGTAGGTCTTTGGTGGCCAACCCTTCACATGGATGCACATACCTATGTGAAGAGGTGTGATGTTTGTCAACGATCTCCGTATCCTATACGTAAAGATGAGATGCCATTGAAACCTATTATGGGTGGACGTGCATTCTCTAAGTGGGGAATAGACTTTGTCGGTCCTATTAATACCCCAACCAAGAGTTCACATGCTGAGTATATCATAGTGGCCACCAGTTATCTGACTAAATGGGTAGAGGTAAAGGCCACAACGAAGAATGACACTCAAACGACAACTAAGTTCTTATTTGAGAATGTGCTCATGAGATATGGTTTGCCAATAGAATTGGTGAGTGATCGTGACACCTACTTCTTGAATGAGGTCATTGAATACTTGTTACAAGAATTCATGGTGGTTCACAAGAAGTTGGCTCCATATCACCCACAAGCCAATGGCTAGGCTAAAAGCATAAACAAGATCCTATGCAATGTGTTAACAAAATTGGTGAATAAGAAATGCTCTGATTGGGACAAACAACTACATCATGTTGTTTGGGCATATCGAGTTGCCTATACTCCAATCCACACCCTTTCAGATGATATTCCAATCCACACCCTTTCAGATGATGTTCTTTATAGTGATACTCCAATCCACACCCTTTTAGATGATATTTGGGAAAAATGCAGTTCTACCATTAGATTTCTTGATACCTACATTGAAAGTAGCACAAGAGCATCAATGGACCAGCCATGAGCTCTCAACTAGAATCTTTGATCTGGAACGCTTAGGTGAAACAAAATTGAGAGCAACGGTAGGAATTTATGCAGGTAAGAAAAGAAAAAAGGCATAATTTGATGCCCATGTGAAGGATAAAGGCTTGAAAGTGGGAGATCTAGTTCTAATCTACACTCTAAAACAACATGCACAAAAATTGGAGAAGAGAGGCTATGGACCTATGATCATCAATAAGATATCAACAAGTGGAGCCATCCAATTAGCCACCCTAGAAGGTGACACCCTACCTAGTTACATCAGTGGATGTAGAGTCAAATTATATCAAGACCCCCCTCATGGAGGAAATGCTTAATCAACTCAACACTGCCAAGAAACGTAAGGAAGAAGAAAAACGAATTCAAGAAGAAGCGCAGGCAGAAGCCTTAGAATGCATTCAAAAAATGAAATTGAGAAGACAAGGTAGAGATGAGCTCCAAGATATCACATGGCCATGTGTGAAGCATCAGGCATACATTCCCATAGAATAGTTGACCGCCTTTTGTGACCCTAGAGGTAGGACAAGGAAAGAGTTCAAAGACTGTGAAAGCATTGATTGACTCGGGTGTAGCCACTAGTGTTGTTATACTTTCTTACTGTTAAGAATTGCAATTAAGTGTCAATTGTCTATACTCATCGGCAATGGAGGGCACAAAGCAAGAGGACTCAAAATGTGAAGCAGATCTAGATATGCAAGGGTGAACAACCATCTGCTATGGTGTCTCATCCCCAACGGTGCATCAAACCAACTTCTGAGGCAAGGACTACACAGAATGAGTGTTCCAGAATTATCCCAAAATGGACCACTCCTATTTGGGTCCCAAAACGGTCAATGAAGGTTGACCCCAATGCACGACAAATTTGGGTGCCCAAGATGTGCTTACACGCTCAAGTAGCTTCACACAAGCTCACAAGCTTGAAATGCCACTCACAATCATTCACATCACTCCCTTCATGGCACACATGTCCATTTCAACACTCCACACATGCGACCACACCTAGAACTACTTAGAAATGTGTACCCAAAGAGTCCCAAATCCAAGATGACATGATTCAGAAAAATGAGAAGACTATGGTAGCCAAAAGAAACCATCTCACACATAAAGTTTGGCGAGTTAAAATCTATGATAAACCACCTAACCCCACCATGTAAAGTACTGTGCATAGTCGTAGATGCATTTGAGTACAATGCACATCCAGAGTATGCATGTAGGGACAAACCACCAACTTACTAACCAACACTCACAATCACATAAAACATCTCACTCACTGACTCCCTAACCACATCAGTAACATATTGGTGTTGTAGACGGAGCACGGAATTACTTGTTTCCTATGCAATGCTAATGCGGTTTTCTTCTTCCAGTAGATAAGCAATATCATGGCTGACATAGCAGGAACTAGCTCTCAAGTAGGGACCAATCAACATGTGGTTGATCTAGAGAGCTTACCAATCATGCCTAAAACAATTGAAGGACTAGAGGAATTGCAAGCAATTCATATTATACCTATACAGGATCCCTTGAGTGGACATACCATGTCTGTAGACAAAGCTTCCCATTGGTTTAGTGAAGTCATAGGACCCTTGGGAGAAGGATCATACCTCTTTGAGTCAGAGTTGGAATTCAATGGAAAACAAGGAAAATATCACTTCTTTACATGGGAATTTGAAAATTTACAAAATTTAGAAGCACTACGCCCCATATGGGAGAAAGCAATATTGGATGCATACTTTGGTGCTCAGCTCCCAAAGCCCGACTTCATGAGGTGCTACTATCTTATCAACACCTTGACTCTGAGCAAGCATCCATTTGTGCTCCCATCTCTAACAAAGGGAAATGAGCTGAAGAGGTTCAAGTTAACCAACAACTTAGTGTGAGAGGCCTTGGATATGCGAGAAATGCATATACCCACAAAAAAGGAGGTCTTGGTGCCCAATAACATGAAGAATCAAAGCCTCACCAAGCTCAAAGACATGGTGGCCATGATGCCGAACATAGCAGTTCACTTGAGAATGTGCATGCATCATTTTGCATTTCTAGCATAAGATAGATTAACTATGCCACCTAAAAAACTTTGGTTTAGCTTATACCTTGCGGAAAGCACAGAACCTCACCATCAACCTACCCCACTAGATCATCGATCAGATACACTGGGCTCACAAGAGATGGCCACGGAAATCAATCTTGTATGTATGTTGCACATTGACAAGAATTATTTATAGATGTTTTAGCTTATGACATCCCAATCCAAAAAGCCTTAATGTGGAATAGGGTACAAGAGCTCAAAGGCCAAACATCAACTGGACCCCCTTCCAAGAGGATGAGAGGAACTGTACAAGTACCATGTGCTCAACCTCGAGGAGCAACACTAACCCCTGATGTCACTCCTCCTCCTCGAAGGATCAGGCCATTCACATTACCACTACCACGAAAAAGCTCTAATTCAGTTCTTCATATTATCCATGGGAAAATGGATTAGCGAAAAGTACCAATAAAGTCCTTTTGTACATGTTGCAAAAGATGTTACTTGATTCCACGAAGCAATGGGAAATTATTCTCCCCACAGTCCTTTGGGCATATCAGACATCCTATAAGGTTTCAGTAGGCGGCACTCCCTTCAAACTGCTTTATGGAGAAGAAGTGATCCTTCTGTTCCAGTTTTGAGTTCCAAGTCTCTGGATTGTGGTTCACAAATGCTTAGTACTGGAGAACTCATTTGCATATCGGATGGACCATCTGCATCAGTTACATGAACAACGATATACTAGTTTTCTCTTACTCCAAGAGGTGCAGAGCTGTGAAAAGAAATGGCATGATCGTAATTTACGGATGAAAATTTTTAGACCCAACGGCTTAGTGCTATATTTCCATTCCAAAATGAAGTGGAAAATGGGAAAATTAAAGTTGTGATCCATTTCGGATTCATGAATTGTGCGGACCCGACTCATTTTGATTGGCTACATTGTCTAGAGAAGTGTTACCAACAATTATTAATGGGTCCAAATTGTGGCCCTATCAATCATCTAGAGGGTAATTTTTGAAAAATTGAATTCACACACACATACACACACACACACAAACATACATACATACATACATATATATATATATATATATATATATATATATATATATATATAACAGATTTTTGGCCAATGAAAAATAAAAGTTTGCACAAAAGTGGTGGAATAACTACTCAACATCCAAATCATATAATCAATTAACGATGGTGTTGAATCTCATCTTGCGGTTCTTATTATGAGGGCCATGATGAGTGCAGTATACCATTTAAGGTAATCATGATGCAGAACCGATGCTCTCAACTCAAAAACACAAGCAATAAAAGGTTGAGGACAATTCCAAATCCAACTTATTTGGTGAAATCATGATCAGAGCGAGAAGAGCAACGATGACCCTCAACATTTAGAAGATGAGGCAGCAATAGCATAGCCATGGCTGTCACCTTTTCTGATGCCCATCTTCTGAACATAGTGGAAACTCTCTCTCTCTCTCAAAAGTAGAAAGATTGGTTTGAATGCAGAGGACTCGTATAATGTGCACTGTTGGATTGGAGGAGCATTCGTCCCCATCCACAAACTAAAGACATAGCCAAGGAGATAGTGAGGCAGACAAATGGCGATAACCTCAACATCTAGGAGATAAGTCTACGGGTAGGAAAAGACCAAAACTTTTTAGTTAACACTAGCATTAATAATAGGGTGGCTTCATGTTGCAAGCACATGTATTACAGCCAGTACAGAGTCGATCGATGTAGCAAAGATCTATAGGTTGCTGGGGAAACCCTCTTTCAGAGAGAGTATAAATTCATCTGGCTTCTAGACAGTAATCTGATAAAGCTCGGCTTACTACTAATGATGATGATTACCAATACGCAGGCAAAGCATTACGGTGTATCCCAACAATTGTATGCATTGATGAAGGAATCAGCCAAAACACAGGTTAATTGGGCCGAGATTATATTCTGGAAGCTAAAGAAGGAGGTGTGAAGGTTGTTTAGAAGAATATGAACGGAAGTCAATGCAGTGCTGGACTAAACAATTAGAGTCCTATTTACTCTTTTATTTACAAAAAATCTTGCATTTTTACCTCGAGAATACACAATAGTTACGGTGGAGGTTTTTCCTTAGATCTTAAAGAAGAGGGTTGTAGAAAGGAAACTAGTCGAGGGTTCTTTGCAAGATTATACAAATGACCGGGATGAAGAGGAGCAATCTTGAAGGCAATAGGTGGAGGAGAACTGGAGGAAAGAATCTGAGCGGAAAGCTGTGGAGGAAGAGGTAGAAAGAAAGAGGTGAGAGGAAGACGCATCAAGAAGAGAGGAAGAGGCAGCATGGAAGAGACTAGAAGAAGAAAAGGAAAATAGATGCCGTGCGGAGGAAGAAAAGAAGAGACAAGTGGAAGTGGAAGAAGAAAGATGCCAAAAGCAATAGGAGGAATTGGATTGTATAGCAGAAACATCTTGGAAAATTCTGGTACTTCATACATTTAGTTCTTGTAAGCTTAATGAAAAATGGAAACAAAGTGATGGCAGAGTAAAGCGACCTCCTATCAGATGGAGCGATTATATCTACCTTTGGATGTATCCGAATGAATTTTTAAGACCATAAATCTTGGGGGATTTAGCCAAAGGATTTCAGTGGAGTGCGATAAGGATGGAAGAATCACAGAAGCAATATAATGGACTCTCTTAGCACGAGGACGGATGGGAAGCAGAGAAAGCGGAAATGATTGTAGAAATATGCCGACTTAGGGCCGAAATAGAATAATTCAGAGCAGAAAATGTAGGGAGAGAAAGTACAGTACACGAGGAGATGGTGGAGGAGCTAAATGAAGCCTTGGTGGAAAATAGTATGATAAAGGTGGCCATTGAAGAAAAGGCAAATATCATATCTCTTCTCCAAGTAGAAACCGATCAAACCCAAAAAGCACAATAGAAGCTGAAGAAGGCCAATAAGGAGCTTACATCCAAACTACAGAAAGAAGAATAGGAAGTTCAAAGATTGAAGAAGAAGGCAAATGAACAAAGCAATGAAATCAAAAGACAAGTTGCTTCCATTGCGGAAGCTAAGGAGAAGCTAGTGGTGTGGAACTCAGATTGAAGAAGAAGGCAAATGAACAAAGCAATGAAATCAAAAGACAAGATGCTGCCATTGCGGAAACTAAGGAGAAGCTAGTGGTGTGGAACTACGTAGACACTGTCCCGGAGGAATTTTATACGGTGTCTACGTGGTTAGTTGGACTTCCGAAGCTTGAATGACAGATCAAAGTGTGGAAGCAACATTGTGCAGATGCAAACTTAGTCTTGAAAGGCAAGGAGAGAGAAGTTGCAAAACTAAAGAAAAGCACCTCAATTTTGGAAAAAACCTATCAATGTAAACTTGATGAAGCAAAGAAGTTAGCTAAAGAATATATAGATAAAATATTGAATGTTACTATAGCTTTTGAAAATATGCTAGAAAAGTTGCACAATATAATAATTGAATTAGAAGCTTCGGCAGCTAGTTGCAGAAGTGCTAGCTAAACTTTGGTAGATCCAAAGAAGTTTTTTGAAGCTGAAATCAGACTTGCAGAAGAGAATATAGAGGAAATGTTCAAGGAGCTTAGATACGACATAGAAAGAATTATGTTTCTAGAAACATACAATAATGATGATGATCTGTAAACATTTCTTTCGTAATTCAGAGGGTTCAGATCCATCGTGCATGTCAGTGTTAGCAACTGGAATGGATGACCATATTTTGTAGTATACTTTGTAATAGGAAAAGGAAATTATTTATATGGAGATCTGAATAGTTTCCGTAAGTTTGGAAAATCAGATATTCATTATTTACCACGTGTGTTAAATAGAAGATTACACGTGGTGCATAGAAGATTACAGAAAAGAGGATGGTGTGTTAAATTACGGTGCGATATTCGAAAGTATCTCTGTGTGTAGAGTGATGATTTGAAAAAGTCTATCATATGAAGCTCTATATTACAGAAGTATGAAAGTGTAGAGTGCCATATTGGAATGTAATTGATCAACTATTGTAAGCAGAAGTTAATCTAATGAATCAATATACTGCTGATATGTTGTCTCTTTTCATTATCTATTCCGTAAATTCTCTGAGTCTCTATGTAATGCGAAGATTTTGAAATTGATCAGTGTGAAGTTAATCTCAAGAATGCAAACACATGTTATGATTGTAGTGTTAAAGAAATAATCCACGTTCTCATACCCTTCCTTTGGATTTCAGTGTTGTGTTTTGATAGAACAAGTACCATATAAACACTCTCCACTGCATACCCTAGGGGAAATGGTAGCTCAACTATCAGCATTAATAACAGTTGTTTCAATAGACTTGTGAATACCCATGAGGATCAGAATCATCGGTGGATTGTTGCTTTCTTCTGAGATTGTCTAAAGTTCACCATAGTCTTAGTGTATGCTCCCAATGTCGATTCAAAAAGGATTTCCACCTAGAAATCTTTGGGCTCTTTGTCCCTCAACATCATGCTTTGTGGGGACTTTAATATGGTGGAGGCTCTTTCTAACAGATGGGGGAATAGAGGGTGGATAGTTGAAGGTCATGAGAATGATATCTGGGACCAAGTTAAGATCCACTTGGATCTGGTGGAGATCAAAGACAAGAATAGTTTCTCTTGGTCAAACCTCCAATCTAGAGTCCACTTGAGGAAAGCTAGACTTGATAGGAGCTATATTGTGCATAATATAATCAATCAGTGGGTTCCACCCCTCCCTCTTCCAATGTGTGGACCTAGTTGTCTCTAGTCCCTACCCAAATGTGCTTACCTTCAAGCTAGTCATTAATCTCAAGAAATCCCCTTGGTTTCATGCCAATAGGACAACCTTCTCTACCCCCTTAGTCTAATGATTATTGATGCCTACAGCAGGGCCTTTGCCACTTGCTCCTCATTGGGCATGTTAGAGGATGGAAGTCATGATGACATGACACATTTTGGTCAGGACTCAAAAGAATCTTCAAAACATTCGTCGAGCTAGAAGGGAAAATATTTATCAAAGGTTGAGGCATCTTGAGGATGAAGTAAACATAGGACACTCTCAATACCAGATAGGGCTCTAGGAAATCAGATGCATGTAGAGATACGAAGAAGAAATTCAAAGAAAGAATCTACAGGTATACTTTAAAGATTGGTGGGAAAGAAGGGTAGACAAACCTACTAAAGGGATGTGCGGCCTCCTCAAGAAGAAAAAATCCAAGGAAGTGATCTCTTTCAGGATGTACATCAATGGGGTAAAGTGCAAGGCGGATGAAGAAAATAGCTCGTTGATTGTCAATCACTTTACCCAACTTATGGGGGTTTCCACACCTCTTTTTCCTCACAAAGGTGATTGTATGGTGGCCATCTCTAGAGTCAAAACCAAAAGAATTCCCCAAAAAATTTGAAGCCTCTTCTTGAAACTCCCATTTTGTATGATGACATCCTTGAAGTTATTGAATTGCTTCCTAACGGAAAACGCTTGAGGCTAGATGGCCTCACTAATGAGTTTTTCAAGACCTTGAAGCATGTGTTGACTACTCCATTATGTCTAGTTTGGTGAGAGGCCATTTCTTTTGGTGTGCTACTCGAATGTCTCAATTAAGGCATTATGAAGCTTACTCACAAAAAAGGTAGCAAAAATAGCATTAAAAATTAAAATCCAATTATGATGTTACAAACAAGCTCCAAGATCCTTGCTAAAGTTTTTGCTAATAGAATTGCTTTTCACTTACAAAACTGGATCAATGAGGATAAAAAAGGATTAATCGAGGGGAGCTCCATCCTCGAGGCTATCATTGATGTTTGGGAAGGTCTTGTTGTCAATGAAGATTCTGCTCAAGATGTTCTCTTCCTTAAGATTGACTTTGACAAAGTGTATGACAAAATCAAGTGGGACTTCATTCTCCAATATCTAAAAGACCTAGGCTACATTCAAAAATTCATTTAGAGGATCTCAACATTGCTGGGAAACACATTAGCATAAATAAACATCAATGGCCAACTTTCTCAAGCTATTTGATTAAAATGTTATATCACGCAAGGATGCCCCTTGGCCCCTCTTCTCTTTGTGATTGTTATCAATGGTCTCAACTGCCTTGTTATACATAATGCATGTTTAGGTCTTATTTAAGGCCTCTTTCTTCCCATCAATCAAGACCAGATGATCATGAGGCTCTTTGCCCATGACGTGAATGCTTTTGTGCATAACGATCTAGCCAACATCAATACCTTTTGGTGTTTCCTAAATACATTTTATGAGGTATCAAATTGCAAAATAAACCACTCTAAAACCACTTTCAAGGCAATTATTAGGCATCCACCTCAAATTCTGGCTAACCATGGGTATCAGTCGATCCCTAGTGGACAAATCTTCCACCCATTAGGTATTCTGATGGGATTCGAAATTTTGATGGGTGAACATTGGAATCAGCCTCTTTCTACGCTTGATAACAACTTGGCTTATTGGAAAGGTATGCAAATCAACCTTGCAAGGCAAGCTATGTTTGTCAACACCTTCCTTATTTCTTTGATTATTTACTTTCTCTCTTGTTGGATACCAAAGGACTAAGAGATTGTCAAATTGGAAAGAATTTTCAAAAAATTATTTGGATGAGAGACCCGAGCAGAAGGGCAATCAATAAAATTAAATAAGCTATTACCATAAGCCAAAAAGATCATGGTGGTTTGGGGATTCTAAAAATTGAAGGAATGGCCAATAAACTAGCATCCAAATGGTTAATTAAAGCTTGGAGCAACAGGGATGCCTCTTGGGCCAAACTCATTTTTAGAAACAAGAGTGCTCTTAGGCTTGTGAGCCTTCCAGGGTGGAAGGGGTTGGATCTTCTCACTCTTTTGTTCTCCCCCTATCAAGTGTCTCCCAGACCAGCTTACTTTGCACCCTTTGGAAGAGTTGGAACAAGGTGAAAGAGTTTGTGAAGATCAATGAAGATTGGAAACAGGCAGCCAATATTAGACAAAATGATTTGATCTGATTCTCTATCAAGGGCATCAGAGGTATTGAGCCTTGGAACCTCCAAAAGCTAGGAAACTTTGGAACAAAGGTTTTAATTTGTGGAAACACTTCTATAATCAAGAAACATGCCAAGGGATAAGATTTTAGGACATTGATGTGATGTAGAAGAGTGGACTACAAAAAATGGTGCCTGTTGTGCAACAAATTCAATACTCGGGAGGGCTCGAGGACTCATCTCCCTATTTGGAATGAATCCCCTCACCTTGAGGTCTTAGATAGCACAACAAGAACAATCTTGATAAAATTCTGATATTCATAAAGAAAGTGGACTTTCATGTCATGCTTAATAGGAGATGGTGTCTAGATTGGTCAAGTTTTAGGTCGGATCTCAAGTTCCAATCCCTTTGGCATCCCCCCCATTGAGATTAAAAAATGGGTTCTTATGTGGAAAATCATCCAATGGGGAATTAGGACCAATGTAAAAGATAAAAAAATTTATGGAGCCCCTCCATGGTGTAGAAGATGACATCATGGTAATGAGGACCTAAGACACCTCTTCTTTTCATGCCGCAAGTCAATGTCCATCTAGTGGGCCCTTCGGAGAATCATGTTACTATAGGGACAAATAAATTGGAAACAAGTGTGATTGGGTGATGCACTCGGTTGTTCCTCACCTTTATGGAAATGGTCGATGGAAAAATCTCTTATCCTTTTAGGAAAAAGAATTTCCTATCGTAAGAAGCCCCACCTTTTAGACATCATAGAGCATTTTTCCTTTAGAGCAACAAGATTAAAAACAAGTGGGGATGAAAGGGTTATCAACCTTCTTTGTAATTTCTTCTAGCAATTTTTATGCAACGCTTGCTTTGTGGGATTTGGAGGGTCCCAAGGGTGCTAGGCACATTCACTTGTGCAATTGTTCTTTCTATTAATTAAAGTTTGGGAGAATAGGCTATCGTGGAACTTTCTTTTTCAAATAAGAAGGAAGTTATCCATGTTTTCTAAGAGAACCAAGACATACTTGATGACATGACGGACAAAAAAAGCATGAAGCTCAAAGATACACCTGCCTCTCGAAAATCACGTACATCTAAAGATAGAACTAGAGTGAAGGAACAATATGAAGAGACATTGTAAGCCCAAATTAGAGAGGTTGAGCATAGGGAAATAGAATTAACACAAAAGCTAGAGAAGGCAAAGGCCCAAAGAAATCCTCAAATACTACAAGAAGCAAGAGGAAGCACCAAAAAGTTATCTTAATTCCAGGCCATCATTACTACACTTTGCAACAACATAGATACATGCATGGAAGTGAATTGTAAACTTTAGGATCAAATTGATTACTTGTACAAAGCACAAGAGGAGGCCACACAAAATTTTCCATGATCGAAGCATGAATATCCCATGCCAAAATTTCCTCCTGATTCATCGGTTGTAGTTTCACCTTCCCATGTAGAGCCATTATACCTTGACCCAAAATTTCTCATTCTAGATAGACAAAAGATAAATTCAAGATCATATGGGAACATCAAAGAATGGAAAAAGGAGAGACACATTGAGTATATGGATGAAAGCTTCTTGGAGTTGGAGGGAAGAGTTTCAACTAGTCATTTGGTAGATCCTAAGCCCAAGTACATCAACATGCATCCTACATCCATTTCCTGCACCATGTGATCTCATGAAGGCACAAGATCACATTTGACTAACACACATGGTGATATTAGAGCCAACCAAAGATTGGGTGTATCACCCTACATACTTATTTAGTCTACTCCACCATAGATACATTTCCCCATAAAAGCAAACATTTCTTGCCAACTTTTTGAACTTTCAAAGGACATTTGAGAAGTTGCCCATTATCTTGTAGAAACGTCTAGGATTTTTCCATATGCATAGATGAAGGAATCACATGGCGTTTCTGCACCCGCAAAAGGAGAATGTGATTGTGAAAAGACGTTTGAACTACCCTATACTCCCAACTCTACATAATGATAAGTTATCGGATGCATATATGTTATGCAATGTTCAAATATGTTGTTCAACTGCCTACAATACCAGATGTTGCTATCGGGATGCTGAAGAAGATCTCGAACATGCTCCAATTTAGCCTCATCATCTTTGAAAATTTACAACCCCTTGATGTTGTGGCAATCTAATTTTAGATCGGCCAAAGTGCATGATCTTTTATCTTTCCATGGCACATAGTGAGTGTTGACATTGTAGCATCACAACTCATATTTGTCAAACCAAGGAGCATCTCATGAGACCCAAATGTAGCGTAGAAGCATTCAAAAGATACACTCGTGCTTAGTTAGCATGAGATTAACAATAGAACTATGCATGAAATAAAAGGAAAGCATCATCAATGACACACACAGACACTTAATCACATGCATAATCATGTTGGTAATAAAAAAAACAATGCATCACAAGCATGAGGCAAGAAAGGAACAAGCACACAAGCACATCATGAAAATAACAAGAGTTCTCCAGGCATTCCCCAAACTAGCATGATCTCACTATCTCCATGCTATGTGGGATTTCTCAACTAAAAAGAGAATGAATTTCGCGTATTCACTAGTGTGGCACTCACACACACCCATACAAGAGTGCTCATTAAATTGAATAACAAGTAGAAAAAGGTACAAATGGTGATGAACAAGAGTGGATCCAAGAAATATATGTTGTGTCATCAACACTCCTCCCTCCTTGACTTTGTCCTACCATAGCCAAGAATCTTCAAAACATTTGTCAAACTAGAAGGGAAAATCTTTATCGAAGGTTGAGGCATCTTGAGGAGGAAGTAAACATAGGACACTTTCAATACCAGATAGGGCTCTAGGAAATCAGATGCATGTAGAGATACAAAGAAGAAATTCAAAGAAAGACACTACACGTATACTTTAAAGATTGGTGGGTAAGAGGGGTAGAAAAACCTACTAAAGGGATGTGTGGCCTCCTCAAGAAGAAACAATCCAAGGAAGTGATCCCTTTCATGATGTACATCAATGTGTAAAGTGCAAGGCCGATGAAGAAAATAGCTCATTGATTGTCAATCACTTTACCCAACTTTTGGGGGTTTCCACACCTCTTTCTCCTCACAAATTTGATTGCATGGTGGCCATCTCTAGAGTCAAAACCAAAAGAATTCCCCAAAAAATTTGAAGGCTCTTCTTGAAGCTCCCATTTTGTATGATGACATCCTTGAAGTTATTGAATGGCTTCCTAATGGAAAAAGCTTGTGGCTAGATGGCCTCACTAATGAGTCTTTCAAGACCTTCAAGCATGTGGTGACTACTCCATTATGTCGAGTGTGGTGAGATGCCATTTCTTTTGGTGTGCTACTCGAATGTCTCAATTAAGGCATTATGATGCTTATCACAAAAAATGCAACAAAAATGGGATTGAAAATTGAAATCCAATTACGATGTTACAAACAAGCTCCAAGATCCTTGCTAAAGTTATTGCTAATAGAATTGCTTGTCACTTACAAAATTGGATCGATGAGGATAAAAAATGGTTCATCAAGGGGAGCTCCATCCTCGAGGCTATCATTGATGTTTGGGAAGGTCTTGTTGTCAATGAAGATTCTGCTCAAGATGTTCTCTTCCTCAAGATTGACTTCGACAAAGTGTATGACAAAATCAAGTGGGACTTCATTCTCCAATATCCAAAAGACCTAGGCTACATTCAGAAATTCATTAAGAGGATCTCAACATTGCTGGGAAATGCATAAGCATAGATAAACATCAATGGCCAACTTTCTCAAGCTATTTGATTAAAATGTTATATCAGGCAAAAATGCCCCTTGGCCCCTCTTCTCTTTGTGATTGTTGTCAATGGTCTCAATTGCCTTGTTATACATAATGCATGTTTAGGTCTTATTTAAGGCCCGTTTCTTCCCATCAATGAAGACCAGATGATCATGAGACTCTTTGCCCATGACACGAATGCTTTTGTGCATAACAATCTAGCCAACATCAATACCTTTTGGTGTTGCCTAAATACATTTTATGAGGTATCAAATTCCAAAATAAACCACTCTATTAGTCATCCAGCCCAAATTTTGGCTAACCATGGTTATCAGTCGATCCCTAGTGGACAAATCTTCCACCCATTAGTTATTCGGATGGGATTCGACATTTCGATGGGTCAAAATTGGAATCAACCTCTTTCTAAGGTTGATAACAACTTGGCTTATTGGAAAGTTATGCAAATCAACCTTGCAAGGCAAGCTATGTTTGTAAAACACATTCCTTATTTCTTTGATTATTTACTTTTTCTCTTGTTGGATACCAAAGGACTAAGAGATTGTCAAATTGGAAAGAATTTGCAAAAAAATTATTTGGATGAGAGAACCCAACAAAAGGGCAGTCAACAAAATTAAATGGGCTACTACCATAAGCCCAAAAGGTCATGGTGGTTTGGGGATTCTAAAAATTGAAGGAATGGCCAATAAGGTAGCATCCAAATGGTTAATTAAATCTTGGAGCAATAGGGATGCCTCTTGGGACAAACTCATTTTTAGAAACTAGAGTGCTCTTAGGCTTGTGAGCCTTCCGGGGTGGAAGGGTTTGGATCTTCTTACTCTTTTTTTCTCCCCCTATCAGGTGTCTCCCAGAGGCTCCAGCTTAGTTTGCACCCTTTGGAAGAGTTGGAACAAGGTGAAAGAGTTTGTGAAGCTCGAGGACTCATCTCCCTATTTGGAATGACTCCCCTCGCCTTGAGGTCTTAGATAGCACAACAGGAATAGTCTTGATAAAATTCTGATATTCATAAAGAATGTGTACTTTCATGTCATGTTTAATAGGAGATGGTGTCTAGATAGATCAAGTTTTAGGTCCGATCTCAAGGTTCAATCCCTTTGGCATCCCCCCATTGAGATTAAAAAATGGGTTCTTATGTGGAAAATCATCCAACGGGGAATTTGGACCAATGTAAAAGATAAAATTTTTTTTGGAGGCCCTCCATAGTGTAAAAGATGACATCATGGTAATGAGGACCTAAGACACCTCTTGTTTTCATGCCCCAAGTCAATGTCGATCTAGTGGGCCCTTCGGAGAATCATGTTGCTACAAGGACAAATGAATTGGAAGCAAGTGTGATTGGGTGATGCAATGGGTTGTTCCTCACCTTTATGGAATGCTACAAGAGGTGAGACCCTCTGGAAGATCTGGAAAAAGAGCCTAACAATGGTCAATGGAATAATCTCTTATCCTTTTAGGCAAAAGAATTTCCAATCGTAAGAAGCCCCCACCTTTAAGACATCATAGAGTGTTTGTCCTTGAGAGCAACAAGATTAAAAGCAAGTGGGGATGAAAGGGTTATCAACCTTCTTTGTAATTTCTTCTAGCAAGTTTTATGCAACCCTTGCTTTGTGGGACTTGGGGGGTCCCAAGGGTGCTAGACCCATTCACTTGTACAATTGTTCTTTCTATTAATTGAAGTTTGGGAGAGTAGGCTATCGTCGAACTTCCTTTTTCAAAAAAGAAGGAAGTTATCCATGTTTGCTAAGAGAACCAAGACATACTTAATGGCATGATGGACAAAAAAATGATGAAGCTCAAAGATACACATGCCTCTAAAAAATCGCATACATCTAAAGATACAACTAGAGTGAGGGAACAATACGAAGAGAAATTGTAAGCCCAAATTACAGAGGTCGAGCATAGGGAAATAGAATTAACACAAAAGCTAGAGAAGGCAAAGGCCCAAAGAAATCCTCAAATACTACAAGAATCAAGAGGAAGCACCAAAAAGATATCTCAATTCAAAGCCATCATTACTGCACTTTGCAACAACATATAGACATGCATGGAAGTGAATTGTAACCTTTAGGATCAATTTGATTAGTTGTAAAGAGCACAAGAGGAGGCCACACAAAATTTTCCATGATCGAAGCATGAATATCCCATGCCAAAATTTCCTCCTGATTCATCGGTTGTAGTTTCACCTTCCCATATAGAGCCATTATAGCTTGACCCAAAATTCTTCATTCTAGGTAGGCAAAAGATAAATTCAAGATCATATGGGAGTATTAAAGAATGGAAAAAGGAGAGACACATTGATTACATGGATGAAAGTGTCTTGGAGTTGGAGGGAAGAGCTTTAACTAGTCATTTGGTAGATCCTAACTCCAAGTACATCAACATGCATCCTAGATCCATTTCGTGCACCATGTGATCTCATGAAGGCACAAGGTCACATTTAACTAACACACATGGTGATATTAGAGCCAACCAAATATTGGGCGTATCCTCCTACATACTTATTTAGTCTACTCCACCATAGGTACATTTCCCCCATAGAAGCAAACATTTCTTGCCAACTTTTGAACTTTCAAAGGACATTTGAGAAGTTGCCCATTATCTTGTAGAAACTTCTAGGATTTTTCCATATGCATAGATGAAGGAATCACATGGAGTTTTTGCACCCGCAAAAGGAGAATGTGATTGTGAAAAGACGTTTGAACTACCCTATACTCCCAACTCTACATAATGATAAGTTATCCGATGCATATATGTTATGCAATGTTCAAATATGTTGATCAATTGCCTACAATACCAGATGTTGCTATCAGGATGTTGAAGAAGATCTCGAACATGCTCCAATTTTTCCTCATCATCTTTGAAAATTTACAACCCCTTGATGTTGGGATTTCTCAACTAAAAGGAGAATGAATTTCACGTATTCACTAGTGTGGCACTCACACACACCCATACAAGAGTGCTCATTAAAGTGAATAACAAGTAGAAAAGGGTACAAATGGTGATGAACAATAGTGGATTCAAGAAATATATGTTGTGTCGTCAACACTCCTCCCTCCTTGACTTTGTCCTACCATAGCCAAGAATCTTCAAAACATTTATAAAGCTAGAAGGGAAAATCTTTATCGAAGGTTGAGGGATCTTGAGGAGGAAGTAAACATAGGACACTTTAAATACTAGACATGGCTCTAGGAAATCAGATGCATGTAGAGATACGAAGAAGAAATTCAAAGAAAGAGTCTATAGGTATACTTTAAAGATTGGTGGGTAAGAGGGGTAGAAAAACCTACCAAAGGGATGTGTGGCCTCCTCAAGAAGACACAATCCAAGGAAGTGATCCCTTTCATGATGTACATCAATGGGTAAAGTGCAAGGCAGATGAAGAAAATATCTCGTTGATTCTCAATCACTTTACCCAACTTTTGGGGGTTTCCACACCTCTTTCTCCTCACAAATTTGATTGCATGGTGTCCATCTCTAGAGTCAAAACCAAATGAATTCCCCAAAAAATTTGAAGCGTCTTCTTGAGGCTCCCATGTTGTATGATGACATCCTTGAAGTTATTGAATGGCTTCCTAATGGAAAAAGCTTGTGGCTAGATGGCCTCACTAATGAGTCTTTCAAGACCTTCAAGCATGTGGTGACTACTCCATTATGTCGAGTGTGGTGAGATGCCATTTCTTTTGGTGTGCTACTCGAATGTCTCAATTAAGGCATTATGAAGCTTATCACAGAAAATGCAGCAAAAATGGGATTGAAAATTATTGTAAGCCCAAATTACAGAGGTCGAGCATAGGGAAATAGAATTAACACAAAAGCTAGAAAAGGCAAAGGCCCAAAGAAATCCTCAACTACTACAAGAAGCAAGAGGAAGCACCAAAAACATATCTCAATTCCAAGCCATCATTACTGCACTTTGCAACAACATACAGACATGCATGGAAGTGAATTGTAACCTTTAGGATCAAATTGATTACTTGTAAAGAGCACAAGAGGAGGCCACACAAAATTTTCCATGATCGAAGCATGAATATCCCATGCCAAAATTTCCTCCTGATTCATCGGTTGTGGTTTCACCTTCCCATATAAAGCCATTATAGCTTGACCCAAAATTTCTCATTCTAGGTAGGCAAAAGATAAATTCAAGATCATATGGGAATATTAAAGAATGGAAAAAGAAGAGACACATTGAGTACATCGATGAAAGTTTCTTGGAGTTGGAGGGAAGAGTTTCAACTAGTCATTTGGTAGATCCTAACTCCAAGTACATCAACATGCATCCTAGATCCATTTCGTGCACCATGTGATCTCATGAAGGCACAAGGTCACATTTGACTAACACACATGGTGATATTAGAGCCAACCAAATATTGAGCGTATCCCCCTACATACTTATTTAGTCTACTCCACCATAGATACATTTCCCCCGTAGAAGCAAACAATTCTTGCCAAATTTTTGAACTTTCAAAGGACATTTGAGAAGTTGCCCATTATCTTGTAGAAACGTCTAGGATTTTTCCATATGCATAGATGAAGGAATCACATGGAGTTTTTGCACCCGCAAAGGAGAATGTGATTGTGAAAAGACGTTTGAACTACCCTATACTCCCAACTCTACATAAAGATAAGTTATCCCATGCATATATGTTATGCAATGTTCAAATATGTTGATCAGCTGCTTACAATACCAGATGTTGCTATCAAGATGCTGAAGAAGATCTTGAACGTGCTCCAATTTTGCCTCATCATCTTTGAAAATTTAGAGCCCCTTGATGTTGCGGCAATCTAATTTCACATAGGCCAAAGTGCGTGATCTTTTATCTTTCCATGACACATAGTGAGTGTTGACATTGTAGCATCTGGTGCTTAGTTAGCATGAGATTAACAATGAAACTATGCGTGAAATAAAAGGAAAGCATCGTTAATGACACACACACTTAATCACATGCATAATCATGTTGTTAATCAACAAACTAATGCATCACAAGCATGAGGCAAGAAAGGAACAAGCACACAAGAACATCATGAAGATAACAAGAGCTCTCCAAGCATTCCACAAACTAGCATGATCTCATTATCTCCAAGAATGCTCTCCCAAATGAGAGGTATTGAACATTTATATACAAAATGGGCAAAATCCATGCTATGTGGGATTTCTCAACTAAAAGGAGAATGAATCTCACGTATTCACTAGTGTGGCACTCACACACACACACACCTATACAAGAGTGCTCATTAAACTGAATAACAAGTAGAAAAAGGTACAAATGCTGATGAACAAGAGTGGATCCAAGAAATATATGTTGTGCCATCAAAACTCCCCCCTCCTTGACTTTGTCCTCCTCGACAAAGCCATTGCAAGTGTGGAGTTTCTTTGAGAAGTGTTTTTTGAAACCTCCTTGAGTCCTTGGTCCTTTGTTTGGAGTGCTTCATTCTTGCTCTTTGCTTCAAATTTGCTTTTTTTTTTTTGTTGGCATTGGCCACCATTCCTTTGTTCTTTTTGCCTCTTTTATGAAGATGTGTAAATGCTAGGATGCTAGATGTTTTTTTTTGTTAATTATAAGTAATAGAGGTACATAAGGAAGATGTAATGATGGCATCTAGGTGATAGATACAAATAAATGAAATTAATTCATCTCTTCTTAGTCCATGTGCATGAATGGGGACTTAGGGTGCATGGGTGGAAAACAAAAAGTGCCTATGCACGATCTTATGATGAGATCCTATCTTCTGCATACTTTAAAAAATACATACAAAAAACAATGGTGCAAAAATGGAATGGATTTTGAGCAAAGTGCTCAAGGGTGAGGCAATGAAGAGGCTTTCTCCAATTTTTCAACTCCAAGAATCTTTTCTTTTTCATCAATCATTGCAATGGATGATACCTTTGTCCACCAATCTGAAAAAAGAAAAATAAAAGGTAAGTGTTTGTAATGTATATACATGTGCCCTCTTTGTGCTTGGGTTAAACTAAAGGTGCTTAATGCTTGGCCTTTGGATGAGGCCCTAATTGCATGCATACTTGATGTGCATCTTGAACATATGGTTTGCATTGGGCAAGGTTGGGTTTGACACCCATTGATGCCGCACGAAGAGGTTTTAGGCCACTAGTATGTCTTTGCTTTGCTGGTCTTTCCTTGAAGTTTCTCTTAGGATCTTTTTTGAGTTTTGGCATGGTTGCTTTGAATCCTTTGGCTAGAAGTGGTCGTTCTTGAAGATAAGGTGTGATTGGTCTAGAACATGGGTTATGGAGTTTAGTGTGAAAGGGTTGATTTTATACAAGGAATTTCTTTGGTACCCATTTCATGGTGCAATTTGATTGGGCTCTAAGTAATTGCTTGGCCACACAAATTTGCTTGACGTTACAAGGGGAATGTGATTCTTGGAATATTTTCGTCCTTTTGAATTGCTACTTCTTCCTTCGTTGTTTTGATCATTCTTAATCATACAAAATAGACATCATAGCCTTCCTTCTTCATTTTGAAAGTTTAATCCTAGATGGTCGTCATTTGCCATGTCTAAAGTTGATAGAATATTACTTCATCCATATGGTTCAAATTCTTCATCATTAAACCTTTGAAGAGTATACCTTTTATCTTCTATGTTTCTTACATTTATGCAATCTTCCTTTCTTAATAGGAAACTTTTTTGCAATTTCTTATTTGTGGAAATACAAGTCCAAAGTGGAGCTTCATCATCTCCACTTTCATCAGACTCAGTCATATTGTCATGTTCATGATGTACTTTACACCATTCTTGTGGAGGTATATTATGATAATTTCCACTCGTGAGATTAACTTTGGTAATATTTCCTTTTTTTTGTTGATACAAACAATCTTTTCCCCAACCTTGAACAACTTGCATCTGTCTCATAAAAGGTCTTCCCAATATAATCTCATAAGAGGTGAATTGTGGAATTTCCATTATTTCAAAAGTGTGTTCTAATTCAATTCCATGAATTTCTATTATCACTTTCTCCCATAATCCTGTTGGTGTTTCAATGTGTATGTTTGCCAGTTGAAGTTTCATTTTGGTGTAGTGAAGTGTTTCAGCTCCTCATTTTTCCCAAGTTCTTTTGGTCATGATGACTATACTTGCTCCACTTCACAAAATGGCCTTTGTTTTCTTATTACCAAAATGAATTGAAAGTATAGTATTTCCTTCCTCACCTTCACAGTACCCTCCTATTTTATCTATCAAGACTTGTAGAATTGGTTCCTTTTCTAGTTTGTCATCAAAGATTTCTGTTGGTTTTGTGATGAAACTCTAAAGATTAGGATTTTCTTGAATCAATTCTTCCAATGTCCAATGACATTGTAACCTTCAATGATTTGACGATCTGACTTGCATTTTCAACAACAAGTCTTGCTTATTTGGTTGTTTTTTAATTCCCCTTTCTTCCTGCTCATGAAGTGTTTTATATTTTCCTTGTATTTTTTCTCTTAATACTTCCTCCCAAACTTTATCTTGTATTCCTCCTATGTTTCCATTTGTAAAGTCACATTTTCCTTGTTCTATTTCTTGTTGTGTTTTTACAATTACAAAGTTCCATCCTTTCTTTTTCCAATTCAGGTAAAGGGTATAATCTTTCATGGTCAATTACACTAGGACCTTCCCATATTCCTCCTTTGTAAGCTTTGATTATTGTGTCCAAATATTTAGATATTTTTCTCTCTAGAATGGGTTCTGGGTCTTGGTCTTGTGATGTACTACCCTTTGTAATTTGTATTCCTTTTTCAACTTCCTTTATTTTTTTCTCCCATTTAGCTTTTTGTTTTTCCCTCCTCTACTTCCATGAGCCATTCTTTTTGACTTCATTGTTCTCATCTTTTAATGTTGATTTTTGTTCTCTCGCTTTTGTTATTGTCATTACTTGTATGGGAATTATCTCGTTTTGTTCCTTGTTTATGTTCTCGAGAATTTCTACTGATTTCAAAGGGATGTTGGAATTAGAGGTTTGTTTCTGAGGATTTCTAGGGCAATCCTTTATTAAAAAATCCCTACCACAATCTTTATAATAGGCTTCCTCTATCCTTAATGTAGGTGGTTGAGTACAATCTCTGACAAAATGATCTCCTCCACACCTATAACATGTTACTTTTTGAGTTGTCTTGAATTGGGGTTTTGTATTTGACATGTAGTTGTTAGTTACATACATGAAACTTGTTGCATCCATTTCAATTCTCCCATTACCCAAATCCAATGCTTGTAATTTTGGTTCTTTATTATAGGTGTAATCCCAATTATTTGATTTAGAATAATCTTCATAATGGATATGATGATCTTCTGAGTATTCTTTGGATGTCCCCATTGTTTTTTCCAAGATTTCCTCTATTGGAGTATACTTCACTAGGACTACATTGGTGAGTAGAGGTGGTTGTTGTCCCATAACTGGTCTAGGTTTTTCCCATAATTTCTATCCCTAAGTTGATTAGTTTGAACTTAGTAATCCCTTTCCCTTACTGGTTGGTTGTTATAGAAGCACTCATCCCTTGTATGGTTAGTCCATTGTTTTCCAAGGTGCAAGACTTGAGAGTTCTCCTATCCTGCAAGTGTTGTGGTTTTTGATAAGAGCACATATGTGTAGGATGGCTTTTTCCACATACATAGCACTTCCTATTTTGTGTCAATCTAGCATTGGGTAGGTCAGATCTAGTTGTTGACCTTAAGGCTTTTGCTATGGCATTAGTCAATTCTTCAGTTGGGGGCAACTTTGTTTCATCGTGTTTTTGATGTTGAAACATTCGAAGATCATTCCCTCTATCGTCTTCTAGATCAATAGCTTCTTTCACACATGAGTCTAGATCATGACATGTTCTACAATAGAACATAGTCCTTAATTGTGCATTATTTAATCCTTCTATGAATAGAGACACTATTTTAGACATTGATGGCTTCTCTTCTCTAGGACATCTATCTAGATATTGTTTGGATCTTCTTGCTGCTTCTCTTACACTTTCACTCTCATTTTGTATGAATGTGTGAATTAAAGTAGTAGTACTGTGTTTAATTCCTATCTTAGAGAATTCCCCAATGAATCCTTCCAAAATTTCTACTATGTCTCTAAACATTTCCCTTCTTAATGGTCAAAACCAAGTCAAAGCCGATCCTGATAAAGTTAATCCAAAGGCTTCAAATTGAGTTTTATAATCTTGGATTTCTTCTACCCTAAGGATTTTCTTATATTCAACCACATGATCATGACGATTTGCTGATCCATCATATTGGTTTTTCATACACTTAGCTACTTGATAAGGTCTCATTATTATCCCAGTGTTATTCCATTCTTGCCTCCTTCTTATAGGAAAGTCTTGCATAGCTACTCCTTCTTTGATAAAGGGGTTAGGAGATGTTTGTGTCTTCTTTCTCTTTGTGGCTCTATAGGAGTATGATTCCTATTAGCTCTAGGAATATCAGATGGTTCTAATTTTTGTTCCCAAGTTCCTTTATCAGTGTATTGCCCTAGATCATTTGTGTTGTCAGGGTCATTGGTGAAAACATAAGCACATCCTTGTATATCCTCATACCTACCATCGTTAAACTATGCCATCGGCATCAAATTTAAAGGTATTTCTAAATTTCTCAATCTAATGAGATCCTTATGCAATCCATCTTGATATATTTAGGCTCCAAACCTATTTGTATATAGATATTTGAGGATGTTTCTATAATCTCTTATGTTAGAAGGTTCTACTTCTTCATTCATGGTTTCCATGCTCATGTGTGAGGTACTATAATGTTTTAGATTTCTTTTAGTATTTTGTTGGGTCCTGTTGGAGACCTCTTAATCTCCAAAGGTTTGATCTATACTGACTTAAGAACACTTCTATGTCAGTTATAAATCAAACTTTACACAAACAATGTTCTTCTTTACCAAAACTTCAAGCAACACTTCTCTGAGTGAAGAAGTGTTTACTTCAGAAAGTCTGCTTCAGGAATCCACTTCATTACCTGCATAAAGTTTCAAATTTCTCCAAGCAAATGATGCACAAGTATTTGCAATACCTTTGCGCAAACATGTCAATCATTAGTTCTCAAAACTACACCAAAAGTTTAATTTGATCATTAAGATCAAAGACATGTCAGAAAATGTCTCTCAGAAGTTGCACCTTCGACATAGTCAACTTCTTAAGTTGATTTCTCCCAATCTGAAACCCGTTTTGCTAAATGCTTTTAGCCATAGCTTCCTTATCTTCCAACTTAAATTTTAAGTGCTCACTCATCAAAAACTTTACAGTATACACTCAGATCTGATCAAAATACTGAGACAAAAAAGTGCGCTACTCTCAGGCTTCAGTTCCCAAAGTTCACATATGAATGTTCCTAATGATCATTCTCACAGTAGGAGAGGAATTAGATTCTGAAACTCTAGACATAGCTTCATTAGCTTCTCAATTAGATGTGTACAAAAGGATTTCTGATCCACATGATCAGACAGAGAGCACTCAGAGAAAAACCCGTCGGTACTTTCTGGGAAAAAACTCTCTACACATCTTTCTGAAGTTTGTCATCTACAAATGACTCTCTTACATATTTCTTGTCCTCATTAACTTATATATACATGACTTTTGACTCATCCCGCGTCTATGACATTGCTACTAATCATCCTAAAGACTTAGCTATACTCAGCTTACAAGATTCTTCACTTATATGTACATATGTGTACAAGACATCATCCTGAAATCTTCTTCACTTTCATAAGTGTCTTCCTTCACTTCATTCTGACCATAAGTCTTCTTCAAGATCTCTATAATCACCAATTTGTGATTGGCTTGTTCCAACAGCTCCCCCTCAATCACTAATTGTGATTATTCCATTCTTCTTCACTCCTGCCATCTCCTTGAATCTCTGTAGCTTAGGTCCATCCAAGCTTTTTGTCATCATATCTGCCACTTGTTCTTTTGTTGGAGTGTACATCACTTCAATCTCTTTATCTAGTACCTTTTCCCTCAAGAAATGATACTGAATCTCTATATGCTTAGTCCTGGCATGAAAAACAGGGTTAGCTGCCAAATACAAAGAACTCATATTGTCTCCAAAAATTATTGGAGTACTATGATCAGTCTCAAAACTTTTCATCAAGGTCTTCAACCATATCACTTCTTTTGCAGCTTCTACCATTCCCTTATACTCAGCTTCTGTGGATGATAAAGCAACTGTATGTTGCTTTCTTGAACACCAAGAAACTAGCTTATCTCCAACATAACAGAGATACCCATGAGTAGACCTTCTATCATCTGAGTCACCTGCCCAATCTGCATCACTAAACACTTTGATTCTTGTGTCAGAAGTGAAACCATAATACAAACCTTCACTTAGGATTCCTTTAATATATCTGAGTACCCTTTGGGCTGCAATCCAATGAGTCTTCTTTGGACAATGCATGAATTGTGACAACACACCTATTGCATATGATAGATCTGGCCTTGTCAAGGTAGCATAGATTAAACTACCTACCAAACTCTGATATTTTTTCATGTCATTGAATTCTTCACCTCCATACCTGCTTAATTTATGATTTACCTCCAATGGTGTAGTTGAGATCTTGCAATCTTCCATGTTAAACTTGACTAGAAGATTCTTCAAATATCTCTCTTGTGAAACATATACTCCATGTTGAGTATATACAATCTGCATTCCTAGAAAATAAGATAAGTTTCCCAAATCACTTATCTTAAACTCCTTCTCTATTTGCTTTTTGAGTTCATTGATTCCTTGAGCATCTGTTCCTGTAACAATAATATCATCAACATAAATGCACATGTAAATGTATCCATTTTCACTTGCCTTCACTAGCAAGCTACTATCTGCCTTTGATGCTTGAAACCCACATTCATTCAAGAACTTGACCAATCTGTAATTCCAAGCTCTTGGGGCTTGCTTCAACCCATATAAAGCTCTCTTGAGCTTACACACATAATCTTATCCAATTGATTCCATGAAGCCTTCTGGTTGCTCCATATATACTTCATCTGCAATGTATCCATTTAAAAATTCATTTTTCACATCCAATTGTGATAATTTCCATCCCTTGCAAGCAGCAATAGCAATCAATGTCCTAATTGTAGACATCTTAGCAACAGGACTAAAGGTTTCATCATAATCTACCCCATAAGTTTGGGCATAACCTTTGACCACAAGTCTAGCCTTATATCTAGACACCTTACCATCTGCAAACCTCTTTGTTTTATATACCCACTTACATCCAATGACCTTCTGATTCTTTGGTCTTGGTACTAATTCCCAAGTTTCATTTTCAAGTAGAGCATCATACTCTTCCTGCATTGCCTTCTCCCAATTCTGTTTACCTTTGGCTTCTTCATAAGTGGTTGGATCTTCTTCTGTCTTCACAATGTAGGCATAATCTTTTGTTGTTAGGAAAGATGTATCATAACTATACCTTATAGGTTCTTTCCTTTCCCTTGTAGATCTTCTGATTTCTGCACTTCTCGAAGTTTCAGCCTCATTTGATTCTGGATCAAATCTTGGCCCTTCTTCTACATGATCCTGCAATCTACTTCTAGAGTCAACTTCATCAACAATTTCTTCACACACTTTTACTTTTGCCTTTCCTTTTCTTTGTATTTCTTCAACACCTGTAAAATCATTTGGTGATCCTACATACCATGTATTTTGCTCATCAAATGTCACATCTTTGGTAGCAAGAAATTGCTTTGTGGATGGATTCCACAACCTGTAACCCATCTGTCTATCATCATATCCAATAAACACATACTTCTCTGCTTTTGGTTCTAGCTTATGTCTTAATTGTGAAGGAACATAAGCATATGCAATACATCCAAATACCTTACAATGATCAAGGGTAGGTTTCTTACCCCACCATGCTTCATAAGGGGTTCCTCCATCCAAAGCTTTGCAAGGCAACCTATTCACAAGGTATGTTGCAGTGTTAATGGCTTCTGCCCATAAGTAATTTGGACAATTCTTTTCCTTCATCATGGCTCTTGCAAACTCTACAAGAGTCCTATTCCTCCTTTCTGCTACTCCATTCTGTTGAGGGGAGTACCTGCAAGTTACTTCTCTTTTGATACCTGCATTCCACAAATAATCATCAAACTCTTTAGAGAAATACTCTCCCCCTCCATCTGATCTTAACCTCTTGAGCTTTTGCCCTGTGATCCTTTCTGCATAAGCATGAAAATGTTTGAATGTCTTGAACACTTCTGATTTATCCTTGATTACATACAAAGTAATCCACCTGGTTGCATCATCAACAAACAACACATAATATCTGGATCCATTTATGCTATAGTCCCTTGAGGGACCCCATACATCTGTATGAACCGATTCAAGCATATTTGAATGCTTGTATCCTGATTTGTTATAAGAACTCTTATGTGCTTTACCTAATTGACAAGCTTCACACTTGTACACCATATGTTGCCCTTCAATATTTGGCAATCCAAGCACCACCTGATTCTTCGACATTTCCTTTATAGCTCTCTCATTGAAATGACCTAGCCTTTTATGCCATAGGTCTAATTCAGATACCTTTTGACTTCCATAGGTAAATAATGCATGTCCCACATTACCTTGGACTTTGAGAGTGAACAATCTTCCTTCCTTTTTACCTGCAATTATGTTTCTATATCCCTGATTTGGATCTTGTACATAAACACCATCATTTGTGAATCTTACCTCATATCCTTTCTCCACAATTTGCCCTACACTTATCAAATTTTTAGGAATAGTAGGAACATAAAGTACCTTGCTCAGAAGTGTACTTCCACTCTTTGTCTTCACTGATCCAATGCTCTCCACTTTATGTTTGGTATTGTCACCTGTTTGAACTGTATGTCCATTCACCCTTGCTTCCATATCAGTCATCAAGGATAGATTCCCACTCAGATGGTTGCTACACCCTGAGTCAATATAAAACACTCTTTGATCTTCTCCCATTGATTCATGAGTTGCATTCAAGATAAGAGTCATATCATCCTTTTGATCTGATGCATAATTATAATAATTATTGTTGTAGGACTGAGATTGGAAGTTTCTTCCACCTCCTCTACCATATGATGTCCTACCACCTCTTCCTCTGAAGTTGCCTCTTTGGTTTCTGCCTCCTCTACCTCTTTGATTATCATTCTGATTATTGCTTCCACCATTTTGATTGTTATACCAACAATCATTTGCCAAATGATTTGTTCTGCCACAAATCCAACTATCTTTAGCATTATCTTTGTTCTTACCTCCTCTTCCTTTACCTCTGAAATTCATCTTTCCCTTTGTGAAGTTAGCTTGATTTGAATTCCCTTCATCATCATTCGATTGCTTTCCCTTGCCATTCTTTTTCTTGTCCTTGGAGTACATAGCTTGACTTGTACTTCTATCATTGTCTCCTTTAAGATCCTGCTCAAAGGTTAGCATGTGACCTAGCAATTGATTAAGATCAGGAGTAAAGTGATCAAGTGACAACTCTATGGACAATATGAAGGGTTTCCACTTCTCATCTCCTCTCAAACCTGTAAGTATTTGTCTTACCAACTTTTCCTCTTCAATGTCTTCATCCACTGCTCCCAAGCTATCTGCAATATCCTTCATCCTTGCCACATAATCTGAAATTGATTGTGAGCTCTTCTTCTTGAAGGTTGTGAACTCAGCCCATAGTGAGGACTTCCTTGACTTAGTTGTATTTTGGAAATGCTCTTCCAAGGCATTCCAAACATCTGTAGCACTTTCCAAACCTCTAATGTGAGGTAGAAGGTAATCATTTACAGCCATGTAGATGATACTCCTTGCTTGAGCATCCTTTCTCATCCAAGTCTTCAACATTGCAAGCTCTTCCCTAGTAGGAATACTAGGATCTGCAAATTCAGGTTTTTCTTCATCTCCTGTAATAAATGCTATAAGGTCTTTGCTCATGAGGTGTGCTTCCATCCTCATGGACCATGCTGGATAGTTCTCCCTATCTAGCTTATCAATCTGCAAGCTTTCTCCCATCCTTGACCTTCTGTATCTGCAATTACTATGGTTTATGAGGAGAAAGTGTACCTTTGATATAGTCTTTGTCCTTCTTGATTCTTTCGAACTTGTGCTCTGAACTTCTGCAAGATATCTTCAATAATTTGTCCTTGTCCTCCTTTGATTTGGAAGATCTCCAATATCTGCACCAGTCGGAACTTCAATTGTCTTTTCTTCTCTTGTATTTCACCTTCAGCTCTGATACCACTGTTGGAGACCTCTTAATCTCCAAAGGTTTGATCTATACTGACTTAAGAACACTTCTATGTCAGTTATAAATCAAACTTTACACAAACAATGTTCTTCTTTACCAAAACTTCAAGCAACACTTCTCTGAGTGAAGAAGTGTTTACTTCAGAAAGTCTGCTTCAGGAATCCACTTCATTACCTGCATAAAGTTTCAAATTTCTCCAAGCAAATGATGCACAAGTATTTGCAATACCTTTGCGCAAACATGTCAATCATTAGTTCTCAAAACTAATCACCAAAAGTTTAATTTGATCATTAAGATCAAAGACATGTCAGAAAATGTCTCTCAGAAGTTGCGCCTTCGACATAGTCAACTTCTTAAGTTGATTTCTCCCAATCTGAAACCCGTTTTGCTAAATGCTTTTAGCCATAGCTTCCTTATCTTCCAACTTAAATTTTAAGTGCTGACTCATCAAAAACTTTACAGTATACACTCAGATCTGATCAAAATACTGAGACGAAAAAGTGCGCTACTCTCAGGCTTCAGTTCCCAAAGTTCACATATGAATGTTCCTAATGATCATTCTCACAGTAGGAGAGGAATTAGATTCTGAAACTCTAGACATAGCTTCATTAGCTTCTCAATTAGATGTGTACAAAAGGATTTCTGATCCACGTGATCAGACAGAGAGCACTCAGAGAAAAACCCGTCGGTACTTTCTGGGAAAAAACTCTCTACACATCTTTCTGAAGTTTGTCATCTACAAATGACTCTCTTACATATTTCTTGTCCTCATTAACTTATATATACATGACTTTTGACTCATCCCGCGTCTATGACATTGCTACTAATCATCCTAAAGACTTAGCTATACTCAGCTTACAAGATTCTTCACTTATATGTACATATGTGTACAAGACATCATCCTGAAATCTTCTTCACTTTCATAAGTGTCTTCCTTCACTTCATTCTGACCATAAGTCTTCTTCAAGATCTCTATAATCACCAATTTGTGATTGGCTTGTTCCAACAGGTCCTAGCTTTGCCAAATTCTTGACAATGATCAACAATAATCCCTGATCTTAATTTCATTAACCTCACTTTCTTCTCCTACTATCCTTACTTGTTTCAAGGAAGATAGTATTTGTCTTTCTATTATGTTTTTGTTTATGGAAAAATATGTTTTCTTCTTCAAATTCTCACCCAATTTTTGAACTGAAGCAAAAGAGATCAAACTCCAAGTCTGCTATTAAAATCCAAGTATGCTCCACAAGTAGTACAAAATTTTTGACTAAAATTTTGAAATTTTGGTTAGAATCGTGGTTTTGAGGGTCATGCATTTTTTCACGATCCTAACTCAAAATTATGAAATTTTGGTCACAATCGTGATTTTGTGTGATGTGTTTGAGAAGCATGTTTTTTCACGATCCTGAATCAAAATCATGAAATTTTGGTCAGAATCATGATTTTGTTGATATAATTAGGTAGTGATGTGTGTGAGCACACTAGGACTGCCGGGGCACTTTTTTCCCTCTTTAGGAGGTTTTTCTCCCCCGACTTGTTTATACGCCTATAAATCTAATGGGTTACTTATCTTTGTACATTCTAGTGGTAATACATTTAGTATTGTGTGTTGTGCTCCAAGCTTCTTCTTCTTCCTTGTGCTGTTCGCATGCTTCCGCAAACATCTAATACCAACAATTGGTATTAGAGAAGTTCGCCCATTTCATTTAGGGTATCATCGACACCCCTCCAGTCGCAGTCTCAGAAACGCACAAAATTTGGTGTGCATACTCAGGTTGTTTAGGAGATCAAAACAGCTTCGTTATGTGGTGCCAAAATCACAATCTGAGCTTGTTTCGGCCTCCGAACACACTATTGCAATTCTTGTGCAGGTTATTTCATCTTTTTGTGCCAAATATATATACATGTTTTAGTTTGCCAGTATAAGCATCTCAAACTCTGCTATAGGTCTAGAAAAACTTGTTTGGGTAGTTGTGTGCAACTTTTTAATATAGAATCAATTTTCTACATCAGGGTATTTTAGGCAGTGGCCATGGTTGAAAGCAGTGATGTATTTCGTATGTTGGCTATTGAAGATAAGTTGGATGGTACAAATTACCCATTGTGGGCTTATATGATGTGTCATGTATTGGTCGCAAAAGGATTATGGAATATTGTGCAGGGTGTTGAAAGACATCCTCTTACACCTGGGAATATAGGTACTGGAAATATAGGTATTGAAGCTGATGCAGATGGCATCGAAGATGGTGATATTCTGCAAATTCCTGTTCATGCTATGATTTTTGTTGCACCTATTGTAGAGAAAATTCGTTTGGATGGCAGAGATGCTCAGACACATGCATTGATAGCTTTGTCTATCAAACGTGCCATTATTCCTCACATTTGCTCTTGCAAAATAGCTAAGGATGCTTGGGATACACTTACAACATTGTACCATGCTAGGAATGAGGCTCATATTGCGTACCTCCTAAAACAGTTGGAGAGTGAGCACATGAATGAAGGTGATTCTATGGAAATTTTTCTGACAAAGTTCAAGGATTGTAAGGAACAATTGATTTCTACTAATGAAGTCCTTCCTGACAGTTCACTTGTGCAGAATATTGTGAATGGTCTTCCTAACTCATATCAGAGTTTTGCTTCTACTCTTCGTCTGATGATGAAAGGCAATTCAAATGCCTTAACATTTGAAGAGTTAGTTTCTGTTTTGTTGTAGGAAGATCAATCCTTGCAGAATAGGTCTATTATGCATGTTGCATATCAAGCTTTTCTAGCTAGTCAGAAGGGCAAAGGAAAATGGAGCTGTTCAACTAGTAAGCAAAAATCTGCTAATTCTGCACAATCAAAGAAGGAAGGTAAATATGAGAAGAAACCAGAAAAGCAGAAATTGTTTTGCAAATACTGTAAAGCAAATGATCATGTCATTAAGAGCTGTCCAACATTGGTTGCTAAAGAGGCAAAGAAAAAAGAGTCCGAAATGGTTGTTGTAGAGGCCTTTACACCAAAAACAAAGTCTACAAATCTTGTGCAGGATGAAGAATGGGTGTTTACTACTGTTTGGAGTTTTGACCCATCTTCTCATGAGCAGCGCATGTCTACAGTTCACTTAGATGTTTGGTACTTTGATAGTGGGGCAACCAAACATATTACCTCGTACTGCAATTTCTTCTCTGCACTCGAGTGTGCCCCTACAGAAAATACTGTTACATGCACCAACAACTCCTCTTATCCTATAATGGGAGTTGGTAAGATCATTCTGACTAATAGTGATGGTAATTATTTTACATTGTCAGATGCTTTATTTGTGCCAAGGATCAAGAAGAATCTATTATCAGTTTCGACCTTAGCCAAGATTGGTTTGGTTGTGAAATTTGTTGATGACAGATGTACAATTCATGATCTGTCAAATGGCAATGTGATTATTGCTTCTCGCATTTTATCTCATGGGTTGTATAAGCTCATAGACTATGAAAAATCTGTGAATGATTCAGCATGTACAATACATGATTCTCAGGCTATGTCAGATGCAAAGCTTTGGCATGCACGCTTTGGTCATCTAAATTTTGCTAGTTTGCTACGCCTGTAGAAATCTGAAATGGTGCTCTCTTTGCCCAAACTTGAGGCACCCGGAAAACATGTCTGTGAAGGCTATATTTTGGGAAAAATACAGCATTCCTCCTTTCCAAAAGATGATTCAGTTCGGGCTACTCAAGAATTGCAGCTTGTACATAGTGATGTTTGTGGTCCTGTGCAAGCACCTTCTTTTGGAAACTATCTTTACTTCGTGACTTTCATTGATAATTTTTCTAGGCTTGCATGGGTATATCCACTCAAAGCGAAGTCCGAAGTGTTTATGTGCTTCAAAGAATTTTTGGTTTTGGCTGAAAATCTATCAACATGTAAAATGGGCACCCTCCGTTCTAATCGAGGAGGGGAATATATGTCTTTTGACTTTAATGCATTTTTGGCTAAATGTGGATAAAACATCAGTGTAGAGTGCCATAGGCACCTCAATAGAATGGAGTTGCTGAATGGAAGAACATGTCACTCATGGAGATGGTGAGGTGTATGGTCAAGAGTCAGGCCTTACCACATAGTTTTTGGCTTGAGACTCTTATGTGTGCAACATATGTACTTGACAGGTGTCCCACTAAAGTGTCACTCCATATGAGGCAAGGCATGCTCACAAGCCATCTGTTGCTCATCTGCATGTTTTTGGTTATCTGGCATATGCATTAGTGCTTGAACAACATCATAGGAAATTGGATGATAAAGTAGTAAAATGTAATTTTTATTGAGTATAGTTCTGAAAGCAAAGGTTGTCGTCTATATCATCCACATACTAAATGCATTTTGTTTGGCCGTGATTTTGTTTTTGTGGAAGATGCTATTCAGCCTTTACTTTCATGTACGAAGGAGACATTTGTTAGCTCCAAAGACATGTATGATATTTTGCTACCTCTTTTTACAGGTGCTCAGTCTAGTGCTGGTCCGAATGAGGAAACTTCTTAGCCTTTACAGGTTTCATGTGATGATGTAGAACATTCCATTTCTGATGCAGATTTGCATGATGCACTTATTGATGAGAGAGCTGATATAGAGGAGGCAAAAACTATGCCAGAATGGCTAGTGCAGACTTTGCATGACAACAAATTAGATGCTCCTTTGTCATATCGTACTCACTCTGGCTCTCATAGTGCCTCTTTTGCATCAGATTGTTATGCTATGGCTACATCTAGTCTTTTTGATGAGACTCAACCTGTTTTGTTTGATGAAGCACAAAATTCTAAACATAGAATGATTGCAATGCAATCTGAATATGATGCTATCATGAAAAATGGTACTTGGTCTTTATGTGACTTGCCTCCTGGCAAGAAGGCCATTGACACTAAGTGGGTATACAAGCTAGGCTTGTTGCAAAGGGTTATGCATAGGAAAGAGGCATTGATTTTGATGAAACCTTTGCACCTACTTGCCGAATGACTACTGTTCATAGTGTCTATCCACTTGCAACTCATCATGGTTGGAATGTACATTAGTTGGAAATTAAAACAACATTTTTGAATGGTGATTCACATGAAGAAGTGTATGTTTTTAAGCCCTGTGGCTTTATGCAAAAAGGGCATGAAAACCAGGTGTGTAGGTTAAAGAAGGCATTATATGGTTTAAAGCAACCACCACGTGCTTGATATGAAAAGATACATGCCTATCTGAAAGCACAAGGTTTTGAGAACAGTTCAACTAAAAGCACCTTATATGTTAAGCATGTTAATGAAGTACTTTTGATCATTGTTGTATATGTTGATGACATGCGGCTCACTAGTCCTCATGAGAAGCATATTGCTGATTTTAAAGCTGATTTGCATGCCTCATTTGAGATGTCTGATTTGAGGCATTTGCATCATTATTCGGGCATTCAATTTATGCAGGTTGATGGTGGAATGGATTTGTGTCAAACAAAATATATTGATACATTATTGCAGCATTTTCCCCTTGAAGACTGTAAATCTATTGCCACTGCTATGAAGGCATGTTTATGATTGAGTCTTCATGATGCTGGAGATGTATTTGATGTTGTTCTCTATCAGCAGGCTATTGGATGCTTGATTTACTTATGCATCACTTGGTTAGATATTCAGTTTGCTATCTCATAGATGAGCAGGTTTATGCATTGCCCAGGAGTCAAGCATTGGCAGGCAGTTAAGCACATCTTTCTCTACTTGAGTGGTACCTGACTACTTGGATTGTTTTATCCTAATGGGGGATCACTACCGCTAGATTTACATGCCTTTTTTGACTTTGACTGGGCTAGTTTCTATGACACTCGTGTGTCCACTAGTGGTTTTTGCTTCATGCTTGGTAGCTCATGCATATCTTGGTTGAGAAAGAGGTAGCCTAGTGTGGCCACTTCTAGTTGTGAGGCTCAGTATAGGGCAACTTTCACAGTGACTACTGAGTGTGTGTGGCTCAGATGCCTTATGGCTGATTTGGGTGTTGATCAGTCTTTTGCCACCACCATCTTTACTGACAGTCAGAGCACATTGGTAGTTGCGAGGAACCCTGTGTTCCATGCTCGCACTAAGTGCATTTGAGGTGCATTATCATTATGTCAAGGAGAGTTTCTCTACTGGAGAGATCAGCTTGGCATATGTGCCTACGCAAGAGAACATTGCAGACCTTTTCACAAAGGTTCTACCTCGAGAAAAGTTTGAAGCTTTCTGTAAAGCTTTTGGCTTACTTCCTTTTGTGGATTGATTCCACATAGCTTGGCACTTCCTTATACATGAGTGCCAGCTCCTTGTTCACCGTATCACTCCCGGGGGGAATTTGTTGATATATTTAGGTGGTGATGTGTGTGAACACACTAGGACTGTTGAGACACTTTTTTCCCTCTTTAAGAGGTTTTTTCCCCCGGCTTGTATATATGCCTATAACGCTAATGGGTTACTTATCTTTGTACATTCTAGTGGTAATACATTCAGTATTGTGTGTTGTGCTCCAAGCTTCTTCTTCTTCCTTGTGTTGTTTGTGTGCTTTCACAGACATCTAACTCTAAGAGATTTTGTGTGTCATGTTTGAGAATCATGGTTTTTCACGATCCTGACTCAAAATTGTGAAATTTTGGTCAAAATTGCAATTTTGTGTGATGTGTTTGAGAATTGTGTTTTTTTCATGATCTTGACTCAAAATCATGAAGTTTTATCAGAATCTTGATTTTGTGCGATGTGTTTGAGAATCATGTTTTTTTTCATGATCTTGACTCAAAATCGTGAAATTTTGGTCAGAATTGCAATTTTGTGTGATGTGTTTGAAAATTGTGTTTTTTCACAATCTTGTCTCAAAATCGTGAAATTTTGGTTAGAATCACAATTTTGTGTGATGTATTTGAGAATCATGTTTTTTTCACGATCTTGACTCAAAATTGTGAAATTTTGTTAGAATAATGTTTTTTTGTGTTTTCTTACCAACAAAGTTTTCATCACTTTCTTTGTTTTTATTAACTTCATCAAAAGTGCGATTTCAAAAGAATTCCATGCAATCATACATGTTTAACAAAAACTTATCATTTTTCATTTTATTTCAATTCTCGAGAATTGTGATTATGTGGAACACTTGATTCTACAAGAAAATTTTAGCAACAATAACAAATTTTATCAAAAAAGTTTGGTAAGAAATTTACCTTGCTTGAGCCCAATCCACTTGGCAAGAATGTTTTTTTTTTTGTTGAAGGTCCTGATCCTTTGCTCTTCACTTCTCTCTCTCTCTCTCCCTCAACAAATGACCAAAATTTTTTTAAGTCCTCTTTTTATACTTTCTGCTTAGAATCGTGATTTTCATATTTTTTCAGAGCTTTGCCAATTTATCTATTGAATTCTTCTTCATTTCACTATTACTCCTTGACACACACTAATTTTTGTTATTTTCACAAAGATTAATCAATTTTTACTCTTCTATGAGAATCATAATTTTCTGGAGAGAATCGTGTTTTTTTCCAATTTCATCCAAATTTACATATTTTTCAATTTTTCTAGTTCAATGTGTTTCTTAAATTGCTCCCCATCACTTTCTTCCCCTTTGTTTTGTATTTTCTTTGTTTTACTATTATTTAATTGGTTTTCTATTCTCCAAATAAAAAGTAAACAAGTTATTTAGGGTTTCTTTGAATGTGCCTAAAAACCGATGATAATGGCTGGAAATTTTGCAACTTGACCTTAAAGAGCAACATGCAACTCTTTACTTCTCAATCCAAATAAAGTGAATGAAGTAATCTTGTACAAAAGATAACACACTCACTTTTACATCCTTTCACACATGATGATTCACAATGAATTTTGAAAAAATGTTTGTTACCATCAACTTGGAAGATCCAGCAAAGGTCCAAAGCTCCAATGAATGAAAGCTTTGCTTACTTCCCTAGCAACAGTGCCAAAAGATGTTTATTTTCTTTTGGAATTGTCCTCTCCAATCATCATAGCATAAAAGATTAGCAACTTAAACACCTTTAATTTGTCAATCGAGAAGTATTCTAAGACCACAACCTCTTCTTGGTCAATGGAGTCCAAGACTTGTCAACAAAATCAGCTTCATTAGAGAATTCATAAAAAGGTCATACAGAATATTAGGGTTTCATACATCTTGGGCTAGGAATAAGCTTTTGAGATGATTCTTATGCCTAATTCATGCCATTTTTCATGTAGATTAAGAATATAAATTCAAAAGTTAATTTCAATACATTTATCATCAAGATGAGACAATCGTGAGATGACAAAATGCACACAATCTTCTTTAGCAACTATAATGACAATGGAAGTAGATTATAAAGGAAAGAACTTCTAATAGTATGAATACTCAAAGTAGCTGATTAACAAGACAAATCAAAGGGAAACACTCATAAATTCATCAAGCAATCATCATGAAATTCAAGTGACGAGATTTAGAGAAGAAGATAAGAGCTCTCAAGTTCTCATTCAAGAAGTCAAGTACAAAATGGAATCCTACCCAAAAATAATTCACAAATTGACTTATATACTTCTTCAAGTGTCCCATTTCACACTTGAAAATTAAGTTCTCTAGAATTTTCAAGCTAATTTTCCATTCATTTGAGAGCTCTAAAATTATAAAAAAATTACCTAATTTAATCCTTCTCATGAAGAAGACTATTCTTTCTTTTTACATCCATGGAGTCCTTCTATAATACAAATATCTAATTTAAGGATTTATATTTTTTTTCATCCAAAAAGTGTCTTTGAACAGGCACCAAAAGTTGTTGACATTGTAGCATCAAAACTCATATTTGTCAAAGCAAGTAGCATCTCATGAGGCCCAAGTGTTGCATAGAAGCATTCAACAAATGCAATGATGCTTCATTAGCATGAGATTAATAGCAAAACTACATGTCAAATAATAGGAAAACATTGTTAATGACACATACACTTAATCACATGCATAATCACATTATTAATCAATAAACTAATGCACCACAAGCATGAGGCAAGAAAGGAAAAAGCACACAAACACATCATGAAGACAACAAGAGCTCTCGAAGCATACCAGAAACTAGCATGATCTCATTATCTCCAAGAATGCTCTCCGAAATGAGAGGTAGTGACCTCTTTATATACAAAATGGGCAAAATCCATGCTATGTGGGATCTCAACTAAAAGGAGAATGAATCTCACTTATTCACTAGTGTGGCACTCACACACATGTATACAAGAGTGCTTATTAAACTGAATAACAAGTAGAAAAAGGTACAAATGGTGATGAATAAGAGTGGATCCAAGAAATATATGTTGTGCGATCAACACAAAGTTGTTGACATTGTAGCATCACAACTCATATTTCTCAAACCAAGGAGCATGTCATGAGAACCAAATGTCACATAGAAGCATTTTGCAGACACAATGGTGATTTGTTAGCACGAGATTAACAACAAAACTACGCATGAAATAAGAAGAAAACATTGTTAATTACACACATACTTAATCACACACATAATCACGTCATTAATCAACAAACTAAAACATCACAAGCATGAGGCAAGAAAGAAAAAAACACAAAAGCACATCATGAAGACAACAAGAGCTCTCTAAGCATTCCGTAAACTAGCATGATCTCATTATCTCCAAGAATGCTCTCTCAAATGAGAGGTAGTGACCTCTTTATATACAAAATGGGTGAAATCCATGCTATGTGGGATTTCTCAACTAAAAAGGAGAATGAATCTCACTTATTCACTAGTGTGGCACTCACACACACCTATACAGGAGTGCTTATTAAACAGAATAACAAGTAGAAAAAAGGTACAAATGGTGATGAATAATCGTGGATCTAAGAAATATATGTTGTGGTGTCAAGAGCGAGCAATGCCTTTATGCCTACTGTTCAAGGATTATGGTCCTAGCATCCCATTACATGTAGACATTTGAAGAAGCCTTCGCAACATGATTCTTTGAGAAGGGATTGATGGAGAATGTTAATCTCCAAAAGAACAACTTACTCTTGTGATTAGAGCACCTCTATACCAAGAGTAAGTCAAACACTTCACTAATTTAGAGGATCAATTGCTAACTTATCAGAAATTAACAAATCTGTGAAGAAGGTGATACACAGAAAAGTCTGCTGCACTATTTCTCAACATTGACCTATCAAATCTGTAAAGTTTTTGATGAAACTTTGTACGAAGTATCTCCTAGAGATTGCGCAACTATTCCAAGTTGAATCACTTCAAAAGATTAAGTATAACTTGAGAAATTGATTTCACAAGTTATCTATGTCAGAAACTGTTACTAAGAACAGTCGACTTTACACCTGTAACTTTTAAGCCTTGGTTCTCCTTGAATAGAACCCGTTTTACAAAATGCTTCTAGACATAAGTAGCTTATCTTCCAACTTAAAGATTAAGCCCTCACTCATGCAAAACTTTAAACTGTGCTAGGAGAAATGACCAAAACATTGACTTCGAAATATGCGCCTGTTTTAGGAACTAGTGAACATGCTTCACATATGAATGTTCCTACACTTAATTCACTCAGCCTGATTACAATTGGAAGCTGAAACTTTGCACAGAGGTCAAGCAACTCTCAACTTAGACTTGTACAAAAGCATTTCACAATTGATCTACTGTAGAAGGAGAACACGCAGAAACATCGGGCGCAAAATTTTCCATTTACTCAGAGAAAAATACAACTGAGTGATGAGAGCTAACTCAAATTCACTTTCCTCTATCTTATGACTTCTATCTCCCTCATTCTTGACTTCTAACTAATGTCACATAAGCTCTCATACATGCCCCGACTTTTCTCAAAGTATTTATAGATAATTTGTACATAATCTTTACTGAACAAAAAATCTAAGTCATCTATGACTATGCTAATGTACATATGTGTACACTTCTCTTGTCCTCTGATTGTGATCTTCTTCCACACTTTAGGAATTGATTCTTCCTTCATCATTTGATCTTCCAAGCCTTCAATTGGTGATTGGTATGCACCAACAGCTCCCCCTCAATCATCAATTGAGGTCTTCTCTGTCTTCTTGATACTTGCCATGTCTTTGAACCTTTGTAACTTAGGTCCATCCGGACTCTTGGTCATCATATCTGCCACCTGTTCTTTTGTTGGAGTGTACATCACTTCAATCTCTTTATCTAGTACCTTTTCCCTCAAGAAATGATACTGAATCTCTATATGCTTAGTCCTGGCATGAAAAACAGGATTAGCTGCCAAATACAAAGAACTCATATTGTCTCCAAAAATTATTGGAGTACTATGATCAAACTCAAAACTCTTCATCAAGGTCTTCAACCATATCACTTCTTTTGCAGCTTCTACCATTCCCTTATACTCAGCTTCTGTGGATGATAAGGCAACTGTGTGTTGCTTCTTTGAACACCAAGACACTAACTTGTCTCCAACATAACATAGATATCCATGAGTAGACCTTCTATCATCTGAGTCACCTGCCCAATCTGCATCACTAAATACTTTGATTCTTGTGTCAGAAGTGAAACCATAATACAAACCTTCACTTAGGGTTCCCTTGATATATCTGAGTACCCTTTGGGCTGCAATCCAATGAGTCTTCTTTGGACAATGCATGAATTGTGACAACACACCTACTGCATATGATAGATCTGGTCTTGTCAAGGTAGCATAGATTAGACTACCTACCAAACTCTGATATTTCTTCATGTCATTGAACTCTTCACCTCCATACCTGCTCAATTTATGATTTACCTCCAATGGTGTAGTTGAGGTCCTGCAATCTTCCATATTAAACTTGACTAGAAGATTCTTCAAGTATCTCTCTTGTGAAATATATACTCCATGTTGAGTATACACAATCTGCATTCCTAGAAAATAAGATAAGTTTCCCAAGTCACTTATCTTAAACTCCTTCTCTATTTGCTTCTTGAGTTCATTGATTCCTTGAGCATCTGTTCCTGTAACAATAATATCATCAACATAAATGCACATGTAAATATATCCATTTTCACTTGCCTTCACTAGCAAGCTACTATCTGCCTTTGATGCTTGAAAACCACATTCATTCAAGAACTTGACCAATCTGTAATTCCAAGCTCTTGGGGCTTGCTTCAACCCATATAAAGCTCTCTTGAGCTTACACACATAATCTGATCCAATTGACTCCATGAAGCCTTCTGGTTGCTCCATATATACTTCATCTGCAATGTAACCATTAAGAAATGCATTCTTCACATCCAATTGTGATAATTTCCATCCCTTGCAAGTAGCAATAGCAATCAATGTCCTAATTGTAGACATCTTAGCAATAGGACTAAAGGTTTCATCATAATCTACCCCATAAGTTTGGGCATAACCTTTAACCACTAGTCTAGCCTTATATCTAGACACCTTACCATCTGCAAACCTCTTTGTTTTGTATACCCACTTGCATCCAATGACTTTCTGATTCTTTGGTCTTGGTACTAGTTCCCAAGTTTCATTTTCAAGTAGAGCATCATACTCTTCTTGCATTGCCTTCTCCCAATTCTGTTTACCTTTGGCTTCTTCATAAGTAGTTGGATCTTCTTCTGTTTTCACAATGTAGGCATAATCTTTTGTTGTTAGGAAAGATGTATCATAACTATACCTTATAGGCTCTTTCCTTTCTCTTGTAGATCTCCTGATTTCTGCACTTCTTGAAGTTTCAGCTTCATTTGATTCTGGATCAAATCTTGGCCCTTCTTCTTCATGATCCTGCACTCTACATCTAGAATCAACTTCATCAACAATTTCTTCACATACTTTTACCTTTGCCTTTCCTTTCCTTTGTATTTCTTCAACACCTGCATACTCATTTGGTGATCCTGTATACCACATGTTTTGCTCATCAAATGTTACATCTTTAGTAACAAGAAATTGCTTTGTGGATGGACTCCACAATCTGTAACCCATCTGTCTATCATCATATCCAATAAACACATACTTCTCTGCTTTTGGTTCTAACTTATGTCTTAATTGTGAAGGAACATAAGCATATGCAATACATCCAAATACTTTGCAATGATCAAGACTAGGCTTCTTACCCCACCATGCTTCATAAGGGGTTCCTCCATCCAAAGCTTTGCAAGGCAACCTATTCACAAGGTATGTTGCAGTGTTAATGGCTTCTGCCCATAAGTAATTTGGACAATTCTTTTCCTTCATCATGGCTCTTGCAAACTCTACAAGAGTCCTATTCCTCCTTTCTGCTACTCCATTTTGTTGAGGGGAGTACCTGCAAGTCACTTCTCTTTTGATACCTGCATTCCACAAATAATCATCAAACTCTTTTGAGAAATACTCTCCCCCTCCATCTGATCTTAACCTCTTGAGCTTTTGTCCTGTGATCCTTTCTGCATAAGCATGGAAATGTTTGAATGTCTTGAAGACTTCTGATTTGTCCTTGATTACATACAAAGTAATCCACCTGGTTGCATCATCAACAAACAACACATAATATCTGGATCCATTTATGCTATAGTCCCTTGAGGGACCCCATACATCTGTATGAACCAATTCAAGCATATTTGAATACTTGTACCCTGATTTGTTATAAGAACTCTTATGTGCTTTACCTAATTGACAAGCTTCACACTTGTACACCATATGTTGCCCTTCAATGTTTGGCAATCCAAGCACCACCTGATTCTTTGACATCTCCTTTATAGCTCTCTCATTGAAATGACCTAGCCTCTTATGCCATAGGTCTAATTCAGACACCTTTTGACCTCCATAGGTAAACAATGCATGTCCCACATTACCTTGGACTTTGAGAGTAAACAATCTTCCTTCCTTTTTACCTGCAATTATGTTTCTATATCCCTGATTTGGATCTTGTACATAAACACCATCATTTGTGAATCTTACCTCATATCCTTTCTCCACAATTTGCCCTACACTTATCAAATTTTTAGGAATAGTAGGAACATAAAGTACCTTACTCAGAAGTGTACTTCCACTCTTTGTCTTCACTGATCCAATGCTCTCCACTTTATGTTTGGTATTGTCACCTGTTTGAACTGTATGTCCATTTACCCTTGCTTCCATATCAGTCATCAAGGATAGATTCCCACTCAGATGGTTGCTGCACCCTGAGTCAATATAAAACACTCTTTGATCTTCTCCCATTGATTCATGAGTTGCATTCAGGATAAGAGTCATGTCATCCTTCTGATCTGATGCATAATTGTAATAATTATTGTTGTAGGACTGAGATTGGAAGTTTCTTCCACCTCCTCTTCCATATGATGTCCTACCACCTCTTCCTCTGAAATTGCCTCTTTGGTTTCTGCCTCCTCTACCTCTTTGACTATAATTCTGATTGTTGTATCCTCCACTTTGATTATTATACCAACAATCATGTGCCAAATGATTTGTTCTGCCACAAATCCAACAAGCTTTAGCATTATCTTTGTTCTTACCTCCTCTTCCTTTACCTCTGAAATTTGTCTTCCCTTTTGTGAAGTTAGCTTGATTTGAATTCCCTTCATCATCATTTGATTGCTTTCCTTTGCCATTCTTTTTCTTGTCTTTGGAGTACATAGCTTGACTTGTACTTCTTTCATTGTCTCCTTTAAGATCCTGCTCAAAGGTTAGCATGTGTCCTAGCAATTGATTAAGGTCAGGAGTAAAGTGATCAAGTGACAACTCTATGGACAAGATAAAAGGCTTCCACTTCTCATCACCTCTTAGACCTGTAAGTATTTGTCTTACCAACTTTTCTTCTTCAATACCTTCATCCACTGCTCCCAAGCTATCTGCAATATCTTTCATCCTTGCCACATAATCTGAAATTGATTGTGAGCTCTTCTTCTTGAAGGTTGTGAACTCAGCCCATAGTGAGGACTTCCTTGACTTAGTTGTATTTTGGAAATGCTCTTCCAAGGCATTCCAAACATCTGTGGCACTTTCCAAACCTCTGATGTGAGGTAGAAGATAATCATTTACAGCCATGTAGATGATACTCCTTGCTTGAGCATCCTTTCTCATCCAAGTCTTCAACATTGCAAGTTCTTCCCTAGTAGGAATACTTGGATCTGCAAATTCTGGTTTTTCTTCATCTCCTGTAATAAATGATATAAGATCTTTGCTCATGAGGTGTGCTTCCATCCTCATGGACCATGCTGGATAGTTCTCCCTATCTAGCTTATCAATCTGCAAGCTTTCTCCCATCTTGTATTCACCTGTGTATTGAAATCTTCAAGCTTTACAAACAATGTATATACCTTTACTTCGAATTGAACTCCTTTTGCCTTTCTTGATGTCAAATAGTCTTCTCCTCGAGCTTTGACTCCAAGCTTTCACTTCTTAATCCTTCAAGTGTTGAATCTCTTGAATCTGCAGCAGTCGGGATCCTCCTTTTCTTGAAATTGATGTCTCCTGCTCTGATACCACTGATGGAGAATGTTAATCTCCAAAAGAACAACTTACTCTTGTGATTAGAGCACCTCTATACCAAGAGTAAGTCAAAAACTTCACTAATTTAGAGGATCAATTGCTAACTTATCAGAAATTAACAAATCTGTGAAGAAGGTGATACACAGAAAAGTCTGCTGCACTATTTCTCAACATTGACCTATCAAATCTGTAAAGTTTTTGATGAAACTTTGTACGAAGTATCTCCTAGAGATTGCGCAACTATTCCAAGTTGAATCACTTCAAAAGATTAAGTATAACTTGAGAAATTGATTTCACAAGTTATCTATGTCAGAAACTGTTACTAAGAACAGTCGACTTTACACCTGTAACTTTTAAGCCTTGGTTCTCCTTGAATAGAACCCGTTTTACAAAATGCTTCTAGACATAAGTAGCTTATCTTCCAACTTAAAGATTAAGCCCTCACTCATGCAAAACTTTAAACTGTGCTAGGAGAAATGACCAAAACATTGACTTCGAAATATGCGCCTGTTTTAGGAACTAGTGAACATGCTTCACATATGAATGTTCCTACACTTAATTCACTCAGCTTGATTACAATTGGAAGCTGAAACTTTGCACAGAGGTCAAGCAACTCTCAACTTAGACTTATACAAAAGCATTTCACAATTGATCTACTGTATAAGGAGAACACGCAGAAACATCGGGCGCAAAATTTTCCATTTACTCAGAGAAAAATACAACTGAGTGATGAGAGCTAACTCAAATTCACTTTCCTCTATCTTATGACTTCTATCTCCCTCATTCTTGACTTCTAACTAATGTCACATAAGCTCTCATACATGCCCCGACTTTTCTCAAAGTATTTATAGATAATTTGTACATAATCTTTACTGAACAAAAAATCTAAGTCATCTATGACTATGCTAATGTACATATGTGTACACTTCTCTTGTCCTCTGATTGTGATCTTCTTCCACACTTTAGGAATTGATTCTTCCTTCATCATTTGATCTTCCAAGCCTTCAATTGGTGATTGGTATGCACCAACAGGGATCATCCATGTTCACTCCAAGATCAAGACTGCTCATGCCATGCATCATCTCTTACAAACTTAACTTGGAAGCGGAGCAAGATAGGTATTTCAAAATAGATACTTAAAATGATATCAATTAACAAACACCTAGAATAATGTTATAAATGAAGCAATAGAAGTTCTATGCTTACAAGACAATCAAAGAAAAATTTGGATTCTAAGCAAGCTGCAAGATTGGATAGCATATCTTATGGTGAAACCCAGCTCAACACATTGATAAGAGAAAGAAAGCATATGTATTTTGTTGTTCGGTGTGTGTAGAAGTGTGAGAGACATACAAGGAACACAAAGGTAGAAAGACAAGTGTTGATGTCGTGACAAAAGCTTGTTCACTTACAAGACTATGGAAAATTGCCACGCCTCAACTAGAACTAAGCTAGACTGATATTAGAACACCTCTATAATCATCAGTAGCTTAGCAACCTTCTAAAACTGAAAACTTTATAACTCTATTAGTGAAAACTGAAAATTCACTTTACAGAAAGTTTCGTGCTTCCTTCAAGCTTCAATTCTGAACTGATTTACTTCAGACTTTACACTACTGTGTTTGCTTACAGTTAGATAATCTTTCTATTACTTAACCGTGCCAAAACTATGTTTTGAACTCACCAAAATTTCACCGGAACTTCATCAAACTGTTACCAGAATGTCACCGTAATCTTACCAGAATCTTACCGGAATCAACTGCAATTCTGTTTGTAATTACTTCAAATGATTGTTGATGAAGTAATGAAGTAATCTCTGAGCTTCCTTCAGTAATTGAACTCTTTCTAAAGTTTAAGAAAAAAACTTCACCAGTTCAGGATGCCTTTTTACGGTCAGACTTTGTACTGTGTACTTGTCCTGTTTTACAAAACTCTTTTGATCAGTTTATAGTTCAGACTCCTAGCCTCAAGATGAGCTATCACTCATGAAAAACTTTACACTGTGTTACGAGATCTAACTCTTAGAAGTACCGGAAAATGTTTACTGAGAAAACTGTAACTGTTAACTAACTTTCACAGTAACATGAAATTACTCAGATTTCTTCACATACAAAGAATGCGCTCAATCTTCCACATGAACATGTGTTTTCTATTAGAGAAGATGTGTACAAAATAGCTTGGCCTCACTTTGCTCATAGCTATGGAAAACTCTCCTACTCTGAGTAGTTATTCCTTACCATCTCTCTCAGATGAATACCCGACAGTTCAGGTTTTACTATTCATCTCTACATACGCAATCTTTGGTGTCTTCTATATCACTATCCTTGTCTCTTACGGACTCTCCTCTTCTCACCTCACCTTTTCTCACCTATTTATTCCGGTTCTATGCTCTCTCTTATATACATTTTGATCCGAGATTCAAACTCGTAACTCTGGAAGTTTCTACACCATATATTACAGGTGTGAATTTGTCCCTTCACTAAGGCTTGATTTTTTGAATGTTTCATTTCTGTTTCTCTTTGTCTTTCTTCGTCTTTATGTCTGTCTGTATGTCAAATTTGTGAGTGATTCTTCAACAGCTTCCCCGCAATCACTAATTTGCATTCTCTGATCTTTCATATATTCTTCTTTTCTTTTATACCTGCTATTTCTTTGAATTTGCTTGTCTTTACATCCAAGCTCTTTGTCAGAATATCTGCTATGTGATCTTTTGTAGGAGTGAATACTAATTCAATCTCCTTCTCCATTACCTTTTCCCTCAGGAAATGATATTGAATCTCTATGTGTTTTGTTCTTGCATGAAATACTGGATTTGCTGTATATACAACGAGCTCATATTATCTCCATGTATGATAGGTATACCTTGATCAATACCCATGCTTTTGAACAAGGTCTGCATCCATATCACTTCTTTCGCTGCTTCCACAAGTCCTTTATTTTCTGCTTCTGTTGACGATAAAGCCACTGTGTGTTGCTTCTTTGAACACCAGCTTACAAGCTTATCTCCTAGCTATATCATATACCCATGTGTTGACCTTCAGTCATCTTGACTTCCTGCCCAGTCTGAGTCACTGTATGTTCTCAGCTTTATATTTGACGTATAAGGATAATATAATCCTTCCTTTATAGTTGTTTTGATATATCTAAGAACTCTTTGTCATGCAACCCAATGTTGATCCTTCGGACAATGCATAAACTGTGAGAGAACTCCCACTGCATAACTGAGATCCGGTCTTGTTAGCGTAGCATAAATCAAGCTTCCCACTAACGACTGATACTTCCTCATATCTTTAAACTCTGCACCACCATATTTGCGGAGTTTATGATTTACTTCAAGCGAAGCTTGCAATTCTCCATGTTAAACTTCTTCAGTAAGTTTAGGAGATACCTTTCTTGCAAAACATATACACCATGATCTGTATATGTAACTTCCATTCCAAGAAAATATGATAATTTTCCTAGATCACTGATCTTGAACTCTTTTTCAAGCAGTCTCTTGACCTCTTTGATTCCTTCATCTGAGGTTCCTGTGATTATTATGTCATCTACATAAATACAAATGTAGATCATACCTTCATCTGTTCTCTTGATGAGTAGACTTGCATCTGCCTTCGAACTTTGGTATCCAAGGTCATTGAGATACTTCACAAGTCTGTAATTCCAAGCTCTTGGAGCTTGCTTCATTCCATAGAGAGCTCTTCTTAATCTGCAAACATGATCTGGGTAACTGGAACTTACAAACCCTTCAGGCTGTTCCATGTAAAATTCATCTAATATATATCCATTCAAAAATGCATTCTTTATATCCAGCTGACTTAGCTTCCATCCTTTTGATGCTGCTATAGCAATCAATGTCCTTATGGTTGACATCTTTGCCACCGGACTAAACGTCTCATCATAATCTATGCCATGTGTCTGAGCATAGCCTTTGACCACCAGTCTAGCTTTGTATCTGGCTATCCTTCCATCTGCAAGTTTCTTAACTTTTTAAACCCATTTATTTCCAATCACTTTCTTACCATTTGGTTTTGGAACAAGTTCCCAAGTCTTGTTCTCTTCCTGTGCATTGAACTCCTCCTTCATTGCTTCTTCCCATTGTTTCTTACCTTTTGCTTCATTGTAATTCTGAGGTTCTTCATCTTCCTTTACTAAGTAAGCATAGTTTTTCTGAGTCAAATAAGGAGTGTCATAGGAATACCTTGTTGGTTGTTTCCTTAGTCTGTTTGACCTTCTTAGCTCATACTCTCCATGTGTATCTGAATACACATCTTCTTCAAACCTTGGTTCATCTTCGTTTCTCATACCTGATTCGATCCTGGACATACTTGCCTGCATATGATCTTCATCTTCATTCACCTGCATATGTGATTTTGCTTTTTCTTTTCTTCTTATTTCTTCTTCAAGTGTTTCAACACTATGCTCTTTATCTGTATACCAGCTCTTTCCTTCATCAGATGTCACATCTCTGGAAACACTAAACTGTTTGGTTAGAGGACTCCATAACCTATAACCCATTTGTTTTTCATCATATCCGATGAACACATATTTTTCAGCTTTTGGTTCAAGCTTATGTCTGAATTGCGATGGTACATAAGCATAAGCGATCGATCCAAACACTTTACAATGATCAAGTGTTGGTTTCTTGCCCCACCAAGCTTCATAAGGGGTCATCCCATTCAAAGCTGTACATGGTAATCTATTTACTAGATATGTAGCTGTATTTACAGCCTCAACCCAAAGATAATTTGGACAATTCTTCTCCTTTAGCATTGCCCTTGCAAACTCAACTAGAGTTTGGTTTCTTCTTTCTGCTACTCCATTTTGTTGCGGTGTATACCTGCAAGTTATTTCTCTTTTGATACCTGCATTCCACAGATAATCATTGAACTCTCGAGAAAAATATTCTCCTCCTCCATCAGACCTTAGTTTTTTGAGTTTCTATCCTGTAAGTCTTTCAGCATATGCATGGAAATGCCTGAAAGCTTCAAATACTTCTGACTTCTCTTTCAAAACATTAAGAGTTATCCATCTTGTTGCATCATCAATAAAAAGAACATAATACCTTGAGCCGCTGATAGATCCTTCTTTTGTTGGTCCCCATACATCTGTATGTATGAGCTCTAACACACCATCGTGTTTGTACCCTTTCTTCTGAAATGGTAACTTGTGGGCTTTTCCCATCTGACAGGCTTCGTACTTGTGAATCATATGTTGATTCTTCATATTTGGTAATCCTCTCACGGATTGATTCTCCACCATAGTTTTGATTCCTGTTTCATTAAAATGTCCTAGCCTCTTATGCTAGAGGTCTAACTCTGTGAATACCTCATCACCATGTGTGATCAAGGCTTGACCAACATTCCCTTGTACTTTCAGAGTAAAAAGTCTACCTTCCTTTTTACCACGGACAATCTGATTGTATCCATTCTCTGGATCTTCAACAAATACTCCTTCATTTGTAAACCTGACTTGAAAACCTTTTTCTACTATCTGACCCACACTGATCAGATTTTTCGGGATTTTTGGAACATACAAAACATTCGTTAGTAGGTCAGCTCCATTCTTACACTTTACCTTTCCAATTGACCTTACATTATGTTTTGTGTTATCACCTGTCTGTACTATATGATTTGAAATACGTCCAAGTTCTGATAACAATTCTATATTTGCTGACAAATGATTTGAACAACCAGAGTCAATATAGAATACCTTGAGGTCTTCATTTTCTGACACACTTATCGAGTTCATCATCAACGTCGTTTCTACTTCTGTGAAACCTTTTCTGCTCTTCAGAACCTTTCTGCTCTGATACCACTTGTTGAATTCTCTTGTATCTTTACTTTCGTTTCTACTTCTGTGAAAGTTCTTTGAATTCTCTTGTATCTTTACTTTCGTTTCTACTTCTGTGAAACCTTTTCTGCTCTTGAGAACCTTTCTGCTCTGATACCACTTGTTGATGTCATGACAAAAGCTTGTTCATTAACAAGACTGTGAAAAATTGCCACGCCTCAACTAGAACTAAGCTAGAGTGATATTAGAACACCTCTATAATCATCATTAGCTTAGCAACCTTCTGAAACTGAAAACTTTATAACTGTATTAGTGAAAACTGAAAATTCACTTTACAGAAAGTTTCGAGTTTCCTTCAAGCTTCAATTCTGAACTGATTTACTTCAGAATTTACACTACTGCGTTTTTTTTTAGTTAGATAATCTTTTCGTTACTTAACTGTTCTAAAACTATGTTTTGAACTCACCAAAATTTCACCGGAACTTCACCGAACTGTTATTGGAATGTCACCGTAATCTTATCGGAATCAACTGCAATTTTGTTTGTAATTACTTCAAATGATTGTTGATGAAGTAAGGAAGTAACACCTAAGCTTCCTTCAATAATTGAACTCTTTCTGAAGTTTAAGAAAAAAACTTCATTAGTTCAGGATGCCTTTTTACGGTCAGACTTTGTACTGTGTACTTGTCCCGTTTTACAAAACTCTTTTGATCAGTTTATAGTTCAAACTCCTAGCTTCAAGATGAGCTATCACTCATGAAAAACTTTACACTGTGTTACGAGATCTAACTCTCAGAAGTATTGGAAAATGTTTACTGAGAAAACTATAACTGTTAACTAACTTTCACAGTAACATGAAATTACTCAGATTTCTTCACATACGAAGAATGCGCTCAATCTTCCACATGAACATGTGTTTTTTATTAGAGAAGATGTGTACAAAATAGCTTGGCCTCACTTTGCTCATAGCTATGGAAAACTCTCCTACTCTGAGTAGTTATTCCTTACCATCTCTCTCAGATGAATACCCGATAGTTCAGGTTTTACTATTCATCTCTACATACGCAATCTTTGGCGTCTTCTATATCACTATCCTTGTCTCTTATGGAATCTTCTCTTCTCACCTCACCTTTTCTCACCTATTTATTCCGGTTCTATGCTCTCTCTTATATACATTTTGATCCGAGATTCAAACTCGTAATTCTAGAAGTTTCTTAACCATATATTACAAGCATGAATTTGTCCCTTCACTAAGGCTTGATTTTTTGAACGTTTTGTTTCTGTTTCTCTTTGTCTTTCTTCGTCTTTATGTTTGTCTGTATGTCAAATTTGTGAGTGATTCTTCAACAAGAAGGACGGTTGGAATAGCTCTCTCTATTGATGATGAACAAAAATAAAGTAGGAGCTTACTAATATCCCTAAGTAAAAAGTACCACCACATATGAGTGTATCATGTATGTGGTAACATGGGGAAAAGAGCTCTAGCCATGGCTAGAGTAAAAAGTTAGAGTAAAAAGTTCCCATGTATAGGGGAAGGGTTCACATCAAAGCTTCTTGAGGAACACATAAGTGTAACAAACCTCCCTGGAGAAAGGATGTGAACACATACAAGGAGTGACACATCAGACCCCACTAAGAAATAAGCTTAAAGCTTTGCAAAAAAGCTTCAAAATTTTATCGTGGAAGAGCTTTGGTGAATATGTTTTCCACATTATCTTGTGTAGGTACATATACCAAATCAGTATCTCTTGCATGAAGATGATCTCTCATGTAGTGATAATGCATCTCAATATGTTTGTTCTGTGCATGAAACATTGGATTTTGTGCAATAGACAATGCACTCTGACTATCAATGACAATATTTGTAGCACCATCAATCTCCATGCAAAGATCCATTAATAGGTGTCTCAACCATATACACTCCACTGTAGCTGTGAAAGCTTCCCTCTACTCATCTTCACAACTCGATGTTGCCATTGTAGGTTGCTTCTTACTCAAATAAGATATGCATGAGTCTCCAAGGAAAAAGAAATTACAACTATTGGACATGCGAGTATCGTAACAACCAACCCAATCACTATTTGTAAAAGAATGTAAGCATAGTTGAATATCTCTACCATAAAAGATACCTAAGCTCAAAGTGACTTTGATATATCTAGACACACATTTCACCATTTGCCACTCCTTAGTGCAAGGGCTATGCATGAATCAAACCAACTAGGATTGCATATTGTATATCCAACCTTGTGTTGCATGCATATATAAGACATCCCATAGCTTTTTGATAAAGAGAAATGTAAAATGCATCACTAGTATCCTCAATTGAGAACCTAAATCCTATCTCCATCAACAAAAGATACATAATACGTTGAGCCTACTAATGATGGTTCTTAACATGGTCCCCACACATCTGTGTGTACTAATTCCAAGAGATTGTTGTGGATGTACCCTTTACTATGAAAAGGTTGTCTTTTTTATTTCCAAATCTGAAAAGCATCACATTTGTGGATCATATATTGCTTTGAGATGTTTTGGAGCCCTATAACACTTTGATCCCTACATATTTCCTTAATGTTCTTTCATTCACATGAGCAAGTCTCCTATGCATGCCATACCTCTAGCTTACTTAGGGTTTGAGACCTATAGTTAAAGAGAGCTATATTTATGGTTTCCTACTTCAAATGTGAAGATTCTATCATAGGCAAGGAAACACAAGTCATTGAGAAAAACCCAAAAGGCTTCACAGAAGTGAGCTAAAGAAGGAGAAGAAGCCCTAAAGGGATTATTGAGAGGATCCCATCTCGCACGACTTTGGAAACAAACATATTTTGAAACTTGGAGAAGAATTCAATGACTTTGATTACCCAGGGGGGCTTAATCACATGAGAGTTGCAATGATGGGAAAACTATGGAGGACTCCACTACTAAGGAAGGCAACCGAGAAGGATACACCAGTGGCAAAGAGGATGGATTCACCACCAATGACGAAGATAATTAGGACAATGAATGCTTGATCATTGGATCCACAGTTCCCAAAAGGATACCAAAATCATTTCGAAAGAAGACTACTCACAAAGGGAAACAACTGTTGATATATTTAGGTAGTGATCTGTGTGAACACACTAGGACTACCGGGGTCCTTTTTTCCCTCTTTAGGAGGTTTTCTCCCCTCGGCTTGTATATATGCCTATTGCCCTAATGGGCTATTTAACTTTGTACACTCTCTAGTAATACATTCAGTATTGTGTGTTGTGCTCCAAACTTCTTCTCCTTCCTTATGCTGTTCTCGTGCTTCCATAGACATTTAACTCCAACAATTGGTATCTGAGCACGTTGTTGCTTCATCTAGTGCACCGTCGACACTCCTCCGATTGCAGTCTCAAAATCGCACAAATTTTGGTGAGCATACTCAGTGTGTTTCCAAGATCTGAGCTTGTTTCGGCCTCCGAATGCACTATCATAGTGCTTCTGTAGGCTATTTCATCCTTTTGTGCCGAAGGTATATACCAGTTTCTGTTCGCCAATATAAGCGTCTCGAAGTCTGCTACAGGTCTAGCAGAATTTGTCTGGGCAGTTCTGTTCAACTTTTTGAACATTTGCTCTTGCAGAACAGCTAAGGATGCTTGGGATACACTTACCACATTGTACCAAGCTAGGAATGAGGCTCGTGTTGCTTACCTCCAAAAACAGTTGGAGAGTGAGCACATGAATGAAGGTGATTCTATGGACAGTTTCCTTACGAAGATCAAAGACTTGAAGGAACAGTTGATTTCTGCTGATGAGGTTATACTAGATAGCTCACTTGTGCAGACCGTTCTAAATGGTCTTCCGGATTCATATCAGAGTTTTGCTTCTACTCTTCGGTTGATGATGAAAGGCAATCCAAATGCCTTGTCATTTGAGGAGTTAGTCTCTGTTCTATTGCAAGAAGATCAATCTAAGTAGAACAGGCCCATTATGCATGTTGCAGATCAAGCTTTCCTGGCTAGTCAGAAAGGCAACGGAAAATGGAGCTCTTCTACTAGTAAGCAGAAATCTGCAAATGCTGCACATATGAAGAACCAAGATAAAGATGAGAAGAAATCAGAAAAGCAGAAATTGTTTTGAAAGTACTGTAAAGGGAATGCATTAGGGGAAAAAATGAACCCTGCACGGGCCTTTTAGATTAAGAGATGATTAGTGATGGACCAATGAGAAGAGGGTGGTGGCCACCGTCTACTCCCTTAATCAGCTAGACTAGGCATAGGCTTCCCTGGTTTCTTTGTAGTCAAAGGTGGTATGAATGACTAAAAACCACAAGTTTTTCTCCAAAAGTGGTTTGATAGGCCTAAATTTTGAATCATAGCCATTGGATTAACTCAAGGATCTAATGGCTCATGTTAAATGTCAGAAAAAAGTCGGCATACAATATGGTTCCTTGGATGTGCAAAAGATCCAATGGTTTGCTTGAAAATCTTGAAAAAATGCGCCTTTGTATCTCCACTGTTGGATTGGCTTAAAAGGGAGTGGTGCAGATTCAATTGCCTTGAATTTTGGAATGCCTTGAGCTGCAACTGTTGGATCACTTCTAGATCCATTAATTGTAAGTCCTTATTCTTGAAAGGATCTGAAGATCAAGTCATATCCGTCGATTCTTCAGCCATCAAATGTAGCAAGAATCAGGCCGTGATAGAACTGCGTTGTCCTCTTTTATCCTTTTCTGCCAGTCTACTTGCTCTCTCTCTTCATTGAATGCTTCAAACTTTGTCTTTTTGTGACAGACAAAGTCCCTTCGATCCAAGCCATTCGTGAGCATTTCATCCAACGAATAAGAACGCCCGCGACTGTTCATTACTTGGGATCACTTTTGTCTTCTTTTGACAGGAAAACTGAAGAAGATCCTAGCCGTTCGCGTGTGATTATCCAAGGGATACGATCTTCTATGACTGTATTCGACATGATCACATTCCTTAAAGGAAATATTTTATTGCAAAACCACTAGTGGTTATTTTTGTGGCCTTAATCCCTCTTTTGTTAATTTTAATCCCTAAAAATTAGGGATCCTTACAAGGCCCATGCAGGGTTCACATTTTCCCCTAATGGATCATATCATAAAGAACTATCCAAAACTGGTTGCTAAAGAGGCAAAGAAGAAAGAGGATGGAATGGTGGTTGCAGAACCCTCTACACCAAAAACAGAGTCTCCTAATCTTGTGCAGGAAGAAGAATGGTCATTTACTAATGTTTACAGTTTTGACCCATCTTCTCATGAGCAGTGCATGTTTGCAGTAGACTCAGATGTTTGGTACTTTGACAGTGGGGTGACCAAACATATTACCTCGTAGCACAGTTTCTTCTCTTCACTCGAGCCTGCCCCTACAGGGAATACTGTTACATGCACCAACAACCCCTCTTATCTTGTTATGGGAGTTTGTAAGATCATTTTGACTACTGCTGATGGTAGTTCTTTCACTTTGTCAGATGCTTTATTTATGTGGGGGATCAAGAAGAACCTGTTATCAGTGTTTGCATTAGACAAGATTGGCTTGGTTGTGAAATTTGTTGATGACAAGTGTAGAGTTCATGATCTGTCAAATGGCGATGTGATTATTGCTTTTGTTATTTTATGTCATGGGATCTATAAGCTCATAGACTATGAAATATCTGTAAATGATTTGGCATGTGTAGTACATGATTCTCAGGCTATGTCAGATGCAAAGCTTTGGTATGCATGCTTTGGTCATCTGAATTTTGCTAGTTTGTTATGCCTGTAAAAATCTGAAATAGTGTCCTCTTTGCCCAAACTTGAGGCACCCGGAAAACATGTTTGTGAAGGCTGTACTTTGGGCAAAATGCAGCATTCTTCCTTTCCAAAAGATGGTTCAGTTCGGGCTACTCAAAAATTGCAGCTTGTACATAGTGATGTCTGTGGTCCTATGCAGACACCTTCTTTTGGAAATTATCTTTACTTCATGACTTTCATTGATGATTTTTCCAGGCATGCATGGGTACATCCATTGAAGGAAAAGTCCGAAGTGTTCATGTGCTTCAAACAGTTTTTGGTTTTGGCTGAAAATCTTTGAGCATGTAAAATGGGCACCCTTTGTTTAGATCCAGGGGGGAATATATGTGTTCTGATTTTAATGCATTTCTGGCTGAACGTGGGATAAAACACCAGTGTACAGTGTTATATACACCTCAACAGAATGGAGTTGCTGAATGAAAGAACAGGTCACTCATGGAGATGGCAAGGTGTATGGTCAAGAGTCAGGCTTTACCACATAGTTTCTGGCTTGAGGTTGTCATGTATGCAGCATATGTACTTAACGGGTGTCCCACTAAAGCGCTGCAGTCTATCACTCCATATGAGGCTTGGCATGATCGCAAGCCATGTGTTGCATATTTGCATGTTTTTGGTTGTTTGGCATATGCATTAGTGCCTGAACAACTTCGTAGAAAATTGGATGATAAAGCAGTAAAATGTATTTTTGTTGGGTACAGTTCTAAAAGTAAAGGCTATCATCTATATCATCCATAGACTAAACACATTCTCGTTAGCCGTGAAGTTGTTTTTGTGGAAGATGCTATTCAACCATTGCTTTCATGTACTAAGGATACATCTATTAGCTCCAAAGACATGTATGATACTTTGCCGCCTCTTTTTAGAGGTGGACAGTCTAGTGCTATTCCCAATGAGGCAACTTCTCAGCCTTTGCAGGTTTCATGTGATGATGCAGATCATTCCATTTCTGATGCAGATTTACATGATGCACTTCCTCATGAGAGAGCTGATATTGAGCAGGCTAAAACTATGCCAAAATGGTTGGTGCAGACTTTGCGTGATAGCAAATTAGATGCACCTCTGTCATATCGTACTCGTTCAGGCTCTCATAGTGCCTCTTTTGCATTAGATTGCTATGTTATGGCTGCATCTAGTCTCTGTGATGAGAATGAGCCTGTTTCATTTGACGAAGCACAAAATTCAAAATTGGATGGCTGCTATGCAATCTGAATATGATGCTATAATGAAGAATTGTACTTGGTCTTTGTGTGACTTGCCCCCTGGCAAGAAGGCCATTGGCACTAAGTGGATATACAAGCTGAAGCGTAAATTGGATGGTACAGTTGATAGGTATAAGGCTAGGCTTGTTGCAAAGGGTTATGCACAGGAAAGAGGCATTGATTTTGATGAGACCTTTGCACCTACATGCCATATGACTACTGTTCAGAGCATCTGTGCACTTGCAGCTCATCATGGTTGGAATGTACATCAGTTGGACATTAAAACAACATTTTTGAATGGTGACTTGCATGAAGAAGTGTATGTTTTTCAGCCCCGTGGCTTTGTGCAGAAAGGGCATGAAAACTAGGTGTGTAGGTTAAATAAGGCATTATATGGTTTAAAGCAAGCACCATGTGCTTCATATGAGAAGATACATGCCTATCTGATTGCACATGGTTTTGTGAACAGTCCAACTGAAAGCACTTTATACGTTAAGCGTGCTAATGATGTACTTTTGATCATTGTTGTCTATGTCGATGACATGATGCTCATTGGTCCTATTGAGAAGCATATTGCAGATTTTAAGGTTGATTTGCATGCCTCATTTGAGATGTCTAATTTGGGGCATTTGCATCACTATTTGGGCATTCAGTTTATGCAAGTTGATGGTGGAATGGCTTTGTGTCAAACGAAATATATTGACACATTATTGTAGCGTTTTTGCCTTGAAGACTATAAGCCTATTGCCACTCCTATGGAGACAGGTTTACGATTGAGTCTTCATGATGCTAGAGATGCATTTGATGCTGTCCTCTACTAGCAGGCTGTTGGATGCTTGAATTACTTATGCATTACTCGGCCAGATATTCAGTTTGCTGTCTCAGAGATGAGCAAGTTTATGCATTGCCCATGAGTCAAGCATTGGCAGGTTGTTAAGCGCATCTTTTGCTACTTGAGTGGTACTCGGCTACTTGGGTTGTTTTATCCCAAGGGGGATCACTACTACCATATTTTCATGCTTTTTCTGACTCTGATTGGGCTGGTTGCTATGACACTCGTATGTCCACTAGTGGCTTTTGCTTCATGCTTGGTAGCTCATGTATATCTTGGTTGAGCAAGAAGCAGCCTACTGTGGCCACTTCTAGTTGTGAGGCTGAGTATAGGGGAGCTTTTACAGCGACTATTGAGTGTGTGTGGCTCAGATACCGTATGGCTGATTTGGGAGTTGGTCAGTCTTCTACCGCCACCATCTTCAGTGACAGTCAGAGCACATTGGTAGTTGCGAGGAACCAAGTGTTCCAAGCTCGCACTAAGCACATTGAGGTGCATTATCACTATGTCAAGGAGAGGTTCTCTGCTGGGGAGATCAGCTTGGCATATGTGCCCACGCAGGAGAACATTACAGACCTTTTCACGAAGGCTCTGCCTAGGGAGAAGTTTGAAGCTTTTTGCAAAGCTTTAGGCTTACTTCCTTTTGTGGAGTGATTTCCACATAGCTTGGCACTTCCTTATACATGAGTGCCGGCTCCTTGTTCACTGCATGACTCCCAGGGGGGATTTGTTGATATATTTAGGTAGTGATGTGTGTGACACTAGGAGTATTGGGGCACTTTTTTCCCTCTTGAGGAGGTTCTTTTCCCCCGGCTTGTATATATGCTTATTGCCCTAATGGGCTACTTATCTTTGTGCATTCTCTAGTAATACATTCAGTATTGTGTGTTGTGCTCCAAGCTTGTTCTCTTTCCTTGTGATATTCTCGTGCTTCCGCAGATGTCTAACTCCAACAAGAACTGATGAAGATACCTTGGAAGAGCCTCCTTAAGGGTAAACTCCTATGTCACGTCCCTGACTATCTCGAAGAAAAAACATGATTAGAAAAAAAAGAAGAAGAGTGACAACCTACCCACAAACAACTTAACCTTCGACAATGATAATTGTTTCATTCAATGTTAGAGGGTTTCCTAACCCCTCAAGAGTGGCTATTATTGGCCAATGGATCCATGATAAAAGCCTAAACTTGGACTTCATCTATCTTCAAGAGATCAAAATTGAAGGGGGGAACCTTCAAAAGAGACTAAAATGTATTTTCTCATCCCATGTCTAGCTCTTGTTAGCAGCATGAATGGACGACCATATTTTTGTAATATACTTTGTAATAGGAAAAGGAAATATTTATATGGAGATCCGAATAGTTTCCATAAGTCCAAAAAATTGGATATTCATTGTTTACAAAGTGTGGAATGGTGCATATAAGATTACGAAGAAGAGTACGGTGTGTTACATTATGGTGCAATATTCGAAAGTATCTCTATGTGCAGAGCGGTGATTCTGAAAAGTCTATTATATGAAGCTTTGAAAGCTCATAGTGCTATATTGGAATGTAATTGATCAACAATTGTAAGCAAAAGTTAATTTAATGAATCAGTATACCACCAATATGTTGTCTCTATTGATTATGTGTTCTGTAATTTCTCTGAGTCTTTGTGTAATGCAAAGATTCCAAAATTGATCAAAGTGAAGCTAATCTAAGGAACACAAACACATCTTATGATCATAGTGTTACAATCATAATCCTTGTATCGTGCCCTTCCGTTGGAATTTGGTGCTATGTTCTGATAGAACAAGTACCATATAAACATTTGGCACCACAATGGGATGGGGTGACTTTTGAGATGCAGTTGTGCTTGATTTGATGATGTTGCAAAGCGGTAAGGAGTACCCAAAAAACAATTACCATTACAAATATTTGGATGAATTTATCTAGCAACTTTAGCAACATTACACCTTGAAGATATTTCAATTGTGGACAAAGCCAATATTCCGAAAAAATTATTGTACTGGGTGGAAAATGGACTGCTACCTCTAGAACTCTTGCAGGATTGGATATTTGAGTGGAGAGATGGAAAGCTAGCTAAAGCTTCATGGTGAGGGGAATCCAATAGAGGCCACAAGTAGAGCCACCAGTAGGAAGAAGAGTGCCCTGCGAATTCAAGCCAAAGCGACGATAGCGAACCCCCATTGGAATTGGCTTTAGCCCTAGTCCTTTCTACTCGACTTAGTACCTTACAAGAGTTTGAAGATCCGATGGTGTACCAAAACCAACTTCTAGGGCTCAATTATACCTATTTTTATGGGCAAATAGATGAAGATCTGAATGTGCATGTGTGCACATTCGAAAACCAATATGCCTTCAAGCATCCACATCTACAAGATGACGACCATAAAATCTTAGGTATTCCAAGCTACTTTGGTAGGAGATGCAGTTAAATGGCATATTGAGCACCCCCATACCATTTTTCATCATATGACAAGTTAAAGGAGGCTTTCCTAGAATAATTCTAGATTGCCAAAAGCATTTCAGAATTACATGCTACTCTATAGTACATGATGCAGAAAGGGGTGGTGAAGCAATATGCATCAGACTTTAGATCCATGATGCAATGGTTTGCTATACATAAATGCCCTTCTAAAGAGATGCTGCAAGAATTCTTTGTGCATGGACTACAATGGGCTATCAAGGAAAAAATTTACATGTACACATTGGACCAAACACGGACATTAGATCAAATAATAGATGTAACGACAAAGAGTCGACCACAAAATACATTTGGCCAATCTCGGCTCTAAAAAACTAGCCTAGGTACAAAGAAAAGTAAAAATCTAGCTCACCCCTTGTGTTGTTTATGGTGTAGAAACGTGGGCCACATCATTGTAGATTGCGCACTTAATCAGGTATATTGTGCTATTTGTAATAAGAACAATCCCAGTGTGGAGGAATGCATATCTAATGCAAAAAACACACTAGTGACCTCCACACAAGTTGAATCTCCTCCATGGAAAGGTAACTCAACATGCTATAAAGCTCTGGGTCAATCTGGACAATGGATCGAGAGCCAGGATGTAAGGGTATTCGGACAGATGCAGTATACAAACACACAGCAGTTTCTGGACTAGAGAAATTTTTCCTACCCAAACTTTTAGGAATACGGATGAGGACATCGGTTCATACCACCTGGATCGAGCAATTTTAGAAATGGACCTATATAGTGTTAGTTTTGCCTGTAGTACCATCATAGAAGGTTTGAATGCGAAGAAGCCAAGCAGTATGATAGGAGGAAACACGAAGGTAAACTCAAAGCACTTATGGCTAATGTCGTAACTCTGGAATATTTGGACCCATCAATAGCTGTTCTAACAAGGTCATGGAAAGAATACTAGAACTTATAGCAAACAGATCATCCTGCACCAATCGAGCAGAAGCAAAGACTGAAGAAAGCTGTTCAGTGGGCTTAGGAGTACCCATCTTATTACGTGGACCTTGTGCTTGTTCCAGAGGTATATCATAGTAACAATCATTACAGTAAAATAAGTAACAAAAATTCACATAATATACCAGTCTAGGAGACTAGTGGAGTTGGACAAGAAAAGGAAAATTCAGAACAATTACCTTGAGTATGCTCACCATTTTTTTGTGATTTTGAGATTTTGACCAGAGGGGTGTGGAGGATACCCTAGATGAAGTGGCAACCTGCTCTGATACCAATTGTTGGAGTTTGAGGTCTATGGAAGCATGTGAATAGCACAAGAAAGAAGAAGAAGTTTGGAGCATAACACAAAATACTAAATGTATTACTAGGTGAGTGCACAAAGATAAGTGACTTGTTAGGGTTATAGGTGTATATACAAGCGGAGGGAATAAAACCTCCTAAAGAGGGTAAAAAGTGCCCCCGCGATTCTAGTGTGTTCACCACATCACTACCAAAATATGTCAACATTGTCATCCTTGATAAAGCTAGTGCATAGTTTGTGGGGGTGGACCGAAGACGTCATATATTCCAAGCACTTATCATATGTGGATGATCAAAGCTTGATGAGGTTGTGTGTATTCTTTTGCAAGAAGAACAATATAGAGTGAATATGAGTGGTTTAAGTGAGGGAACTCAAGAACTTGCTACCTCATGGAAAGGGAAAAGCAATCACGGTTCAACTTTGGGTTCATCAAAACCAAAGCCTCAACCTTCCTCTTCCACAAATTCCTTTAATGATGCTGATTTGCAAAAGAAGAAGAGTTGCAAATATTATCAAAAGGCTAGTCATACTATTGATGACTGTAGAAAGCTTGCTAAGCACAATGAAAAGGAGAAGAAATCCAGCATGTCTATTGCCAAAAATTCTTCAAATGCAAAGCATGATGAAGCCAACATGGTTCAAGATTTTTGGGTAGGTCTTGTTACATGTCATTATGCATCATTGTGTTTTAAATGTGTGGTTGTGAGTGAGGTTGATTCAGATTGGTTCTTTGATAGAGGTTCTTCAAAGCACATAACTTGATGCAAAAGGTTTTTTGCATCTTTGAAAGATGCATCCAAAGGAGGAAATGTGATGTGTGCAAACAATGTCTCGTGTCCTATCATTTGAGTAGGAGAAGTTGAGCTTATAGCTGCAAATGGAGGTGTGATTTTCTTGAAAAATGCATTGTATGTATTTGGTAACAAGAAGAAAATTTGAGTTCCTTTGATTGCTAAAACTGGACTTCATGTACACTTTTTTGATGATAAGTATCAACAATGTTGTTACCTTAATTGATGATTCTACTTGCCATACATGTGTGCATCCTATAAAAGCAAAGAATGAGGTATTTTCTTGCTTCAAAGCATTTTTACCTATGGCTGATTTTTTTTTGGAAACAAGCTTTTGACTCTACGCATAGATTGTGGTAGTGAATATATGTCACATGAGTTTAATGATTTCTTCATGAATTTTTCAGCCAAGTATGGCTGAAAATTTTCATCAAAATATAGCTGAAAATGAACATGAAATGCAGTTCGCACATGATATACATGATGATGTATTCATAATGAAGGCATGTCTATGAACAAGCTCTCACCATGCATCAAGTAATTTTGTAGATTATTCTATTATTGCAACAACATGTAATGAAGAGCCGCTCATGTTTGATGATGCATGTGATGATCCACATTGGATGAGTGCTATGCAATAAAAAATGGATTCCATACATAGGATTGGTACTTGGGAGTTATGTGAATTGTCAAAAGGAAAAAATGCCATTGGTTCAAAGTGGGTTTACAAGATAAGAGAAAGTTAGATGGAAGCATTGATTGCTACAAAACTAGATTGGTTGCCAAAGGATATACACAACAATATGGAATTGACCATGAGGAAAATTTTGCACCTACTTCATGCATGACTACCATTTGTACCATGGTTGCATTGGCTACCCAACGAGATTGGAAAGTACATCACTTGGACATAAAAACAGATTTCTTGAATGGTTATTTGCAAGAAGAGGTTTATGTGAAGAAACCCCCTATATTTTCCATGAAAGGGCAAGAGAATATGGTTTGCCACTTGCATAAATCTCTGTATGGTCTCAAGCAAGCTCCATGTGCATAATATGGCAAAATCAATAAGCACTTGATTGCACTTTCTTCACATGTAGTCCCATTGAAACCACACTATGTACACATAAATGGGGCTAATCTTATAGTGCTTGTTCTTTATGTTGATGACATACTCTTGACACGGTCATGCAATGCAAAACTTGATATCCTTATGGCTGATTTGCAGCATACTTTTGACATAACTTATCTTGGTCCTTTTATCTACTATCTTGGAATCTAGTTTGTATCCGTTGAGGGGGAAATTGTTATGCATTAAGCAACATATGCTGAAAAACTACTTTGGTGTTTCAACTCTGAGGATTACAAGCTATAGTAGTTGGCCCTTGGGGAAGGAGGCACCTAGAGGAGTAGGGCTCAGAGATGAAGAAGAGAAATGAAATAAAAAGCTCATGCATGTGATGGAAGGCATTTTAAAGACAAGGAAATCCCATGTGGATATGCGCAAATTTCTTTAAGGAGGGAAAACCAAGAATAAAATAAGTAGGCATGGCATGATGCATACCTTCAACACTTGGCCATCCTACTGGGGAAGGTTAAGCATATCTCAAAGAGATTGTTATAGCCTTGCCTAATGCTCCTTAGTGGAGCACAACCTTCTCAACCAAATCCAAATGACTAAAAGACGTGTGGTGCCTCTTAGTAATTTTCCACATTTTCTAGGATCTCTTAATGAAGATCTTGATGCCCATTCAATTATTTGAGGTAATTTTTCATGCTCTTGAGATAGTGGATGAGGATAGAAAATGGTGACTTCTGCCACAAGTGAACGGTATGCAAACTTATTCAAGCAAGGGAGAGAAACCTACAATGAACCAAAAACTAAGTTCTTTAGGAAGTGTAGAGGTCATGATTTTGAAGAGAAACTAGATGAGTAGTTGGACCATTTATAAGAAGGGACCAAGGAAAATAGCAATAGATATATTGATCAAATGGATACCATTGTAAGGAATGTTTGATTTTAGATGTTTTGCAAATGAGAAAATCTTGGTAGCACTTACAACTACGATCAAATGTGGTAGCTTAGAGATAATTAAAGCTCTCTCTTAGCCATCTCTTAGATGTCCTTTGTATACTACTTATAGACGGGTAGTGAACAATTTAAGAAAGCATTTTGTTCTATGAGACTTACTTGGAATGTTTTTTTTTTTTAATGAAGGAAGTACGGCCTTAGCCTACTCTCTTGGAATTGTACTAATTAAAAGAAAAGTACAAGTGAAGGGGACTAGTGCCCACAGGACCCCCCCAATCCCATAGAGCAGGGGTAGATTTTACAAGGTTTATGGTTTAGATGGCATTAGATTTGAGAATACTCTAAGTAGTTCATGTGTTTCTACTCTTTTTGATACATCCTTATCACATGCTAGTTCTAAAGCATATTTGAGCTTATAAATCCCATTTTTATCAATGGGATAACTATTTAAATCTATGTTTTCAAAAGTTGCAATAAGAGTATCAAAATCATAAAGGCCTCTTGACTTTTTATTAAAAGGTGGAGGGCTAGTGGATATACATTCGAGTGCAATCCACGAGTACTTCTAACTCCACTCATTTCTAGTCGATATTTCCAAATTAGCTAGCTTCAAAAAACTTTTTTTTGTTGGTAAATACGTTGCTACACCAAAATCACATAGTCCTATATAAGCATGCTCAACTTCAAAATGCAATAGAATGTTTCCTAGATGGAGATCATTGTGGGAAATATTACAAGTGTGTAAAATTGTATTGTTTGCAATAATCCATTGATCCGCTTCCAAATGTTTTTCTTCATAGTTGCTATATCTCCTTCCCTATCTTTAATACCTCTACTTTGTACTACATTTAAGTACTCTTTTATCATTTTCTCTAGCCACATGTCTAATGTACCACCATTCCACAATTTGAAAATGAGACACAGGCTATTGCTATGATGCTTAACTAATCCAAGTGGATTGATAATTCCACTATGCATAACAGATAAAATTATGGCTTCATTCATGGCTTCGCTTCTCTCATGTCTGTATGTCAGCACCATGTAATTTGAATAACTTTGCAAAAAGATTTTGTTGATGAATCTCAAGTGGGTTATTCCGACTTTATGGATCATTCCATATTGTTCTTCCCCTGTGAGAGCTACATATTTGAAATAAATAGATGAATATGGGAGCAAAAA
>CM035407.1:195672604-195742604 GCA_020310875.1 Ceratopteris richardii | reverse complement strand
ACCAAGAAACTAATTTATCTCCGATATAACAGAGATACCCATGAGTAGATCTTCTATCATCTGAATCACCTGCCCAATCTACATCACTAAACACTTTGATTCTTGTATTAGAAGTAAATCATCTTTGCACAATGCATGAATTGTGATAACACACCTACTGCATATGATAGATCTGGCCTTGTCAAGGTAGCATAGATTAAACTACCTACCAAACTCTGATATTTCTTCATTTCGTTAAACTCTTCACCTCCATACCTGCTCAACTTATGATTTACCTCCAATGGTGTGGTTGAAGGCTTGCAATCCTCCATGTTGAACTTGACCAGAAGATTCTTCAAGTAGCTCTCTTGTGTAACATATACTCCATGTTGAGTATATACAATCTGCATTCCTAAGAAATAAGATAAGTTTCCCAAATCACTTATCTTAAACTCCTTCTCTATTTGTTTCTTAAGCTCATTGATTCCTTGAGCATCTATAGCTGTGACAATAATATCATCAACATAAATACACATGTATATGTATCCATTTTCACTTGCCTTCACTAGCAAGCTACTATCTGCCTTTGATGCCTAATATCCACATTCATTCAAGAACTTAACAAGCCTGTAATTCCATGCTCTTGGAGCTTGCTTCAACCCATACAAAGCTCTCTTGAGCTTACACACATAATCTGATCCAATTGAATCCATGAAACCTTTTGGTTGCTCCATATGTACTTCATCTACAATATATCCATTCATGAATGCAATCTTCACATCTAATTGTGATAATTTCCATCCTTTACAAGCAGCAATAGCAATCAATGATCTAATTGTAGACATCTTAGCAATAGGACTAAAGGTTTCATCATAATCTACCCCATAAGTTTGAGCATAACCTTTGACCACAAGTCTAGCCTTGTATCTAGACACCTTACCATCTGCAAACCTTTTTGTTTTATACACCCACTTACATCCAATGACTTTTTGATTCTTTGGTCTTGGCACCAACTCCCATGTTTCATTTTCAAGTAGAGCATCATACTCTTCTTGCATTGCCTTCTCCCAATTCTGTTTACCTTTAGCTTCTTCGTATGTGATTGGATCCTCTTCTATCTTCACAATGTAAGCATAATCTTTTGTTGTTAGAAAAGATGTATCATAGCTATAACTGATAGGCTCTTTTCTTTCCCTTGAGGATCTTCTAACCTGTGCACTTCTTGAAGTCTCAGCCACATTTGATTCTGGATCAAATCTTGGCCCATCTTCAACATTATCATGCAATTTACTTTTATAATCAACATCATCAATATCTTCTTCATACACATTTACTTTTGCCTTCCCTTTCCTTTGTATTTCTTCAACACCTGCATAATCATTTGTTGACCCTGTATACCATGTGCTTTGCTCATCAAATGTAACATCTTTGGTAACAAAAAATTGCTTTGTGGATGGACTCCACAATCTGTAATCCATCTGTCTATCATCATACCCAATAAACACATACTTGTCTGCTTTGGGTTCTAGCTTATGTCTCAAGTGTGAAGGAACATAAGCATATGCTAAACATCCAAATACTTTACAATGATCAAGAGTAGGTCTCTTACCGCACTATGCTTCATAAGGAGTTCTTCCATCCAAAGCTTTACAAGGTAATCTATTCACAAGGTATGTTGCAATGTTGATAGCTTCTGTCCATAAGTAATTTGGGCAATTCTTTTCCCTCATCATTGCTCTTGCAAATTCTACAAGAGTTCTATTTCTTCTTTATGCAATTCCATTCTGTTGAGGAGAGTACCTGCAAGTTACTTCTCTCTTTATACGTGCATTCCACAAATAATCATCAAACTCTTTAGAGAAATACTCTCGCCCTCCATCTGATCTCAACCTCTTGAGCTTTTTTCCTGTAATCCTTTCTGCATAAGCGTGATAATGTTTGAATGTCTTGAAGACTTCTGATTTGTCCTTGATTACATATAAAGTAATCCATCTGGTTGCATCATCAACAAACAACACATAATATCTGGATCCATTTATGCTATAGTCCCTTGAAGGACCCCACACATCTGTATGAATCGATTCAAGAATATTTGAATAGTTGTACCCTGATTTATTGTATGAACTTTTGTGTGCTTTACCTAATTGACAAGCTTCACACTTGTACACCATGTGTTGCCCTTCAAGTTTTGGCAAACCAAGCACCACATCATTCCTTGACATTTCCTTTATGGTTCTCTCATTGAAATGACCTAGCGTTTTATGCCATAGGTCCAACTCAGACATCTTTTGACTTCCATAAGTAAATAGAGCATGTCCCACATTACCTTGGACTTTGAGAGTAAACAACCTTCCTTCCTTCCTTTTTATCCCTGATTTGGATCTTGCACATAGACACCATCATTTGTGAATCTGACTTCATATCCCTTCTACATCCTCTTCCTTTACCTCTGAAGTTCATCTTTCCTTTTGTAAAGTTAGCTTGACTTGAAGTTCCTTCATCATCAGTTGACTGCTTCCCTTTGCCATTCTTTTTCTTTTCCTTGGAGTACATAGCTTGGCTTGCACTCGTATCATTGTCTCCCTTAATGTCCTACTGAAAAGTTAGCATGTGTCCTAGCAATTGATTAAGATCAGGAGTAAAGTGATCAAGTGACAATTCTATGGAAAATATGAAAGGCTTCCACTTCTCATCTCCTCTTAGAGCTGTAAGTATTTGCCTTACCAACTTATCCTCTTCAATGTCTTCATCTACTGCTCACAAGCTATCTGCAATATCCTTCATCCTTGCCACATAATCAAAAATTGATTGTGAGCTCTTCTTCTTAAAGGTTATAAACTCTGCCCATAATGAAGACTTCCTTGACTTGGTTGTATTTTGAAAATGCTCTTCCAAAGCATTCCACACATCTGTTGCAGTTTGTAATCCTCTGATATGAGGAAGAAGATAATCATTTACAGCCATGTAAATGATGCTCCTAGCTTGAGCATCCTTTTTCATCCAATTCTTCAAACCTGCAAGTTCCTCCCTAGTTGGAACACTAGGATCTTCAAACTCAGGCTTTTCTTCTTCTCCTGTAATGAATGCCATCAAATCTTTGCTCATGAGGTGTGCCTCCATCCTCATGGCCCAAGCTGGATAGTTCTCCCTATCTAGCTTATCAATCTGCAAGCTTTCTCCCATCTTTGATCTTCTGTGTCTTCAATTACTATGATTTATGATAATAAAGTGTACCTTTGATATGAAGCTTTGATCTTTATTGATCCTTCGAACTCGTGCTTTGTACTTCTGCAGGTTATCTTCAAGAATTCGTCCTTGTCCACCTTCAATTAGAAGGAACTTCAATATCTGCAACAGTGGGGACTTCCAATGCCTTTACTTCACTTGTATTGCACCTTCTGCTCTGATACCACTGTTGGGGACTTCTTAATCTCCAAAGGTCTAATCTATACTGATCTAAGAACACTTCTATATCAGTTATGGATCAAACTACACAAATATTGTCTTCTTTTATCAAAACTTTCACTAACACTTCTTTGAGTAAAGAAATTCCTTCTTCAGAAAGTCTGCTTCAGAAATCGACTTTATTTCTTGCACATATCTTCAAATTTCTTCAAACCAATGATGCACACATCTTAAGACTAAAACTGTCTTTCTGAACAAGCGACTTTGACATAGGTAACTTCTAAGGTTGATTTCTCACAGCATAGATCCCATTTTTCTAAATGCTTTTAGCCATAGCTTCCTTACCTTCTAACTTAGATTTTGAATGCTCACTCATCAAAAACTTTACATTGTGCACTGAGATCTAAGCAAAACATTGACACGAAAAAGTGCGCGACTCTGAGAAATCATCTGCAGACTTTACATACACATGTTCCTATTGATCATACTCACACCATAAGAAGAATTAGACCATGAAACTTTGAACATAGCTTCATTAGCTTCTAGATTAGATGTGTACAAAAGGATTTCTGATCCACATGATTAGACTGAGAGAAATCTACGAAATACTCGTCGCTATTTTCAAAAGATGATCACTCTCTTCACATCTATCTCTATGACACCTGTCTTCTAATGACTCTCACTCATATTTCTTTACATCATTGACTTATATACATATAATTCTAGACTTATTCTGCATCTATTACATTAGTCCTTATCATCCTAAGGATTATATATACTCATATTACAAGAATTTCCAACTGTAATATACATATGTATACAGGCTTCACTTCTGAGATCTCTTCACTGCCTCAAGTGGCTTCTTGAATTTCAATCTGATCATTGACATGCTTCAAGCTCTTTGTAATCATCAATTTGTGATTGCTTTGTTCCAACAGATAGATAGATAGATAGATAGATAGATAGATAGATAGATAGATAGATAGATAGATAGATTGATTGATTGATTGATTGATTGAAAGAAAGAAAGAAAGATAGATATATAGACCCAATGTGGTAGAATCAAACAAGAGCTACCCTACAATAGACCTAGAAGTACAAGAACAAAATTATGCATTAAAATTGTCAAACCAGCTCAAGCTATGCTTGAGGTGAGTCAACTCTATAACGAAAGTAACTCAGTGAAACCAGAGTTGCACTTCCAAGGACTACTAGAAGGATTAGAGCAAATGGAATCTAAATGTAACCAGCACCTCAAAAGGCTCAAACAATTGAAAGCTATAGAGGAGAATTTTTGCTGATACGGTTATGTGTTCCTTAATAGTCAATCGAGGGACAAATTCCTTGTTAATTCAATAAGTACCCACAAGAATTCTGGAAAGAAATTTAAGAAGAAAAATGGGGTACATAATAGATGACTTCACAACCCATTCAAGAAATAGATGATCTTCATGATGAGTTCCCTTGAGACATTCCCTCTATCTATGGAGAGTGTGAAGATGTACATTTAAGGGAAAGATTAGAATTTGAATCTAATTTCTTAGAAGAATGGCCTCATTTCATAGACCCTTAGGAATCAAGATCTATTCAAATAAGAGCTCCCAGGGTATTTATTAGAAATAAAGAGTTAGGCATATCTAGGAAGAACACTAAAGTGTAGTGTCATGTCACTTTAGAAGAACCACTCAAAGTCAAAACAGAGTTATGGAAACATGACAAACTAGGTACCAAAGATTTCAAGTTCCCACTTTCAGGTAGAATCACAAAGAAAAGTCCTCAAGATACATAGATAAGGTAGGGGATATTAGTGAAGGAGAAGAAGGAGACACTTATCTCCCTATTACTTATCAAGGATACACAATGAAGGCAATTCTATATTCAAGAGCATGAGTTGCCAGTGCTACCTCTTCCTTATGGAAACATTGGGGAAGACGAGCTTTGAGACCCACATGAATGAAGTTGCAGATGGCAAATGGACACATAGAGAAACCACTATGATTTTTAAAAGGAATCTATCTCACTACTTGTGGCGTAGAGTTTGAGCATACTTTTTCCATATGGGAATTTGGAGAGAATCATGTCTGTGAAATGATCTTTGGTGACCTTTCACGAAACAATTGTAGATAATGCAAGATTGGGGAACCAACGATTTGTACTTACAACATTTAGGGGTAACTACCAAGGTTAATTTCAAAGAGTATATTCATAGAGGTGTACCAGCCATGTAGTGGACACTATCCATAAGACACCAAAAGATACTAAATTAGTGCATTCCATAGGTTTGGGCCCTTCATGGATGCATGAGGATACTCAATTAAGAAACAACCCACTACATGGGAACAATTTAAAGTCTTATTTTATAACAATTTTGTACCACTTGAAGATAGGTCTAGAGCACTAGACACTTGGTTTTTCATTAGTCAAAAAAACCAAACCATTTAGGATTATGCAAATAAGTGTAGGGAGGTACTTCTTAAAGTACTTGAATCTATCCTAGAGTTTCTCTAAGTTCATAAGTTTGTCTTGGGGCTTAGAGAAAGGTGTCCTTCTTATGCACAAGCCATAGAGATGACTCTAGTTTATGAGCATGGCCATAGACCATAGGCTCCCTGGGTTACAGATCCTCATGGACTAAGGTGACTCTGCCCTTTTCCACATCCACTCCTAGCTTGACGAGTGCACAACCACAGAAAGAGGCTAACTAGGTGCACATGATCAATATAGTTTTAGGATAAAAAAGAAAAGTGTCTGCTCTAGTGAACACCAAGTCCATTCTTAAACCTCAATAGAAAGGGAAGGCAATGAAGGAACGATTATGCTACGGATGCCTAGGACATGACCGCTTCAAGGATTATCCTAAGAAGAAAAAGATACCAGGGACCATAGTCATAAATCCTACACAAGCGAGTGATGTAGATGAGGATTTTGGTGATTCCACATCTTAGATATCATGTCCCATAGTGGTCATGATGGTCACAAAGAAGGTTCCTTTGATGCCAGACATTGTGCTTTTCTGTGTGGCACAAAAGGGATACCAATTTCTAGATAGAGAACTCATTATTATGATAGGAGTCATGGAAAGATAGCCTATCAAGGTCCTCTTTACGATTGAGTCTACACATAATGCCATTAGTTCTCGACTAGTCAGGAGGTTACACTTAGACACTCTACAATCAGAGTATGTCTACATAGTGGAGTTGCCTGATGGGAGGGGAACTAAGACATGGGACCGATAAGTAGTAGGTATATGTTGACCTAAGTACCAACTTAGGGACTTGCGGAGAAAGAGACTATACCTCAATCCCCTCTCAAGTGCATATAGTGGGGATACACGCTTTTAATTATCAATCCAAAGAGTATACAAACCTAGTCGAGTGTATGAGGACATGCAATCATGTGATGATCAATGCAAACGAACTACTCAAAGAGTGTAAACAAGGCAAAGACTTATCCAAACAAGCTTCAACTGTTGGTCATGGCGTCACGATACTTGGTGCAGCAGCCGTCAGTATTTTGGACTTTTCTCCCAGCTCCAAGATCCAAATATAGCAAATAGCATATGCGTTTCGAAGCTCTCGAGAAGGCGCATCCAATGGCAGTAGTTTCACTCAATTCTGACACTCCTACTTCAAGTTATGAGCAAAATACTGAGTCGCAGGAAATCTTTCCTACACTTCAACACTTCCTACACTTCGCACACACCGTAACTACAGCAAATAAACACTTTCATGGATAGACAACACTCCCTCACACTCTTTCCAAGCAATACACATGCATACAAGCTCACAAAGAAGAAGATACAGAGTGAAGAAGACACAAATTCGAATTTCTGTGCTCCTATTCTCACAATGGCCAAAAGTCCTTTACAAAGAGTCACATTTGACTTATATACTTGTGCCCTAAAAAATGGTCCTTTCACACAAGAGACCGGCACTTTATTTACTAAAAGACTAATTTCCTACTATTTTACATGGATAAATCTCTCATCTTCTGTGGGGATGCATCTAGAGGACTCCTCTAGTGCATTTACAACGGAAAATATATTACAAGAATGGTTATGATACAAGAATATGATGTCCAAATCGGAAAAATTTTGGGGCCCGTCTTTTTCTCTGCTTTGTGCTCTCTTTAGCTCTCCAACACTCTCCCCCTCTTCGTCTCTGTCGTCCCTTGACAGGCTTTGCCTCTTGTCCTCGGTTTGTTGTCTGCACGCATCCAGTGGTCGAAGAAGCAATAAGGACTGTTAGACAATTGGGTATCTTATCCGAGGTTTGTCCTTTGCTTCTGTTTTTGGCTTACTTTAAGAGTTCTGAATACACGCACCCAGTGGTCGAAGAAGCAATAAGGACCATTAGAGAATTTGTTATTTTGTCCGATCTATGTCCTTTGCTTCTGTTTTGCCCCTTGGTATTTCGTATATCACATATCTGGGTTGCTGTATTCAGTTGGGTTGCCACGCACGCCACCAGTGACCTATATCTTGCTTGTTGTTCTCTATTTTGTCCTGGTTGCAAACATGTGACCCCGTTGTATTGCTTTGAGCCTGTTTACTTTCTTCCACCGTGCAGGACCTGAATGATTTGTGTTGTTGCCTGATGCGTGCCCCTGCGGGGCTCTATGCAGAGATGTGTCTTCAGATATTTCTTTTTAGTGAAGCTGCTTCTTTCGTTGTCTTCTTCTTTTCTTTCTTTTACTTAATTCTCCCTCAACACTGCCCCCCTCCTGGACTCTGTCGTCCCCGACAGGCTTTGATAAGCGACGGGCATATGTTTATATACTTTTTGCTCTGTATCATTTAGCAGATTGGCTTCACGTATCATGAGTTGTTTCCATTGTTCTGCCTTCACACCGTCATTGGGTGGCTGTCTGTGATCTGCGAAGAAGCTAAGTTCATATGCCACTAATCTGGCATTTAAATTTGACGACATCTTCAAAAAAATTTCTGAATCAATCCCAAAAAATCCTGTAAAGAATGCTTCTTCAAAAGTTTGCTTATATACACTTGGCAAGAACATTAATCTAGAATAATTCGCCATTATTGTGGGGCGGCTAGGCATGAACGATAGATAAAAAATGAGGATTTCGGTGCCTTGGTTAATGCCGATGAAATTCAAAAAAGTGTATGCCGCATGCTTGAAGACTTTCAAAACTGTAAGTATCATGCTAAGTATTTTATTGGTCATTTTGACGGTTAGGTCAGGGACTGTCGTATAATTTTGCAGCCAAAATTCGATGGTTTTAATCATATATTCTTCTGTTGGCAAGAAGTTATGTGGTGGGCTCGGAACCATAGGATAATTTAGCCACTGTTTATTTATAGTGCCATTCTTTTGCATATCCAAAAATTCTCTGGTATCCCTTCTGCGTGGTATAGGACAAAATGAAGGGTTTACCTGTAATAAATAAGGTGCTGCTTGCCAATGCACCCGTAGTGTGGGATGTTTCTCCAAAAATTTTCTCCTCCAAATTGGTTGTGCAGCTTCGAACTCTTCTTGGCTGTATGTGAATGTGTCTTGTGTAAAATTGAGCTGCTCATCGGGACTCTTCTTTGTGGTCTTCTTTATGTATCGTCTCGTTTTCTCTTTCAATAATCCGTATGGAATATTGAAAGGCTTCATTATCTTGTCCAGGTCTTTACCTTTGATTTTGGCCTCTTTCATTACCTTGATGACTTCATTTTCAAAATTCTTCGTCAATCGGGACACCACTAGTGCCCGTTCCTTCTGACTTGTTTCTGCAGTGTATGGCATTGGATGATCATCATGTATGTTTGCCAACTGCTCATGTAGTGGAGAATGACAAATCGGGGGAGATAGAGGACGTACCTCTTCCTCGTCAGTAGGATTTTCCTTTATTGGCTTTACTGGTGTCCCGATCGGTGCTTTCTCTTGTATTTGAGTCTTTAATTGTGCTATGCATTCATCTTTCTCTTGTACTTCTTGCATGGCTGCCCTGAGTGCATCTTTTGCTGCAAGTAACTCATTTCCGATTTCAGCCACATTATCCATGTTTTCACTGTAGCTTGTTGCAAGTTTTCCATGTGCTGTATTTAACTGCTTTTTTAATTCATTGATCTCTTGACTGTGCGTCCGTTCTGATTCTTCTCTCACTGCTCGCTCTTGTCTCAGCAAATCTGCATATTGTGCGATCTGATCTCTTAATTCTTTTTCTTTTGTTTCTGAGGATTCCTGTTGCTCGATCGGTTGATCATATAATAATGATTTCATTAATTCCTTATTCCTGCTTTGTAAAGTGTCATTCTCTTCCATGTATAATTTTAGCTGTGTCTCAAGCAAAGTACTTCTAGCTCTCATTCTAACTTTATCAGCTTCGCTTGCATCATGTAATCGCTGTAAATCTGCGAGCTGTGTTTGCAGTTGATGATGCTGAGTGATTAATGATTCATATTGAGTTTTGGTTTCGAGCAACTCAGTGCTTTTGGCCGTTATCTCCTTTTGTGCCTGGATGAGCTGTGATGACAGTTGTTCGCTCCTTATCAGGAATTGATTCTTATCTCTCATAGCCTTATCATAATCCACATCTATATCCATCATTTGCTGTTGTGTGTCCATGGCTGTCTGAATCATTTGTTTCACTATAGGTTTCAGTTGAGTAACATCCACATTTAGCCATGTTTTTGGTATACTCGGTTCTTCTCCGGTTGTGACATCTTTGCCCTGTGTCACATGTAATGTAGTGTCATGGGGCTGCCTAATCTGAAGCTAGATCCTCTGCTCAACCACCATGTTTTCTTGATTTCCTTGAGGTGTATCATCTGGCACCTCGATCACAATTTGTTCTTGGTTTTGTAGCTCCTCCGAATTCACGTTCACTGGAGTTTGGATTTCCTCTTTGATAGGTGGTTTTACATATGTAACACAGGTTGTATCTTCCTTGATGCTGATCTTTGTAGTGTCATTCAATTGAATGACATGCTCAGGTTCAATAGATTCTTCTACTCTCTTGTCCTTTTCTTGGTTGTCCGGCGTCACTTCCACTTGATTAATTTCATTCCATTCTTCTTCTTGAGTTTTTGTTCTTATATCAGTATCCAGAGTGTCTTTTTCAGGACTGGATTCCGTATTGGTACTAGAATCATCTATGCCCAGCTCTTTGTATCTTCCAGCTTGTTTAGGAATCTTCTCTATACTCCGTTGTTGTTTCTCTTGACTTGCCTATCTATAATGATGACCTTGAATATTCAAGTTTACCTGCCCTTGCATATACTGATGTGTCTCTGCAAGGGCAGCGGAAAGATCTCTCCTAGTAATAGGCATTTGAGCCGTCGTGATCTTCGGTAATAGATGTGTTCGCTTTGATTGCGGAGTAGCTTGGGCTTCCTCCTCCCGTAGACGCTTTGTACCCCTCATGGGTTTTTGTGAGCTGGTTCCAGCTGCTTCAACCATAACAATTGCTTTCTTTTTCTTAGGGACTGTAGCGGATTTTGCATACTTGGCTAGCCCTTCTGATGTCGGCATCTCCCGTAAGCAATTTTTCATGTCAAGGGCTTCATATATGAGTAACGTTAAAGCTGAACTCCCATTCAGGAACTTCTTCTGTCCCCACTTCTTTTGGGCTTCAAATAGTATTTCTTGGACATACCCTGTCAGATTCACCTTGTTCCCAATTTGTCTCATGGCATGTGATAGTAGTTGTACTACGATCTTTTGTGGTGCCATGTATCTGTGCATATTAGGGAAACAGAAATGCTGGTGCACAAGACGGACAGTGTCTTCGAGGTCTATTCTGTTAATCTCCACAAAGGATCTCTTCTTAGGATCATGACATTCCTCTTTGACACTAGTAATTCCTTCTTGATTCCATCCAAAAGCTTTATTGATCAGTTCATGAGTGAATTGGATGGTCTTCCATGTCCCTACTTTATCCAATACCCGTGCTTCTGGAACTGATATTTTTGTTGCAGCAGGGTGCAAGGTATTCATTACTTGTGCACACCTCTGAAAATCTGGAACATAGATTGGCAATTTGAGAAATGCCTCTAGGCCTGCCTGCTTCCATACATCTTCAATATGCGGTAAACCTTGGATTATGGTCTTGAAATCTTGAGACATAATAGGGAAGTAATGATCCCTATCCATAATCTTGATAGTTGCCATGAAAATAAGTTCTGAGACTGGTTGGTCATCACGAAACCAATGGCCTCTTACTTTTGTTACTGATTCCAATGGAAGAAGCTGGACCTCTTCCACTTGTGTAGCTTCGGAATTAATAGACGCCATCTGCACTCAATATAGAGTATGAATTAGTTGCCATATATTATCAGAAATCCTCCTTTATTTGTTTGTCATAAACTCGATATTGCTCCGAGTGAATGGTGTCGCCCCTTTCCCGTGGGTGTGAGAAAGGTAATACCTGGATTTTTCACATTTTTAAGTATTTTTATATTTTCATCTGAAAAGGAAAACAGAAAAGTTAGGTTATAGCCGAAGCGGTTATTATTTTTGGAGTAATTTTCTTAATGTATGTACAAGTGCTCTCCTATTTCCCAAGAGGAAAATGTGCTTGACTATCCTGAAATAGAAGAAAGATGTGCCGAATGCTTGGCCTTGTAATGTGGCCCTACTATGCATACTTTAGGTCCTGACAACTCCATATGTGTGAAGTAGTTGTTTGATGTATGCAGTCTGTCTTGTCTTTCGGTACCCAAATCTGCTTCATTCTAGTGGAATGTAGTGTATTCTCCACCTTCTTGGTAAATGTGGTTCTTTCTCCTGTAGTAAGTCTGCTTTATCTGTTTTGGGGATCTCAAATTGGCTTGTATTGCGTCTGCAGACTCCTTCTTCTTCCAATAGCTATTCTTCTGTGGCTGTTCTGCTCGTAGACCCTGTTGATTCTTCTTATGCTGAGGTTCCTCGTTTTGGTTTAGCTTCTTTGGAGCGCATGATTTAGGAATCCATATTTGCGATCGATCCGGTTGAGCGGCTATTACTTTCCTTGGGATCCAAATTGTAGCACTTCGTTGTTGTCTTTGCTGCTCAAAATTATCTGCTTTGTTACTTGCTTGGTTGCTCCGATGTCGATAGTGCTTCTGTCGTCGAAGATATTCCTTCACTTGATCTTTCCTTATCCAAGCTTGTTGAGTGTACATAATAGGGTATATTTTAATAGGTATAGATTTTGAATCACTCAGAGTACTGGTCTCTCTTATGCATGGTGCTTCACTGAGGTTGGTTTCAGATAGATTGACACTCTTGTGACTTGTCACACTAGAAGATGGAATGCAAGTAGGAATCAAAGTGTCCACACATATAGTACTTGACGATGGGGTTTCTATAGTGCTAGTGAACATACACTCCTGAATTTGTTCATTGGGATAAACTTTTGGATCTATGCTTACAGGTTTGATTGGTCATTCGTCTAGCAAACTAAATACATCATGATGTCCTATCCTGGCAGAGATGTATCCTAAAGTCAATTGAATGGTCACCTCATATTCGTAAATCCAATCTTGACCTAACACAATATCTTCAAGTAAATCCTGATCATGACACTTTAATAGCTTTTGTTCCATAGTGTTGTTGCCAAGATGCAGAGGTAAGGTGATCTCACCCATGCATTGAGTAATCGTTCCTCCTATTCCTATCAACACTGCCATTGATGGGCGTACTTCCTCTTTGAGTTTCTGGGTCAAAGAAAGTTTGATACAGCTTATGGCAGCTCCTGTGTCAATGAGAGCATCCACCAAGTGGTACTCCGTTTTACCTGCTCCCAAATTTAAATACGGTTGCGTTCTCTGTGAACCTACGCTTTTAGTGGCTCTAAAATTAGCCATTGGGATGAGTTCTTCTCCTAGTCGATATCTCTCATCTCTCTCTCTCTCTCATCCACTCTTTCCGTTTCTTAATTCGTTCTAGGGCTTCCTGTCTCGCTTCTTCTCGTATTCTTTCCTCCTCAATACGTCGATTCTTGCCTTTGATTAATCGAGACATTGTTTCTTCGGTCAATGGTTCTAGATATTTTTTTACTCTACATCCGCTAATGTAGTTTGGTAATACATCTCCATCTATGGTTGTTAAGCTGATGGCTCCACTTGTCGATATACGATTGATGATTAATGGGCCATATCCCCTCTTCTACAACTTCTTTGCATGTTGTTTCAAGGTATATACCAAAACTAAATCTCCTTCCTTCAAATTTTTGTCCTTAATGTGAGCATCAAAGTAGGCTTTCTGTCGCCGTTTAGCAGCATAAATGCCTGCTACTGCTTGTAACCTAGTTTCGTGAAGCTTTTCTATTTGATCCAATTGAGCTGATAGTTCATGTCCTGTCCACGCGTAAGTAGTTGCTACTCTGAGAGTGGGAATTAAGAAATCAATTGGCAAAATGGCATTTTGTCCATATACTAAGTTAAAAGGAGTAGTGCCTATGGCGGTTTTATAGGCTACTCGAAATGCCCATAAAGCATGATGTAATTGTTTATCCCAATCTGATCTACCATCGTTAACAATTTTTGTGAGAACTGTACACAAGATTTTATTCGAACTCTCAGCTTGTCCATTGGCTTGTGGGTGATAAGGAGCTGATTTCTTATGAATTACCAAGAATTCATTCAGTAGAGCTTCTATGACTTCATTCACAAAGTGCGTACCTCTATCACTCACAATTTCTATCGGTAGTCCAAATCTAGTGAAAATGTTCTCAAAGAGAAACTTAGCCGTGGTTCTTGCGTCATTTTTCTTGGTTGCTTTGGCTTCAACCCATTTGGTCAGATAGTCTGTGGCTACAATTATATATTCGGCATGGGATCCTTTCGCTGGTGGGCTAATAGGTCCTATGAAGTCTATTCCCCATTTCGTGAAAGCTCTGGCACTCATCATGGGTCTAAGTGGCATTTCATCTCTTCTAATTGGATATTTTGTCCGTTGGCAAGTATCACATCATTGCACATATGTCATGGCATCTTGGTGTAGAGTTGGCCACCACATTCCAGCAAAGAGGATCATTTTTGCTGTTTTATCTGCAGAGAAGTGCCCTCCTGCGGCTCCTGTATGGGCCATCTCTAAAACAGAAAGATATTCGTCTTCGTGAATGCACACTCTTAATTGGTTATCTCTCCCTCTTTTAAAAAGTTGTTTTCCTATAATGGCATAATCCTTACTTTGTTCTACAAGTGCACGTTTCCTTGCTGAAGTAGCTCCTTCTGGGTATTCTTGAGTTTTCAAGAACTTTACCAGAGGCATGCTCCATCTCGGTGCTATTGTGGAATAGCATAGAGTTGAGTTCTCATCTGGATTTTGTTCTTGACAAATTTGGCACGCTGACACATAATTATGTGTGTCTCTCTACATGGTCGGCCAATATATGCCTAACCTCTTCAGGGTTTGCCATGTTCCGTTTGCATTCAAATGAGTTTTCCATTGGTTTACATGTGCTTTCTAAAGCCACATTGCCTATTCCTCTTCTTCTACGCATCTCATGAGTAATCCATTCGAATCCTGGTGATACAAACTTCCCGCAATGATATGAAGGTTTTTAGTCTTCCAAAGGTCTTGGGTTCGGTTTGGTGTGATCCCATCTTTCGGTCCATGTGTAAGTATAGGGATCAACTTTTCTGCCCATTGGGGACATACTTCCAGGTTAAATAGGTATGTATCTGGCAGATCATCAGGTACTCCTAAGGGTGGTTCTCCATGGGTCATTCTTGATAAGTGATCTGCTCTTATGTAAGTATTTCCTTTCTTGACTACTACCTCAAAATCAAACTCCATTAGCAATAAAAACCATCGTACTAGTCGTCCTGTATTACAAGGCTTGTTGACTAGGTACAGTAGGGCTTGATGATCAATGAAGAATTTGAATTTGTTTGCCAACAGGTAATGTCTGAACTTTTTGACTGCGTACACCATTCCTAGGCCTTCTCTCTCCGTGGTGGTATAATTGCGTTCTGCTTGATTTAATTGTCTACTAGCATAGGCTATAGGGTGGTCTAGTTTTCCTGTATCGGCAGGTTGAGCTAAGATGCAACCAATGGCAAACTTGGAAGCATCCACATGAATATGAAATGGCTTATTCCAGTTAGGTACTCAAAGGATTGGTGCTGAACTCAATCGATTCTTTAACTCATTGAAGGCTCTCTCGCATTCCTCGGTCCAATTAAATTGAGTCAATAATGCATAGAGAGGTCTAGCAATTATGGCGTACATATGTATAAATCTTCGATAGTATCCACAATGTCCCATAAATGCTTGAACTTCCTTAGCCGTCTTTGGTCTTGGTAAATCCAGAATTACTTTGATTTTGTCTTCATCAGTTGAGATTCCATTTTTGGAGACAATATTTCCTAATATTTTCCCTTGTCTAACCATGAAGACACATTTTTCTGGGTTAAGGCATACTCGATACTGTCGACATTTAGCAAATATCTTTTCTAGCTCGGGGATATGTTCTGATCGTATAGTTGAATAAGTACAAAGATCATCCACGTAGACCTCCATACTTTTTCTTAGGAATTCTTTGAATACATGGCACATCAATCTTTGGAAGGTGGCTGGGGCATTAGTTAGACCAAAAGGCATGACTCTAAAGGCGTATACTCCCCATTCAGTTGCGAACGTTGTTTTATGTTGGTCCTCAAGAGCAATAGCTACCTGATTATACCCTGAAAAGCCATCCAAAAAGCTATAGACTTCCTTTCCTGCCACTCTTTCCAAGAGATGATCTGTAATTGGTAATGGATAACTATCCCTTATGGTCGCGGCATTTACTTTCTTCAAATTGATGCACACTCTTAACTTTCCATTCTTTTTCGGTACAACCACCAAAGGTGACACCCATTCCGTGTGCTCAATCTCGTATATGAATCCATCATCCAACAATTTGTCTATCTCTTCCTTTATCTTTGCTGAATACACATCATTGTATGTATATGGTCTTTGTTTAGAAGGTTTGGCTTCGGATGTCATGGGAATTCTATGGGCACAAATAGATGGATCTACTCCTTTCAAGTCCTTATAGGTCCAGGCAAAAACATCCCGATATTCTCGTATGAGGCGTATTAACTCTTGTTCTTCCTCTATGGAGACATCTTGTCCTATGAAAGTACATCGTTCTTCTCCTTCTTCTAACGTTACTACTATCTTCTTGGTTTGTTCTTTATTGTCATATGCTATTCCTGGCTGTGCCTCTCTTTTAGGCATTTGAATAGCAATTTTTCTCTCTTCTACTTCATATTTCTTGAAGTGAGCGGGCACTTCAAACTGATCTTGTGGCTTGTTTTCTTCACCTTCTGGCTCTTTATCTAACTCCAGCTCTTCTTTCTGTGTATGCTCTTGGTTGTTTTCATTAGCTGTGATGCTTATTTTTTGATCTTCATCCTCAGGTTTCATTGGTTCTAGCTCCATTTCAATGCTCTCATAGTCCTCCTTCCATTCTTTCTCTTTCACTTCTCCTTCTTCAGCCTCCTGAAGAACTACTACATAGAGACTAACATCATATCCTTCTTCGTCAATGCATTCATTCATGGTTATCACTTCTTCATTCACACATACATCGAGGGTCGCTAAAATCTCCATCCAGCCATGAGGTTCAAACTCTTCATCTAAAAAGACTTGAGGCATGTAAGTTGGATCTTGTACAGACCTAGCTACTCCTTGCCCTTGCTGCCATCCTTTTCTCCTATCCTCTTCCTTTTTGGCAGTTTGGCATATCCATAGATGAGTGTCCTCGTTCATCCAAGATTGGTCACTAGAACTTATGGTGTGAATTGAATGATCATCTTCCTCCTTGTGAATTTGATTCCATTGTAAGGGAGGAACATCTTGATATGTATAAGTGTGGAGATTTATTCTCGTGGTGGTTCCTTCATTTTGAAGGTATACTGCATCTTTTCCCCAATCTTGCACAACCTTTAACTGTCTCATGAAAGGTCTCCCCAATATCATTTCATAATTGCTTGGCCTTTCAAATTGGCATATTGCTAAGGTGTGTTCAAATTCAACTCCGCATGTGGTGAAAACTACTCGTTCCAATAATCCCAAGGGTCTTTCTGTGTGTCCGTCAGCCATTTGTATTTTCATACGCGTTGGTCTTAAAGCTGGTTTTCCCCATTTCTCCCAGATTTCTCTAGTAGCAATGCCTACACCAGCTCCTGAATCTAAGATGGCTTTGGTTGTATAACCCCTAAAGGTAATTGGAAGGCAAGTGTTTCCTTCATCTCCCTCACTAAAATCTCCTACCTTATCCACTGGGATCTTTATAGTATTTACTTCATCAGACATCTCTTTATCTCTAGTCTTGACCTCCAATTGACTGGTCAATTTCTCCTTCAAATGTGGTTTAACCTTCAACAATTCCTCTAATGTTAGTGTACAAGGGATTTTTACTTTTTTAAGGTGTTGTATGATGTCCGCTGTTTGGACTGATGGGTTCGGTTCTTTTTTCCTTATTGAGGGGATGCAATACAATTCAGAATTATGTTCGTACTCCCCTGTGTAATTGGGCAATTTCTTTACTCCATCATCTCCTTTGTCACTAGGATCCATTGGTAAAATTTCTTCTGAATTTAATTCAGCTATTGAATCCTCCATTTCCTCTTCTGCTTCTATCTCTTCAAAAGGTGGTTCAATTCCTTCTACTTTCTTCCATCTGTCTTCTTGGACTCTAGCCCACAAATCTTTAGGCCATTCTCCTTCTACTTCGGGAACAACGGATCCTTCCCTTTTTTCCTCACAATAATTGCCATTAAGTGTCTTACTTACTTCAGGTTTTTCATGGTCATTGGTGTTGATGCACACTTGGAATTCTCTTTCAAGAATTCGGGTCTTGGGCAATGGCAATACAGGTTTTTCTAAGGTCTGTTGAGCAACTTCTATCAATTTTTTGCAGATCTCCAACCTCTCTTTCTCTAGGTCACCTCTAGGGCATTCTCTTTCATGTTGTTCGATGGTCGGTCCGGCTCTTATTCGTGCCTTGTATGCCTGAATCCACATAGCTAATTCTTCAGGCATGGGATCTGCTAACACTGATCCTACCTCTTCTTTTTTGTACTTCTCATTTTTATTTTCTTCTTCATTTTCCTCTTTTGGGTTTTGTTTGCTCTTCTCATTTTCCTTCTTCTGCAGTAACTTCTTTTCTTTTATTCTATCTCTACGGTTCTTCCATCTTTGGGTTCTTTTACTTACAACACTTTTTTCAGGCTCTTCTGAGTCTTCCACTCTTTGTGGTGTGGGTGTATTCAATTCTGGGCTACTTTGATCGTGTTTTTCAGGTTCTTCTAGGGTCTCTCTAACTTTGGCTCTTGTTATTGCCTTCAATGGTACAGTATATTCCTTATCGCTCCCTGATGACTCGATTACTTCTATCACATTGATTTGCACGTTGGATGTAACCTTGTTGGGATTCTTGGGGCAATCTCTGAAAAGGTGTTCCTTACCACAATCACTACAGTAGCCTTCCCAGACGCATTGTGGTGGTGGTGGGTTTGGCAATGTACATTCTCTGATATAGTGATCACCTCCACATCTATAGCATGGTCCTCTGGGTACAGGCGGTCTGTTCATGGGTCGGGGTGGTATGGTTGCTTTAGGAGTTGTGTACATTAATGACACATAGTCCTGCTCATATCCGTATGAACTATCTGATACTTCCATGCCATAGGCATATGCTTCATACAGTTGTCCATATTCCATCATTGAGCTTTCATAATTAGGATATGTTCCTTGACTAGGGTCATAAAACGAGTCATATGGTTCATTACTAGTCAAAGGTGTGGCTGGGACTATTGCTCTCTCTAGGTTTTCTTCAGGTTGAGCAATCTTGACTGGGACAACGTTCTGAGGATGGGGCGGTTGTTGTCCTAGTACTGGTTGTGGTTGGGTGTATCCTTGATATGCATATGGTTGTGGCACTGGTGCCTGCGGCTGATAAGTGGGATATCTAAAGGCTTCACCTCCTTGATCTCTCTGAGGGTATCCATAAGGTCTCATGTATGGCTGTGCTGGTCTCGCTTGCCTATTGTAAGGGCAATTTTCTATACTGTGATTTGTATATTTTTGTTCTATACTACAATATTGTAGAGATCCTGGGACAGTGGGTCTATTATAAGCATAAGCAGGTGGTGGGACTACTCCCCTAGTACACAAGTGAGAAGGATGATCACCTCCGCACTGCATACATCTTCTGAGCATGGGTACTCTCATAGGGTTATTGGGGTAGTTCCTCTGTCCTTGAACGTTCAACTTCTTTGCTACCAAATCGGCTATTTCCTCGACATTGTTTTTAGGGATTGATGTGCAACTGACCGAATCTTCACTTTTCAAGCTACCTTGAGGTATTTTCAGGTCCTCTGCTAGGTTGTCTTCTAGGTCTATACATTCCTTCATGCATTCTTGCAAAGTCTGAACTCTCTTTACATATACTAAAGATCTCAAAGATCTGTTCAACAATCCTTCCAAAAATAATGACACCATTTTATTTTGGGTAGGTCTCTCTTCTACTGGGCATCTGTCCACATACTGCTTGAATCTTCTTGCAGCCAATCTCACTGATTCGGTAGGGACTTGCTTGAGGCTATGGATCAATGATGAAGAATTGTTTTTAATTCTTGACTTAGTGAATTCCTCAATCATTTCTTGGTAGACTTGCTCCATGTTTTGAAAATTATTAAGGTCCAATGGCTGAAACCATGCTAACGCCGTATCTGACAAGGTAAGACCAAAGGAATCATATTGAATCAAGAAGTCTTCTACCTATTCGGCTCTGATTACTTGTTTGAATTCGGCTATATGATTGTAAGGTTCACTAGAGCCATCATAGTGATTTCTCATGCATTTGGCCACTTGAATTGGCCTTAATCTTCTTCCTGCTTCGGGCGGTCTAGGCATCACTGGGAAAATTGGTCTTCCTATTGGTATGCCTGGTCCTCTTACTACCAGCGGTCTGACTGGAGCATGAATTCCATGTCTTGGGTCAATAGTTGGTTGGGGTTGGTAATTAGGGTTATTTGCAGGCATTGCGAACTGCACATGTGGTCTGACTAGGATTTGGGTTTGTTGTGTTTGTTGTGTTTGGCCCGACTGTTGACATGAATCATTATGGGATGTTCCGAGTGGGTTTCTTGAAGTAGTGGCTTGGTCCTTAGGGGGAAACACTGGGATATTCTGATATTTCAACTCAGCTCTTTCCGCTTCTGTTAAGGGCCAATATCTTCTCTGATTCTTATCCAGATATGTGATGATGGTGGGGAATCAGGATCTTGTAACTCATAGATGGTGACTGGATTAGGGGCAGCTTCCCATATTGAAGAATGTGCTCTAAGAAGATGCTCTATCCCATTGATCAAATACACATCCATTAGGGAGTCGTCTTGGGGAATCAGGTCTCCCCTCCATATCCTAGCTACAGCAGATCTCCCTCTAGGTGTAGTTACTTGCTCTTCATTCCCACCTCCATTTAAGTTTGAAGCATTATTATCTTCACCATGTTCATTAATGTTTTCCGGGTGCTCCGTGACAATATATTGGATATCTCTTCTGTCCATGTAAAAACCTCCTACATACTTGACTGCTGGTCTAGGCACTATATAAGCCTCTGACGCTTTCTTTAACCTGGCCACTGATCTGTTTAGACCATCCAAATAAATAGGGATCTCATTTTGGTTGGTGTTCACGTACTCCAAGGAGGTCCTGTACTCTCCCTCAATGATCGACATCATGCCAATCATGGGTACTGTGTTCTGCATATCCTCCGAAGCCATGTGAATTTCGTCCTCTGACTCACTGGAGGTCTCCGAATAATGTGAACGGTTACTTTGCTCTGCTACACTACCTACAGAAGAGATTACACTTCTTCGGCTTCCTAGGGTTCTTCCAGATCTCAGGTTCATCCACCTAACAACTCTGATCAGCCCTTGCAACCCTCTAGCCTCTGGGATTCTTCACTAAAGGTCAGAATTTCTAGAAGACTTTGGCTAGGAAATGACTGAAAAAGAATTTTTTCCAGATCACGATACTTGACTCTAGATTCCACGATACACGATCTCTAGCCTAAAACGATACACGATCTTTGGGCTCAAACGATACTCAATATTTGATCCCAGACGATACTTGAGCTCTGTCTACAAACGATACACGATACCTGATGAAAAACGATACTTGATGGGGAACGATACTTGATACTGGGGAGAAAACGATACACGATACTTGGACACAGGCGATACACGATCTCTGACTTAGGCGATATCCGATCTCTGATAAATATCACGATCTCTGATAAACGATACCGATCTTTGACCGAAACGATACCGATCTCTCGTGCAGACGATACACGACCTATGAACCAAACGATACACGATCGCTGGTGAATATCGCGATCTTTGATAAACGATACCGATCTTTGACCGAAACGATACCGATCTCTCGTGCAAACGATACACGACCTATGAACCAAACGATACACAATCGCTGGTGAATATCGCGATCTTTGATCAAAACGATCTCTGGGCCAAACGATACCGATCTCTGATCGAAACGATACCGATAGGAGGGAAATATCGCGATACTCGCCCACAGGAGCAAAACGATACTTGCTAAGTATCGTGATACTCGACCGCGGGAGCAAAACGATACTTGACCCTTGGACAAATTTTGAAAGAGATTTTTTAAATTTTGCTTCAATAAACTTGTTGTACTAGCTCTCCTACCCTCTCCCCTCTCTCTGTATCAATCAAAACACACCTTTTTTACCTTGTTGGTCCTAAACGATACCTGACGCAGATTGTTTCATACTGAAATTGAGTTTTGAGTGATGAAAAAGAACTAGCAATAGAAGGGCTCACCTCTGATGTTCTTTCCCACTCTTCTAGCACCCTCTTTTGCTCTGCTTAGCTCTCTATAGCTCTGAAACGATACTCGACTGTCTCTGCCCACGATACTTGTTCAAAAACACAAGTGATTTGCAAATGACTCTTTTTGGCTTTTATACTTGGGATTTTCTTGCTTTCAAAAAGAAAACTCTACTCTAGTGGCTTGGTCTACTCTCTAACTACTCCTACTCTACTCCTTCTACACACTTCCCTAAACTAACAACTCACTACACACACTCCAAGAATGAGAAGTAGCAAGTGCGGTTGAAAATGACTTACCAAAGAAGAGAAAATCACCACTCCTCCTCTTACTTCAATGCAAAAAAGCTACTTACCATCACACGAATGCCTCGGTTTCATTCGTCACTCCCCGGCAACGGCGCCAAAAAGTGTGTTGACCTAAGTACCAACTTAGGGACTTGCGGAGAAAGAGAATATACCTCAATCCCCTCTCAAGTGCATATAGTGGGGATACACGCTTTTAATTATCAATCCAAAGAGTATACAAACCTAGCCGAGTGTATGAGGACATGCAATCATGTGATGATCAATGCAAACAAACTACTCAAAGAGTGTAAACAAGGCAAAGACTTATCCAAACAAGCTTCAACTGTTGGTCATGGCGTCACGATACTTGGTGCAGCAGCCGTCAGTATTTTGGACTTTTCTCCTAGCTCCGAGCTCTAAATATAGCAAATAGCATATGCGTTTCGAAGCTCTCGAGAAGGCGCATCCAATGGCAGTGGTTTCACTCAATTCTGACACTCCTACTTCAAGTTATGAGCAAAATAACTGAGTCACGGGAAATCTTTCCTACACTTCAGCACTTCCTACACTTCGCACACACCGTAACTACAACAAATAAACACTTTCATGGATAGACAACACTCCCTCACACTCTTTCCAAGCAATACACATGCATACAAGCTCACAAAGAAGAAGATACAGAGTGAAGAAGACACAAATTCGAATTTCTGTGCTCCTATTCTCACAATGGCCAAAAGTCCTTTACAAAGAGTCACATTTGACTTATATACTTGTGCCCTAAAAAATGGTCCTTTCACACAAGAGACGGGCACTTTATTTACTAAAAGACTAATTTCCTACTATTTTACATGGGTTAATCTCTAATCTTCTGTGGGGATGCATCTAGAGGACTCCTCTAGTGCATTTACAATGGAAAATATATTACAAGAATGGTTATGATACAAAAATATGATGTCCAAATCGGAAAAATTTTGGGGCCCGTCTTTTTCTCTGCTTTGTGCTCACTTTAGCTCTGCAACAGTATACCCATTCAATTCCAATCTTACGAGGACAGATTGAATTTTGAGATAGTGTGACTGACCCGTTTTGATGTAGCCCTAAGTAAAAAGTGGCATCTTAGGAAATGACGAGTCATAGATTTTGCTTCACATGTTTATTAGCTTGAGCATGAGGAGGTGATTACTAATCCGTGGAAGTAAGATCTCTAAGAAACATTATTGGTGATCACAACCAAGTTGTTGAAGATCAATTGAACATTGAACATAGAATCGAATTGGTACTTGGAATGAGTCCAACTACTCGACCACCATTTCAAATGAGCTTGCAGGGGGAGAATGAAGTCCACAAGGTTGTGGATGAGTATTTGCAAAAAGGTTTGATCAAACACAGCTATTCACCCATTGCAACACCAGTTCTTCTAGTGAAGAAGAAAGATGGATCTTATAGGATGTGCATTGACTATAGAGCACTCAATAAGATCACCATCAAGCAAAGATATCCCATGCCCAAGATAGATGATCTTTTAGATGCTCTAGGCAGAGTCATTGTATATAGTAAGGTAGATTTGAAAAGTGGCTACCACCATATTGGAGTAAAGAAGGAAGATGTATATAAAACAACTTTAAGGACCCGTTTTGGGAATTATGAGTATTTAGTTATGCCATTTGGTTTGATTAAATCACCTGCTACTTTCATGATGTTAATGAATGATATTTTACGATTGTTCATTGGAAAGTTTTATGGATATCATTGATGACTTGCTGGTGTATAGTAGGTTTGTACATGATCATGAAAGTCATTTAAGATTAGTGCTAAATAAGTTAAAAAAAAATAAGTTATTTGTAAATCTATATAAGACTCAATTGTTCCTTATAGAGATTAAGTATTTTGGGCATGTGCTATTAGTTGATGGGGTTAAAATGGATCCCAAGAAGGTCTCAATTATTTTAGCTTGGCCTAATCCTCAAAATGCGGTGCAGTTATGGTCATTTTTAGGAATTTCTAGTTTCTATAGGAAATTCATTTCCTCTTATTTGTCAATAATAGTGCCTATGATGAACTTGCTTCAAGGCAAAGTATCATTTGCATGGAAGCAAGAACAACAAGAAATTGTTGATACTCTAAAGCAAGATGTTTCAAAGGCTCCTATACTCAAAGTGGTAGATCCAGAGAAACCATTTGAGTTAGAGAGAGATGCCAGCGGCATAGCCATAGGGGCATTCTTGAGCCAAGGTGGTAGGGCAATAGCTTTTGAAAGCAAAACTTTGAGTAGTGCACAACACAATTTTTGAATGCATGAACATGATTTGTACACAATGGTGCATGGTCTTAAAATTTGGAGACACTATCTTTATGGTGCACACTTTAGGGTATACATAGATCAACATACACTCAAGTACTTTTGTAGTCAGTCAGATCTTTGAGGTAGAAATCCTCATTGGGATGAGCTCATGTAGGATTTTCACATGGAAATCTTGCATAGAAGAGGCAGAGAGAATATTTTTGTTGATGCATTATCATGGATAGTGTATCACATGAGTTTTGCAGTTTTAGAAAGCTCATTGGTTCAAGATATAAAGGAAGTAGAGGTGGAAGATCCACATTTGTTATAGATCATTAGAGCCATCATTGATGACTCTATTATAGGAGATGACACAATTCTAGCTATTTCTTCCCCTAGTAAAGCAAACAACACAAGTCTGTATTCCAATTTCTCAATGGAGAATGGAATAGGCAAATGAAAGGTAAAGGTTTGCATACCGAATTCTGAGGATTTGAGAAGAAAATTCATGCATGATAACCATGATGCTCCTTGTGTAGGGCATCCTAGTGTTGACAAGACCACTCAACTTGTTAGAAGAATGTGTGGTGGCTTGGATTATCTAGAGATGTCCACACATATGTTCAACAATGATTTATGTGCCAGGTCAACTAGGCAGAAATGGTTGAGACACCAGGTCTTTTACATCCTTTACATATTCTAGAGCACAACTGGGATAGTGTAACCATGGACTTCATAGTGGGGTTACCACAGACCCAAAGGAAGTGGGATACTATCCTTGTTTTGGTAGATAGATTGAGCAAGATGGATCATTTGATACCCACGGGGAAGAGGATAGAAGCTCCACAGGTAGAGGAGCTATTTGTCTAGCATGTCTTTAGATTACATGGGTTATTGACATCCATAGCTTCAAATAGGAATGTTAGATTCAGAAGACACTTTTGGAAGTTTGTATTTGATGAATTGAAAGTGTCATTGAAAATGAATAGTGGTGACCATCCACAGATAGATGGTCAAATCGAGAGGGTCAACCAGATTCTATAGGACATGTTGAGAGCATATGTGTCTGAGAGATAGATAGATTGGGATAGTTAATTGCCACTAGTAGAGTTTGCTTATAACACTAGACCTCATAAAGTGACAAGAGTGTCTCCTTTTGAGATGAACTACAACATAAATCGCACTCCTTCAAGTACCACAAGAATGCCAAAGAAATGTCCTAGTGCTTCAGAGTTCTTGGAAAACCTCTAAGAAAATTTAGAAACAACTAAAGCCAAGATGCATCAAGTAGTTGATAGGGAAAAGAATATGATGACAACAACAAATCTTCTAGAGTCTTTGAACAACGAGATAGAGTTTTTCTTCAAGTGCAAGCTAGGTCTACTTCACTATCCATAGGGAAGTGTACTAAGCTTTAACCAAGATTTTGTGGAACTTGGAAGATAGTTAAGAAGCTTAGTGGTGTTGCATATCGATTAGAGCTTCGTGAAAATTTTCCATATATTATTTCATGTCGGTAAACTTAGAAAGTATATTTTTGAAAGAAGTTGGAGAAGCTTGAAGAGGCTTGGAAAGTTGAGTTGTCAAGTGGTGAAGTTGGCCTAGCAAACCAGCATAGGACTAGCTCTAGCTCTTTAGATATGTAAACTAGACCTTGTAGCCTTGCGGTTAAAGCAATAAAACCCAATAGATACTTTGGAACATCAACAAGAACAAGTTGATGCAAAACAGATAACTTGCACATTGACTAGCTCACGAAAACCGTCTAAAAATGAATGGAAGTTATGCCTTCAATTGCTAAGAGCAGCCAATAAAATTACAATTGGAAAACTTCCTCTTAAGGGAGTTTCATACATAGGTTTAGCTTTCTAAAATGCAAAAAAGCCCTAATTTATATCAACCAATTAAGGAGCAATCACCTTAACACTGATTGGATGTCATCCCGATTTTTTAGGGATGTGCAGACAATGACCTTGAGACTGTAAAACTCCACTTTCTTTGAAATTACCAAAACAAATGACTTGAACATTTGTACACATAAACTAGACAGTCATAAATTTCCATTGAATGCTTAAACACGTGATTTGGAGCTTTGTGGAGAGAGCAGCAATCTTGCAAGTTGACCAAGTTTGAGGAAGAAGGAGCAGAGAATAGAAGTGGCACCAAGCAATGATGAAGGAGTATATGTATTGCTTCAAATCAATACTCTCCTTAATGTAAATTTTTTTTGGATCACTTGATACCCACACATGAGAGGATAGAAGCTCCATAGGTAGAGGAGCTATTTATCTAGCATGTCTTTAGATTACAATTGTTATCAAACATCCATAGTTTCAAATAGGGATGTTAGATTTAGAAGATGCTTTTGGAAGTTTGTATTTGATGAATTGATTGTGTCATTGAAAATGAGTAGTGGTGACCATCCATAGATAGATGGTCAAACTGAGAGTATCAACCAAATTCTAGAGGACATGTGGAGAGCATATGTGTGTCTCCTTTTGAGATGAACTACAACATGAATCCCACTCCTCCAAGTACCATAGGAATGCCAAAGAAATGTCCTAGTGCTTCGGAGTTCTTGGAAAACCTCTAAGAAAATTTAGAAATAGCTAAAGCCAAGATGCAAACAAGTAGTTGATAGGGAAAAGAATATACTAATAGGAAAAGATATCCTGAATTCTTTGAACAAGGAGATAGAGTTTTTCTTCAAGTGCGTGCTAGGTCTACTTCACTATCCATAGGGAAGTGTACTAAGCTTTAACCAAGATTTTGTGGAACTTGGAAGATAGTTAAGAAGCTTAGTGGTGTTTCATATTGATTAGAGATTCCTCCAAATTGTAGAGTCCATCTGATATTTCATGTCCAAAAACTTAGAAAGTATATTTTTGAAAGAAGTTGAAGAAGCTTGGAGAGGCTTGGAAAGTTGAGTTGTCAAGTGGTGAAGTTGGTCTAGCAAACCAACATAGGAACATCCCTAGCTCTTTGGATATGTAAACTAGACCTTCTAGCCTTGTGGTAAGTGTAATAAAAACCAATACTAGATACTTTGGAACATCAACAAGAACAAGTTGATGCAAAACAGATAACTTGCACCTTGACTAGCTCATGAAAACCTTCTAAAAATGGATGGAAGTTTTGACTTCAAACACTAAGAGCTGCCAACACAATTACAATTGGAAAACTTACTCTTAAGGGAGTTTCACACATAGGGTTAGCTTTCTAAAATGCATAAAATCCCTAATTTATATCAACCAATGAGGGAGAAATCACCTTAACACTGATTGGATGTCATCTCCATTTTTTAGGTATGTTCAGACAATAACCTTGAGATTGTAAAGAAATTACTAAAACAAATGACTTGAACATTTGTGCACATAAACTAAAGAGTATAAATTTCCATTGAATGCTTAAACACCTCATTTGGAGCTCTATAGAGAGAGTAGCATTCTCTGCAAGTTGATCGAGTTTGAGGAAGAAGGAGCAGAGAATAGAAGTGGCACCAAGCAATGATCAAGGAGTATATGTATTTCTTCAAATCAATTCTCTCCTTAATGTAAAAATGTTTTTTGGAGTCTTTATATAGACTCTTGAGGATATGGACACACCTTTTCTTCATGAATTTGAGTTCAAAATTAGGCAAGTTTGGTAGTTTAGATTGATTGGAATCTTTTCCTACAATCTAGGAAAAGAGAAAGTTGAAGTCATATCTACTTCTTGAATGATTGATTGAGAATCAATCTCAACCACTTCTAAATTGTGGCTATTAGGCCTTTTACTCTTTCCTTTTACAAAGGTAAATACCTTGAACCTTACAAGAAACAATCAAGTGATCATCCAATTAACACAACGAAATAATGTGCACATAAGTACTGTTCTTCGAGGTACGTATATGGAACCATACAAATGATGGATTTGATAAAGAGCATCTCCACATCAAGCATAATGAAAGCTTGATGTTCCAAAAGCTCCCCCTCATGCTAAACTATGCTTGAGTCATCATATTCTAATAGGTTGAATACCTACCATAGCTTTGAATCTACAAAGCTTTATCCCATCAAGTGCCTTTGTCATCATGTCTACTATTTTCTTCTCAGTAGGAACAAATGAAATGTCAATTTTTTTTGCCATAAGATTCTCTCTTACAAAGTGGTAATGGACTTCTATGTGCTTTGTCGTTGCATGAAAAATTGGATTTGTAGCTAGTTGCATGGAACTTACATTATCTCCAAGTAAGTGAGCTTTGGAACTTACAAGTCCCAAATCTGAGTACAACTCCTTCAGCCATGTTGCTTCTTGAGTTGCAATAGTTAGACCTCTATATTCTGCTTCATTTGAAGATAAGGCAACTATTGGTTGCTTCCTGGAGCTCCATGACACCAATTATGAACTTGTAAATGCTAAGTATCTAGAGGTACTTCTTCTATCATCCTTTGATCCTGCCCAATTTGCATTTGAATGGATTTTTGATAACCAAATTTGAAGAGTAAGGATAATAGATACCTTCATCAAGTGTCCCTTTGAGGTACTTGAGTACTCTCTTTATAGCATCCATGTGTGGCCTTCTAGGTGAGTGCATGAACTCACTAAGCACTCCCACACTATATGATATGTTTGATCTTGTGTGAGTAGCATATATCAAGCTACCAACTAAGCTTTGATACTCATTAGGATCATCAATCTCCCCACCTTCATAAACACTTAGTTTATGGTTCAATTCCAAAGGTGTACCTACAATCTTTGTGTTCTCCATTTTGAACTTACTGTTTAGAAGAAGATGGGTCAAAACTGCAAATAGTTGTAAATGCCCATTCTTCATTCTGCACAAGATTACCAGACTCTGTTTTTGGTGTAGAGGCCTCTGCAATAACCATTCTAGCCTCCTTTTTATTTGCCTCTTTTGCAGCCAGTTTTCAATAGTTCTTTATGACATGATCATTTCCTTTATAGTACTTACAAAAGAATTTCTGCTTTTCTGATTTCTTCTCATCTTTTTCTTCCTTCTTTGAATGTGCATCACTTGCATATTTTTGCTTACTAGTAGAATCTGATGAGCTCCATTTACCTTTGCCCTTCTGACTAGCCAGGAAAGCTTGATCTACAACACGCATAATGGACATGTTCTGCCTAGACTCATCTTCCTGCAACACAACAAAGATTAACTCATCAAATGAAAAGGCATTTGGATTTCCTTTCATCATCAAACGAAGAGTAGAAGAAAAACTTTGATAAAATCAGGAAGAGGATTCAGAATGGGCTGCACAAGTGAGCTATTTGGTATAACTTCATCAGCAAAAATCGATTGTTCCTTCAAGTCTTTGATCTTTCTTAGAAAATTGTCCATAGAATCACCTTCATTCATATGCTCACTCTCCAACTATTTTTGGAGGTAAGCAACACGAGCCTCATTCGTAGCCTGGTACAATGTAGTAAGTGTATCCGAAGCATCCTTAGTTGTTCTATAAGAGCAAATGTGAGGAATAATGGCATGTTTGACAAACAACACTATCAATGCATGTGCTTGAGCATCTCTGCCATCCCAATAAATTTGCTCTATAGTAGATGTAGCAGAAACCACAACACAAGCAGGAATATGAAGAATATCAGCATCTTCAATGTGGTCTACATCAACTTCAGTACATGTATTTACAAGTGTAATAGGATGTTTTCAACACTGTGCACAATGTTCCACAATCCTTTTGCAACCAATACATTTCACATCATATAAGCCCACAATGGGTAATTGGTACCGTCCAACTTATCCTCAAAAGCCAACATATGGATACATCACTGCTTTCAGCCATGGCCACTCACTAAAATACCCTGATGTAGAAAAATGATTGTGTTTGAAAAAGTTGAACAGAAGTACCCTTATGAGTTCTACTAAACTTGTAGCAGACTTCGAGATGTTTATATCGGCAAACCAAAATTGGTATATATCTTTGGCACAAAAAGATGAAATACCCTACACAAGCACTTGATAGTGCATTCGGAGGCCGAAACGAGCTCAGATCCTAATCACCTTGAGTATGCATACAAAATTTTGTGCAATTCTAAGACTGCAATTGGAGGAGTGTGAACGATTCCCTAGATGAAGTGGAAACCTGCTCTAATACCAATTGTTGGAGTTAGACATCTATGGAAGCACACTAACAACACAAGGAAGAAGAAGAAGCTTGGAGCACAACACACAAGACTGAATGTATTACCACTAGAATGTACAAAGATAAGTAACCCATTAGGGCTATAGGCATATATAAAAGCCAGGGGAAAGAAACCTCCTAAAGAGGGAAAAAAGTGCTCCGACAGTCCTAGTGTGTTCACACACATCACTACCTAAATATATCAACAATGCATATATCAAAGTTGATCATTTTTCTAGTTCTAAAAATATGGATCAACTTGCTAGGAGTACATTTTTTCATTGTTTATAGGAAAGATGGTTGCAAGGACTACATGGTTATTCAACAAAGAGATTAATGTTAGCATTTGTTTTTATGTTTTTGCAGGTTATGGAGTCCATGTATGAGTATATGGCGTGCATGCCATGGGCTTGCCAAGCCCTATGTTATATTGGATGGCTTGTGTGCCATTGAGTCTATGGTTAAAATTTTTTGGGACTCCATTTCCTTGCAGAAATGCTATCAAAATTTTTTCCACCTCATGGTGTTATATACACACTTACCTATAGGTAAGAATGTTATGGCATGGTAACATGTCTTTTTTGCAAACATTAGTAAGGTGTTAGCATGCTTGTAAGCATGCATTTGATTGACTTAGGACCATCATAGGAGTACAGATAAGGCAACGTCAATAGTAATAGGATCCCTACACATAATCCTCATGGATTTAGACCATAGGATTGCTAAGGGGAAGGAGATTCACCTTCACCGTTAGGAATGTGCACAAGCAATCCTATAGGTTATGGGAAGTTGCATAGAGGTATGAGAGATATATTTATGATAATCTCCAAGGTAGTGAAGACTTAATTATCTTCACAAGAGTCTCGTAGTAGGATTAGGAGACTATGAGGTATAATCAAGAATACCTAAAGAGTGACTAGTTTCACTCGTGCACATCACTTGAGTAAGTAGTGAAGCATTACTGCTACACTGCTAAGGAAACCAATGAGATGGGATCACAAAGATGGGTTTCAGGAGAGAGCATCGACAGGTGCTTATGTGATTCGAGCGATGGTTAGGAAGGCCACAGGCATGGCACTAGCTCTATGATTTAGAGCATAGATCCCGTAGTCAAGAATATTTGGGGTACCCAATACATATATGTACATCGGGATCTATAGAGAGGTACTTAGACTCAGTCTTGTGTTGATATATTTAGGTAGTGATGTGTGTGAACACTCTAGGATGGTCGGGGCAGTTCTTTTCCCCTAGCTTGTATATACGCCTATTGCCCTGATGGGCTACTTATCTTTGTACATTCTCTAGTAATACATTTAGTATTATGTGTTGTGCTCCAAGCTTCTTCTTCTTCCTTGTGCTTTTCGCGTGCTTCCAGAGACGTCTATTCTAACAATTGGAATCAGCGCAGGTCGTCGCTTCATCTAGGGCATCGTCGACCCCTCTCCAATTGCAGTCTCAGATTCGCACGAAATTTGGTGAGCATACTTAGGGTGTTTCAGAGATAAATCATGATTTGAGCTCGTTTTAGCCTCCAAACACACTATCGCAGTGCTTGTGCATGCGATTTTGTCTTTTTGTGCCAAAGGTATATACCAGTTTTGGTTTGCCAGTATAAGCATCTCAAAGTCTGCTACATGTTTAGCAAAACTCGTTTGGGCAGTTCCGTTCAACTTTTTGAGATACAATCAATTTTCTGCGTCAAGGTATTTTAGTCACCAGCCATAAGCTGAAAGCAGTAATGTATTTTGTATGTTGGTTGTTGAGGATAAGTTGGATGGTACCAACTACCCGTTGTGGGATTATATGATGCGACATGTATTGGTTGCAAAAGGACAGTGGAACATTGTGCAGGGTGTCAAAAAACGTCCTATCACACCTGCAACTGTTACAACTTCAGGTACTGAAGCTGATGCAGAAGGTATCAAAGATGATGATATTCTGCATATTCCTCTTCCTGTTGCGATTTCTACTGCACCTATTGCAGAGCAGATTCGTTGGGATGGAAGAGATGCTCAGGCACATGCATTGAGAGCTTTGTCTTTAAACTTGCCATTATTCCTCACATTCACTCTTGCAAAACAACTAAGGATGCTTGGGATACACTTACCACATTGTACCAAGCTAGGAATGAGGCTCGTGTTGCTTACCTCGTAAAATAGTTGGAGAGTGACCACATGAATGAAGGTGATTCTATGGACAGTTTCCTAACAAAGATCAAAGACTTGAAAGAATAGGTGATTTTTGTTGATGAGGTTATACCTGATAGCTCACTTGTGTAGACCGTTTTGAATGGTCTTCCTGATTCATATCAGAGTTTTGCTTCTACTTTTCGGTTGATGATGAAAGGCAATCCAAATACCTTGTCATTTGAGGAGTTAGCCTTTGTTCAGTTGCAGGAAGATCACTCTAGGCAGAACATGTCCATTATGCGAGTTGTAGATCAAGATTTCCTAGCTAGTCAAAAGGGCAAAGAAAAATGGAGCTTTTCAACTAGTAAGCAGAAATCTGCCAATTCTGCACAATCGAAGAGGGAAGACAAAGATGAAAAGAAATTAGAAAAGCAAAAATTGTTTTGCAAGTACTGTAAAGGAAATGATCATATCATAAAGATCTGTCCTAAACTAGCTGCAAAAGAGGCAAAGAGAAAAGAGGCAAAGAAAAAAGAGGCAGGAATGATTGTTGTAGAGGCCACTACTCCAAAAACAGAGTCTGTTAATCTTATGCAGGAAGAAGAATGGGCATTTACTACTGTTTGCAGTTTTGACCCATCTTCTCATGAGCAGTGCATGTCTGTGGTAGACTCAGATGTTTGTTACTTTGACAGTGGGGCGACCAAACATATTACCTTGCAGTGCAGTTTTTTCTCTTCACTCGAGCCTACCCCTATAGGGAATACTGTTACATGTGCCAACAACTCCTCTTATCCTGTTATGGGAGTTGGTAAGATCATTTTGACTATTGATAATGGTAGTTCTTTCACTTTGTCACATGCTATGTTTGTGCAAGGAAGTTAAACGAAACTCATATGGATCAATTTGCAGGTAGAAGGCAAGATTAGTTGCCAAAGGATACTCACAACATCATGGTATAGACTATGAGGAAACATTCTCACTAGTTGCAAAGACGACTACAATCGAGACATTGATTAGTATAGTTGCTGCAAGAAATTGGAGACTCCTCCAACTTGATGTGAAAAATGCATTCCTTAATGCTTGGACAAGTGAATAGTTATACATGTCATAACCTCGAGGTCTTCAAACCCCTAATCGTATATCTTATGTTTGCAAACTTAAGAAAGCATTGTATGGATTGAAACAAGCTCCTCTAGCTTGGAATCATAGGTTGGTTACATACCTTCAAAATCAAGGGTTTAGACCTAGCAACTCAGATCCTTCTTTATTCATCAAAAGGGATCACAATTGTAGTAGACTCAGATGTTTGGTACTTTGATAGTGGGGCAACCAAACATACTACCTCGCAGCATAGTTTCTTCACTTCACTCGAGCTTGCCCCTACATGGAATACTATCACATGCACCAACAACTCCTCTTATCCTGTCATGGGAGTTGGTAAAATCATTCTAACTACTGTTGATGGTAGTTCTTTCACTTTGTGAGATGCTTTATTTATGCTAAGGATCAACAAAAATCTATTATCAGTTTTTGCATTAGCCAAGATTGGCTTGGTTGTGAAATTTGTTGATGAAAGGTGTACAGTTCATGATCTGTCAAATGGTGAAGTGATTATTGCTTCTTGCATTTTATGGGTTGTATGAGCTCATAGACTATGAAAGATCTGTGAATGATTTAGCATGTGCAGTACGTGATTCTCAAGCTATGTCAGATGCAAAGATTTGGCATGCACACTTTATTCATTTGAATTTTGCTAGTTTGCTATGCCTGAAGAAATATGAAATGGTGTCCTCTTCACCCAAACTTGAGGCACCGAGTAAACATGTTTGTGAAGGCTGTATTTTGCACAAAATGCAGCGTCTTCGTTCCCAAAAGATGGTTTGGTTTGGCCTACTAAAAAATTGCACCTTGTTCATAGTGATGTCTATGGTCCTATGTAGACACCCTCTTTTGGAAACGATCTTTACTTCATGACTTTCATCGATGATTTTTCCAGGCATGCATGGGTATATCCATTGAAAGCAAAGTTCAAAGTGTTTATGTGCTTCAAATGGTTTTGGTTTTGGCTGAAAATCTATCGGCATGGGGCACTGTCCATTTTGATCGAGGGGTGGAATATATGTCTTCTAACTTTAAAGCATTTCTGGCTGAACGTGGGATAAAACATTAGTGTACAGTGCCATATACACCTCAATAAAGCAGAGTTGCTTAATGGAAGAACAAGTCACTCATGGAGATGGCGAGGTGTATGGTCAAGAGTCAAGCTTCACCACATAGCTTCTGTCTTGAGGTTGTCATGTGTGTAGCATATGTACTTAATAAGTGTTCCACTAAAGCATTGTAGTCTATCACTCCTTATGAGGCTTGGCATGGTCGCAAGCCATCGATTGCTCATCTACGTGTTTTTGGTTGTCTAGCCTATGCATTAGTGCCTGAACAACATCGTAGGAAATTGGATGATAGAGTAGTAAAATGTATTATTGTTGGATATAGTGGAAGATGCCATTCAAACATTATTTTGATGAACGAAGGAGACATCTGTTAGCTCCAAAGACATGTATGATCCTTTGCTGCCTCTTTTTAGAGGTGGACAATCTAATGCTGGTCCTAATGAGGCAACTTCTCAGCCTTTGCAGGTTTCATGTGATGATGTAGATCATTGCATTTCTGATGCAGATCTACATGATGCACTTGTTGATGAGAGAGCTGATATTGAGGAGGCAAAAATTATGCCAAAATGGTTGGTGTAGACTTTGCATGACATCAAATTAGATGCACCTCTGTCATACTGTACTCGATCAGGCTCTCATAGTGGCTCTTTTGCATCAAATTGCTATGCAATGGCTACATCGAGTCTCTAGGATGATTGTGAGCCTGTTTTGTTTGATGAAGCACAAAATTCTGAACATTGGATGGCTAGAATGCAATCTGAATATGATGCTATCATGAAAAATGGTCCTTGATCTTTATGTGACTTGCCCCCTAGCAAGAAGGCCATTGGCACTAAGTGGGATAAGTTGAAGTGTAAACCTAATGGAATAGTTGACAGGTATAAGACTAGACTTGTTGCAAAGGGTTATGAAGTTGAAGTGTAAACCTAATGGAACAATTGGCAGGTATAAGGCTAGACTTGTTGCAAAGGTTATGTGCATGAAGGAGGTATTGATTTTAATGAAACCTTTGCACCCACTTACCAAATGACTACTGTTTGTAGCATCTGTGCACTTGCAGCTCATCATGATTGGAATGAACGTCATTTGGACATTAAAAAAACATTTTGAATGGTGAATTGCATGAATAGATGTATGTTTTTTAGCCCAATGGCTTTGTGTGGAAAGGGCATGAAAACGAGGTGTGTAGGTTAAAGAAGGCATTATATGGTTTAAAGCAAGCACCATGTGCATGGTATGAAAAGATACATGCCTATCAGATTGCACATGGTTTTGAGAACAATCCAATTGAAAGCACGTTATATGTTAAGCATGCTAATGATGTTGTGTATGTTCATGACATGCTACTCATTGGTCCTCATGAGAAGCATATTGCTGATTTCAAGGCTGATTTGCATGCATCATTTGAGATGTCTGATTTGGAGCATTTGCATCATTATTTGGACATTCAATTTATGCAAGTTGATGGCATAATAGCTTTGTGTTAATATAAATATATTGACACATTATTGCAGTGTTTTGGCCTTGAAGATTGTAAACCTATTGCCACTCCTATGTAGAGAGGTTTACGATTGAGTCTTCATGATGCTGGAGATGCATTTGATGTTGTTCTCTATAAGCAGGCTGTTGGATGCTTGATTTACTTATGCATTACTCAGCCAGATATTCAGTTTGATGTCTCATAAATGAGCAGGTTTATGCATTGCCCAGGTGTTAAGCATTGGTAGGCGGTTAAGCACATCTTTTGCTACTTGATTGGTACTCGACTACTTGGGTTGTTTTATCCCAAGGGGGGATCATTACCACTAAATTTGCATGCTTTTTCTGACTCTAACGGGGCTGGTTGCTATGAAAATTATGTGCCCACGAGTGGTTTCTACTTCATGCTTGGTAGCTCATGCATATCTTGGCTAAGCAAGAAGTATCCTACTATGGCCACTTCCAGTTGTGAGGCTGAGTATAGGGTAGCTTTCACAAGGACTATTGAGTGTGTGTGGCTCATACACCTTATGGTTAATTTGGGTGTCGGTGAGTCTTGTGCCACTACCATCTTCACTGACAGTCAAAGCACATTGCCAGTTGTAAGGAACCCTGTGTTCCATGCTTGCACTAAGCACATTGAGATGCATTATCATTATGTCAGGGAGAGGTTCTCTACTAGAGAGATCAGCTTGGCATATGTGCCCATGCAAGAGAACATTGCAGACCTTTTCACAAAGGCTCTACCTAGGAAGAAGTTTGAAGCTTTCCGCAAAGATTTGGGCTTACTTCCTTTTGCATATTGATTCCACATAGCTTGGCACTTCCTTATACATGAGTGCGAGCTCCTTCTTCACCGCATCACTCCTAGGGGGGATTTGTTGATATGTTTAGGTAGTGATGTGTGTGAACACACTAAGACTACCGGGGCACTTTTTTCGGTTTTTTTTCCCTGGCTTGTATATATGCCTATAGCCCTAATTGGTTACTTATCTTTGTACATTCTAGTGGTAATACATTCAGTCTTCTATGCTGTGCTCCAAGCTTCTTCTTCTTCTTCCTTGTGCTGTTTGTGTGCTTCTGCAGATGTCTAACTTCAACATGCATTCGAATCCATGCATGTACATACAAAACATGCCATAATATAAAATAAAATGCCTGAAATATAAAGCATACGTCCTTGAATGGTTTGGTATTGGAATTGCATGCATCAATCCTTTTTTATGAGCTTCCAGAACTTTGCACCTTCCTCTTTATATCCTAACATAAACTTTGAAGCATCCAAAAACATCGGATCACTTCCCAAAACATAAAGCATGGTCAAATGATTACCAAATATTGGAAAATTATCCAAAAACTGCATATGTAATCCTTCTTTGGACCTCCATAAACTTTTTTAAGACATGAAAATAATCATAAAATGAGATATCTATCATATACAAGTGGCTCAAAGTGAAATTACTTCAATTGCCTTCCCGATTTGTAGAATATGGCTCCCCAAAGGTAGTTGCCAAAAATTATTCAGACATTGTAGAGCTGCACAAAACTGCAAAAATACATAAGTTTTGAAAATTTTTTGGAGCCATAGCACATCCAATTTGGAGTTTTCTAGCCCAAGATATGGCCTCTCCAAGCGTGACATGCTAAACTAGTGGATTGATGGAGGGGCTGGAAAAAGTGTGAAAATGTGATCTTTGTAGTGCCCAAAAGCATTCTTCGATCCTCATACACATGATTTCCCTCCAAGAGCTTGGCCCCCAAATGCTTCATTATCATTCTCAAAAATGAAAATTCTTACAAAAATTCAAAAACACTCAAACTTGGAAAATTGAGGCCATCACTCCTTGCTAAATCACGTGGAGGAAAGTGTCATCTTTGATGACACCTTATTGCCTTGAGGATAATATCACCCCTCTCACATCATCTAAAAAGACCATGGACTTGTATATTGTAGATTTTGAAAATCAAAATCTCTCTCATCAATATAGTCATCATCGTACTTCTCCCTCAAATAAAATTTTTCCATGCTTCTTCGGCATCCATGGTTGAGGACGAACTTTTCGAAAACAATTGGGAGGGAGATAGTGTGAGAGGAACGAAGCTTCTCTCTGCTCCAAGGCACGCGGGTAGTAGATGTTCGCTGAATCGGGCTTGTGTGCCCATTAGTAAATATTGAAAATGGTACATCATCATCAAAGAGGCGTGTCATCTTGGATAGATGGTTACCCTCCCATACATATGGCAGGGGTTCAAGCCCTCTGCAGCACAAACACATTGACAACCTACGGCCCTGATACTAGTGTCGTGATCTTCTATCATGGATCCTTGTTTTGGCTGTCGTATGCTTTTGCTACGTGATCTCACACAGAGATATCATTGTTGGCTCCACCTCCCGACCATGTTCGAACTCCTGTTAATCTTCTCATAAGATATTATTTTGAGAGATCTTACTCTCTCCTCTTCTCCTACCTTCCCACTAAGGGAATGCATCTACATGATGCCATGTGGCAAAGCATGCCATCTCCTCTAAGATGTGTGATCATGCAACACCCATGATATGACAAGTGTGGTGTTGTTTGTTATGTCTGTTTTTAGATTAAGCAGCATATGTGTTGTTCCATATCACCAAGTCTTTGAACTTTGTGTTATTTGCATGTGGTGTTGAACCCCAACAATCACGGTGATAGTCTTCCTTCTTCAATTGAAAAATTGGATCAAAATTGCTACCTCAACATGGTCTATGAGGATGGAAGCATATATGCAAGGAAAAAATCCTTATGGATACATATACAAACATGAATTGATGCATAGTCTGAGGACCAAAGGACAACCAACTTAAGAAGAGCGAAAATAAGTTGAATAGTGGTGCACAAAAGATTCTTTGGCGAGTTCATATGCACTAAACTCTATCTCAGATTTCTTACTTCCACACATTAGGGGTTGTAAGACTTCTTAAGTGACCTAGAATGCACTTGAATCAATCTTCTCTTCAAAGCAATAATGCCACAAATAATTAGTTGTGGATGGATTTCACCTCCCCCATGAAGCAATCCAAGTAGTGTCACTGACATTTTCACAAAGATAAAGGAAATTATTGATCAATTCAGAAGCATTCAAGAGATCATAGATGAAGAGTAGATACTAAGACAAATCTTTAATGGAATCAAAGAAGACGATAAGTGGGACACATTCATAACAACCATGGATCTATACATGGAAATGAAAGTACCAGATTTCAAATTACTCATGGGCAACACTTTACCCATACATCCAAGCTTATGAAGAATGTTTACCCAGAAAGGTAATTAAACCTCTAGCTTATACACTAATAAAGGTAGAAGTAAAGATGCAAAAGGAAAAGGGAAGAAGTTTGATGAAGAAGTACCTCTCAAGCTAACTTTGTAGATAGAGGGAGAAGTTCAAGGAGAAGAGGTAGAGGAGGTAGAAAAGGTAGGGGGAGATCTCAAAGCTTCTCACCCTATTCCATATGTGGACTCTCAAATCATATGATTGAACATTGCTTCAAGAATCTAAGAAACCAAGAAGGAAGAGGATATAAAAAATGGAAATAACAACGTCAACAACAATTATCAAGGAGGATACAAAGGAAGGATGGACTACAACAATTATACTGATAAATAATTCCAAGAGGTTTAACTTGTGCTCATGAACATGACAATGAAAGATGATAAATCAGATGAACATGTATTCTATATCAATTCTGGATGTTTGGATCATGTGGCAAGGAATTTAGCACTACTATGAGATTTGACTGACCCAAGAATAAGCACGAAGTGCAAACAAGAGATGACACAAGGAACCCTATAGAGAATATTGGAAATGTGAAGGCCTTAAATGATAATATGAACTTTGAGAAGATTTCTCTATGTAGCTAGCATCATAAAAACATTGATAAGTGTAGGATAGATTATGGAGAAAGGATTGATGAGAGACTTGCAAAGTATGGAGCCTCTATGGAAGACCCATATCGAGGGTGAAGAAGATTCCAAAAGAAGAAAAGACACATAGACTATTCACCATTGAGCTCAAAGACAAAAGGAACATAACATTGCTCAATTATGGTACACCATGTCTATCAGAGTTAGGAGTTTGGCACAAAAGATTTGCTCACATTGGAAATTTGATCTTTACAAATATATATATCAGAGATCAAAGTGTACTTGGAATACAAAATATCATAAAGAAACACATGATTTACAAATGCAGTGCATGCCAATTTTGCAAGTCTCATAAGCAACCTTTCACAAAAAAGAGATACATACATGGAGACATATTAGAGCTTGTCCATAGTGATATTTGGGGACCACGCAAGGAATCATCTATCTCATGGTCAAGGAACTATGTATCTTTCGTTGGTGGTTGTAGAAAATGGACTATATTATATTTCATGAAGCATATAGATGAAGTGTTTTCCTGTTTCAAGAAATATGTTGCACTTGTAGAAAACAAAACATGTAGGACATTGAAGAGGATAAAGAGCTAGGTTAATGCTTAATGAGAAGAAGTTTGCCAATTAACTATGGGCACTTTGCAAACTTTGCATGGAACACTTTGCAAAGCAGATGTCTCACCTGGGATCGACATAATACTCGCCTTCTCATGGGACACGACACAGCGAGCTCACTTGGTCTCAAATGGCACAATGGGAATAGCCTATCAAAAATCCCGAACATCAAAGAAACGATTGACTATCAGGTTAACCTCAACAAGAAGTGGTGCCTGTCATGGACGCGACTTCGGTGGGACATGAAGTTCATGGCTATCTGGCACCCCCTCATAGAAATCAAAAAGTTTGTCCTTTTATGGCAAATTCTTCATCATGGAATCTGGACCAACCTTAAGGCTAGCAAACTTTGTGGGATTCCTCCCTGGTGCAAACGCTGCTACCAGTCTATCGAAGATGTTCCACACATCTTCTTTACCTCCCCCAACTCCAACAGACTCTGGTAGACGGTTGGAAAGAAAATTAGACTTCAAAAACATCTCAGTTGGCAGCAAGCCCTGTTGGGAGAAGCGATCGGCTGCTCCGCGACTCTCTAGAACGCCATTAGAGGGGAGGTTCTATGGAAAATCTGGCGAGAAAGATGTGCTTTCAACTTCGGTGACTCACCCAAGGAGTGGTCAATTGAGAAATCGTTGTTCCTCCTCGGCAAAAGGATCGTTAACCGTAAGAAATCCCCCCCCTTCAAGCATCATCAAGTTCTCCTCTTGATCAATAACAAGCTTAAACCCAAGTGGGCCCCTCATGAGGGTGATGAGAGGGTGATTAACCTTCTTTGTAAAGCCATCTAGGCTCTGTAAAAGCTTCCCCTGCTTTGTGGGATTCGGGGGGTCCCGTGGGAACTAGTCCCCTTCTCTTGTACTTTTCTTTATTTAATTCAAGTCCGGGAGAGTAGGCTAATGACGAACTTCCTTTATATTAGAAAAAAAAATTAACTATGGGCAAACCTAGTGACATATCTCATAAAATGATTACGCTCAAAATCATTGGAGGGATGACACCTTATGAAGCTTCGAATGGAAGAAGACCAAGCTTGGATCACTGCAAGATATTTGAATGCATTGCATATGCACACATACCTTCACAAATTAGAGGGAAACTAGATCCCAAGGTAGAGAAATGTGTGTTCATAGGCTATGATCTAAGTAGAAAGGGTTATAGGCTATACAATCCTAACATAAAAGGACTCATTTTAAGTCCTGATGTAGTATATAAGGAAGCCAAGAAGAAGCCAAAATGCAAGCACACTATTTAAGAAAAGATTGAAGCATTACAAGAGAACAACACCTCGGACCTAGTTCTCAAGAGCCCAACCAGGAAGATCATTGTATCTAGAGGGATCAAGAAGATACAAAAGGACTATAATGGAGCCATAAATAGGTACTAGGCTAGACTAGTAGCCAAGGGATATGCTCATGCTTAAGACACTAATAATGAGGAGACCTTCTCTCTTGTGGCAAAGATGCCTACATTCATAATGCTCATGAGTATTGAAACTGTCGAGAATTTGAAGATATACCAGATGGATTTCAAGAATGCTTTCTTGAATGGATGGATCTCAGAAGAGGTATATATACCTCAACCTCCTCGTTTTGAAGACTCAAAATATCTTGATTTTGTTTGCAGATTAGAAAGAGATTCATATGGACTAAAGCAAGTTCTAAGAGCTTCAAATCATAGATTATTTACTTATCTACAAGACAAAGGATTTGTGGTAAGCAAGGCAGATCCTTCCTTATTTATCAAAAGAGCACATGGAGAAGTCATATATCTCTATGTATATTTGGGTGGCATCATTGTAACAGATTGGGTGGCATCATTGTAACAGATAATGATGCTGGGGGAATAAGGATAATCAAGCATCAAATGAAGGAAGAATTCAAGAAATATGATTCAGGGTAGTTAACATACTTCGTTAGGTTGGAAGTCACATATATAGAGAATGGCATGTATCTTACTCACTGAGAGTGGTTAGGAGATAAACAACTAAAGAATAGATTTTTCTTTTTGGCCTACTCAAATTGATCAGTACTAATTCTAGGCCCTTTTGTTTTCTTATAACTATGAATTTTCTTTTACCTAGGATTACCTGTTTCTTCAATTTGGTTACTTGTGTAGGTCTAAGGGTTTGGTATGTATCCATAGTTGTATGACTATGGTCTTTATAAAGTTGGGCATACTTGGTAGCTTCTTCTAATGTACTAGGAGCATTTTGCCCAACCTCAATGTTTATGGATTTATCAATCCCTCTAACAAACCCTCTAGTCTTTTGGAAGTCATCTAACAAACCATCTTCACATCGACCTCCTCTCGATGACCTCCTTTGTGTTTTTTTTGGCTCGGAGATCCTCCACATGAATCCCAAGGATGATGAACAACCATTGCATGTGTGAGAGATACCAAAATTTATCCCCCCAAGCACAAGATTTTCACCTCTTGCTCTATACTAATAACCCAAGTGGTAATTCACGTGATTGCCACTTGGCCATCATGTGAACTACCCTTCTAAGAAGAGGTTCACACCTCTAGGGATTGGGCAAAGGGGAAGATAAGAAACAAGGACCAGTTCAATTTGTTTTACTTGTTATATAAAAGATTTTAGACCTTAAGAAAAAGAAGCAAAAAAAAAGGAAAAGAGATTCAAAGCACTTCACAAGTGATCTCTCTTGGATAGAGAAGCGAGAAGGAGATATTTTCTTTCCTATGGTTCGTTAGGCGTCATGGATTCTTTGCTCTTCTACATCTAATACATCAATGCTTGTGCATGTATTTTGGGTTGAATCAATTTGTGAGCTTTAGAAAGGAACACATTGAGAGCCTAGACATTCTTAATCAATGGCATATCTGTTGGAGATTCACTCACTAATTATGCATAACGACATAAAGATGAAGGAAAACAGAAACAACGTATTCAGAAAACCAAAGCCTTAGTGAAGGGACAAATTCACGACTGTAATATACAATAGAAACTTCCAGAATTAGAGTCTGTTGAAACCGGATCAAAATGTAAATAAGAGAGATCATAGAACCAAAATGTAGGGCGTGTAGTGCAGAAAAGAAGTGCGCATATGAGATAGAGAATAGAAGTAAGATATAGAAGATGCCATAGATCGCGTATGTAGAGATGAATAACAAAACCTGAAATGTCGGGTATTCATCTGAGAGAGATGGTAAGGAACAAGTACTCAGAGAAGGAGAGTTTTCCATAGCTATGAGCAAAGTGAGGCCAAGCTATATTTTGTACACATCTTCTCTAATAGAAAACACATGTTCATGTGGAAGTTTGAGCGCATTCTTCGTATGTGAAGAAATCTGAGAATTTTGATGTTCTTGTGAGAAGTTAGTTAACAGTTACAGTTTTCTCAGTAAACGTTTTCCGGTACTTCTATGAGCTAGATCTCGAAGTACAGTGTAACGTTTTGTATGAGATATAGCTTATCTTGTAGCTATAAGTCTCAACTATAAACTGATCAAAGATTTCGATGAAATGGATATGTACACACAATACAAAGTCTGACCGGAAAGAGGCATCCAGAAATGATGAAGTTTTTCTTAAACTTCAGATAGAGTTCATTCAGTGAAGGAAGTTAAGGTATCACTTCCTTACTTCATGTATACACATTTGAAGTAACTACAAACAGAATTGTAGTTGATTCCGGTAGTATTCTGGTACAATTCTGGTAACAGTCTAATAAAGTTCCGGTGGAATTTTGGTGAGTTCAAAACACAGTTTTGACAAAGTTAAGTGACGCAAAGATTGTTTAACTGTAAGCTAATACAGTAGTGTAAAGATTGAAGTAAATCAGTTCAGAATTGAAGCTTGAAAGAAACGAGAAGCTTTCTGTAAAGTGAATTTTCGGAGTTCACTAAATACAGTTATAAGTTCTTAGTTTCAGAAAGTTTGCTAAGCTACTGATGATTATAGAGGTGTTCTAACATTACTCTAACTTAGTTTCTCTAGTGTAAGCGAATTCCGCAATAAGTGGTGCACCAATAGTGGTATCAGAGAAGGTTAACCACAACAGTGGTATCAGAGCAAGTAAGATCCAAGAAGTGATATCAGAGCAGGTTAATCAACAGTGATATCAGAGTGGTAAGATCCACAAGTGGTACCAGAACAGAAAAGGTTCTGAAGAGCAGAAAAGGTTTCTCAGAAGAAGAAACGGAAAGAGAATTTGAAGAATTCTCATAAAGGAAGGTGAAAGCTGAGGTGATCAACAACAAACGGCGTCAAGAAATGCTCCGAAGTAATTCTCAAGGGTAAAGGTTTACAAAAGGTAAAAGTTTTTAACGTTACACTCACCGGAAGTAACAGAAACAAGAAGATCATGGCATATCATATCTCAATTGACAAATTGGACAGAGATAATTATCTGGCATGGGTAATGCGCATGGAAGCCTTACTTATGAGTAAGGACTTAATGATATATGTGACAAGAGAAGAAAAGAGGCCGCCTTTTGAAGACGAGAGTCAACCGAAGAAAGAAGAATTAGAAGCCTTGAAGCTGTGGCAGAAGAAAGATGCAACGACAAGAGCCTACATCTATAATACAGTTACAGATCATCTACTACCGCACATTAGAGGTCTGGAGAAAGCAGAAGATATATGGAGAGCGTTGGAAGATCACTTCCAAAATACTAGGAAAGCTAGAAAGGCTAGCTTATGGTCGGAGTTCACAACGTTCAAGAAAAAGCAAAGTCAAAGCATTAGTGATTATGTCACTAGGATGAAGGACTTGGCAGAAAGTCTTGGATTGATTCGTGAAGTTATTGAAGACCACAGGTTAATAGTGCAAGTGATTACATGTTTTAGAGGAAATGAAAGGTGGAAACCTTTCGTACTCTCAACTGAACTGTCTTTAAATCATTTTGTACCATATTTATATCGGTTGCTTGGACTAATGCTAACGTTTGAGCAAGATTTGAAGACAGATGGAGAAAAAGGACATAGTTTGGCTATGTATGCAAAGAACAAGAAGAAAGGTGATAAAGGAAAAGAAAAAGATGAAGAAGAAGTGAATGATCAAGCAAATTATGCAAGAGGACGAGGTAATGTCAGAAATAAAAGTAGAAGTAATACAAAAGGAAGAGGTAACAAGAAAGCTTGCTGGATCTGCGGATTAAGCAATCATTTGGCTCATGATTGCTGGCATAATTCACAAGGATCAAGTCAAAATCAGGATAACAACAGTAGAGGCAGAAGCGGAAGATATCAAAGAGGAAGACAAAGCCAAAGAGGCGGATATGGTAGAGGTGGAGCAAGAAGTTGGGGAAAGAATCAGTCTCACAACACTACCTACTATAACTATGCAAATGATACGCAGAATGATGATCATACGACATTGATGATGAACTCGATAAGTGTGTCAGAAAATGAAGACCTCAAGGTATTCTATATTGACTCTGGTTGTTCAAATCATTTGTCAGGAAATATAGCATTATTATCAGAATTAGAAGGAGGTATTTCAAATCATACAGTACAGACAGGTGATAACACAAAACATAATGTAAGGTGAATTGGAAAGGTAAAGTGTAAGAATGGAGCTGACCTACTAACAAATGTTTTGTATGTTCCAACAATTCCAAAGAATCTGATCAGTGTGGGTCAGATAGTAGAAAAAGGTTTTCAAGTCAGGTTTACAAATGAAGGAGTATTTGTCGAAGATCCAGAGAAAGGATACAAACAAATTGTCCATGGTAAAAAGGAAGGTAGACTTTTTACTCTGAAAGTACAAGGGAATGTTGGTCAAGCCTTAATCACACAGGTGATGAGGTATTTACAGAACTAGACCTCTGGCATAAGAGGCTAGGACACTTTAATGAAAAGGGAATCAAAGCTATGGTAGAGAAACAGTCCGTGAGAGGATTACCGAACATGAAGAACCAACATATGATTCACAAATGTGAAGCCTGTCAGATGGGAAAAGCCCACAGGTTACCATTTCAGAAAAATGGTTACAAACACGATGGTGTGCTAGAGCTCATACATATAGATGTATGGGGACCAACAAAAGAAGGATCTATCAGCGGATTGAGGTATTATGTTCTTTTCATTGATGATTCAACAAGATGGATAGCTCTTTATGTTTTGAAAGAGAAGTCAGAAGTGTTTGGAGCTTTCAAGCATTTTCATGCATATGCTGAAAGACCTAGAGGACAGAAACTCAAAAGACTAAGGTCTGATGGAGGAGGAGAATATTTTTCTCGAGAGTTCAATGATTATATGTGGAATGCAGATATCAAAAGAGAAATAACTTGCAGGTATACACCGCAACAAAATGGGAGTAGCAGAAAGGAGAAAACGAACTCTAGTTGAGTTTGCAAGAGCAATGCTAAAAGAGAAGAATTGTCCAAACTGTCTTTGGGATGAAGCTGTAAATACAGCTACATATCTGGTGAACAGATTACCATGTACAATGTTAAATGGGATGACCCCTTATGAAGCGTGGTGGGGTAAGAAACCTACACTTGATCATTGTAAAGTGTTTGGATCAGTTGTGTATGCTTATGTACCATCACAGTTGAGACATAGCTTGAACCAAAAGCAGAAAAATATGTGTTCATCGGATATGATGAAAAGCAGATGGGTTACAGGTTATGGAGTCCTCTAACCAAACAGTTTACTGTTTCCAGAGATGTGACATTTGATGAAGGAAAAAGCTGGTATACAGATAAAGAACATAGTGTTGAAACACTTGAAGAAGGGGTAAGAAGAAATGAAAAAGGTAAATCACATATGCAGGTAAATGGAGATGAAGATCATATGCAAGCAAGTACATCCAGGATCGGATCAGGTATGAGAAACAAAGATGAATCAAGATTTGATGAAGATGTGTATTCAGATACACATGAAGAGTTTGAACCAAGAAGGTCAAACAGAGTAAGAAAAAAACCAACAAGGTATTCCTATGATACTTCGTATTTGACTCAGAAAAACTATGCTTACTTAGTAAAGGAGGATGAAGAACCCCTGAATTACAGTGAAGCAAAAGGTAAGAAAAAATGGGAAGAAGCAATGAAAGAAGAGTTTAATGCTCTTGAAGAGAACAAGACTTGGGAACTTGTTCCAAAACCAAATGGTAAGAAAGTGATTGGAAACAAATGGGTTTACAAATTCAAGAAGCTTGCAGATGGAAGGATAGCCATATAGAAAGCTAGACTGGTTGTCAAAGGCTATGCTCAGACATATGGCATAGATTATGATGAGACGTTTAGTCCGGTGGCAAATATGTCAACCATAAGGACATTGATTGCTATAGCAGCATCAAAAGGATGGAAGCTAAGTCAGCTAGATATAAAGAATGCATTTGTGAATGGATATATATCAGACGAGGTTTACATGGAACAACCTGAAGGGTTCGTAAGTTCCAGTTACCCAAACCATGTTTGCAGATTAAGAAGAGCTCTCTATGGACTGAAACAAGCTCCAAGAGCTTGGAATTACAGACTTGTGAAGTATCTCAATGACCTTGGATACCAAAGTTCAAAGGCAGATGCAAGTCTACTCATCAAGAAAACAGATGAAGGTATGATCTACATTTGTATTTATGTAGATGCCATAATAATCACAGGAACCTCAGATGAAGGAATCAAAGAGGTAAAGAGACTGCTTGAAAAAGAGTTCAAGATCAGTGATCTAGGGAAGTTATCATACTTTCTTGGAATGGAAGTTACATATACAGATCATGGTATATATGTTTCGCAAGAAAGGTATCTCCTAAACTTACTAAAGAAGTTTAACATGGAGAATTGCAGAGAAGCTTCAACACCGCTTGAAGTAAATCATAAACTCAGCAAATATGGTGGTGCAGAGTTTAAAGATATGAGGAAGTATCAGTCGTTAGTTGGAAGCTTAATCTATGCTACACTAACAAGACCTGATCTAAGTTATGCAGTGGGAGTTCTCTCACAGTTTATGCATTTTCCGAAGGATCAACATTAGGTTGTAGGACAAAGAGTTCTTAGATATATCAAAAGAACTATAAAAGAAGGATTGTATTATCCTTATACGTCAGATATAAAGCTGAGAGCATACAGTGACTCAGAGTGGGTAGGAAGTCAAGATGACAGAAGGTCAACACATGGGTATATGATATACCTAGGAGATAAGCTTGTAAGCTGGTGTTCAAAGAAGCAACACACAGTAGCTTTATCGTCAACTGAAGCAGAATATAAAGGACTTGTGGAAGCAGCTAAAGAAGTGATATGGATGCAGACCTTGTTCAAAAGCATGGGTATTGATCAAGGTATACCTATCATACATGGAGATAATATGAGCTCGTTATATCTTGCAGCAAATCCAGTATTTCATGCAAGAACAAAACACATAGAAATTCAATATCATTTCCTGAGGGAAAAGGTAATGGAGAAGGAGATTGAAATAGTATTCACTCCTACAAAAGATCAGATTGCAGATATTCTGACAAAGAGCTTGGATGGAGTAAAGATAAGCAGATTCAAAGAAATGGCAGGTATAAAAGAAAAGAAGGATATATGAAGACCAGAAGATGCAAATTAGTGATTGAGGGGGAGCTATTGGAGATTCACTCACTAATTATGCATAACGACATAAAGACGAAGGAAAACAGAAACAAAGTATTCAGAAAACCAAAGCCTTAGTGAAGGGACAAATTCACGACTGTAATACACAGTACAAACTTCTAGAATTAGAGTCTGTTGAAACCGGATCAAAATGTATATAAGAGAGAGCATAGAACCAAAATGTAGGGCGTGTAGTGCAGAAAAGAAGTGTGCATATGAGATAGAGAATAGAATTAAGATATAGAAGATGCCATAGATCGCGTATGTAGAGATGAATAACAAAACCTGAAATGTCGGGTATTCATCTGAGAGAGATGGTAAGGAACAACTACTTAGAGAAGGAGAGTTTTCCATAGCTATGAGCAAAGTGAGGCCAAGCTATATTTTGTACACATCTTCTCTAATAGAAAACACATGTTCATGTGGAAGTTTGAGCGCATTCTTCGTATGTGAAGAAATCTGAGAATTTTCATGGTACTGTGAAAAGTTAGTTAACAGTTACAGTTTTCTCAGTAAACGTTTTCCGATACTTCTATGAGCTAGATCTCGAAGTAGAGTGTAAAGTTTTGTATGAGATATAGCTTATCTTGTAGCTATAAGTCTCAACTATAAACTGATCAAAGATTTCGGTGAAATGGATATGTACACACAGTACAAAGTCTGACCGGAAAGAGGCATCCAAAATTGATGAAGTTTTTCTTAAACTTCAGATAGAGTTCATTCAGTGAAGGAAGGTAAGATATCACTTCCTTACTTCATGTATACACATTTGAAGTAACTACAAACAGAATTGCAGTTGATTCTGGTAGTATTCCGGTACAATTCTGGTAACAGTCTGGTAAAGTTCCGATGGAATTTTGGTGAGTTCAAAACACAGTTTTGACAAAGTTAAGTGACACAAAGATTGTTTAAATGTAAGCTAATACAGTAGTGTAAAGACTGAAGTAAATCAGTTCAGAATTGAAGCTTGAAAGAAACGAGAAGATTTCTGTAAAGTGAATTTTTGGTGTTACTAAATACAGTTATAAGTTCTCAGTTTCAGAAAGTTTGCTAAGCTACTGATGATTATAGAGGTGTTCTAACATCACTTTAGCTTAGTTTCTCTAGTGTAAGCGAATTCCACAATAAGCGCTGCACCAACAATATGGAAACTAAGAGAAGAATATAAACAAGGGAATTGTTTTTGAGATGAGAGCCATCCAAACAAAATATGTGCGACTTAAAGTAAGGAGCCATGGCCCAAATTGGCTACATCACAAACAAGTAGGGATGAAGTGCAGGGTTCAATCCCGATATGTTCGACTACTCATATAGAATCTATATGTAGAGGGTTGTCCAACCCTTCATAATGGAGGCTTCTAATTTCTTATAGTTACTTAAAAAAAGTAGTGGTTGGACCCTTCTTCTCTTCAGGTGGGGGAGAGGGTTGAACCTCTCCTTACTTCTGCTAAACATTGTAATGCCTTTGTGCAGTTTAAATGAGTTTCTTGTGTACTTCTTGAGCTTAAATCAATTTCCTGTGTATGTCTTCAGTTTAAAGCAGGATCCTGTGTACGTCTTCAGGCAGTTCTTTCTTGATATTTCCTTCGAGCAATATATAACCTCTACTTTGTGGGATATGAGAAGTCCCATGAATAGTATGCACATTCACCAATACAAGTGTTCTTTCAATCAATTCAAGCAAAGGAGATTAGGCTTCGGCTGATCTTCCTCTTTAAAAAACTTCAAAAAAGGAGTCCTTAGAGCTGCCTTGTAGCATGAGAGCAAGAGGGTATCACTTCCCTTGCCCTCTTGAGTCTTGTAGAAAAACTTTGCCCTTCGCATTTGGTGGTTTTTTTAGTCGAACCCACATTTTTATAAAATCTTACTTCATTTTATGAGATTTATTATAAAAAATACATGCTTTGATAGCTCTTTTACAAGCTCACATAACCAAGTGGTTTGACGCCTTTAATCTTAAGGAGGGAGTCCTAAGTTCAAGTCTTGGCTGGACATGTATCTATGAATTTCTCATCGATGGGTGCCTCTAGCTTACGAGGTTGGATGTGTGAGTGTGTTATCAATTCATTGTACTATAAAAAAAAATGTAGTATTGAACGCCAAATAGAGATACACCTATGTTTCATGAATAGTGGCTCAAACATGTGCATTTGCGCGCCAAACAAAATAGACGGAGCAATCGTGCTGAAGACATGCTACACAGGTTAATTGCGTCTGAGGATGTTGACGACGTGTGTTCACGAAGAGAGAGAGAGAGAGAGAGAGAGAGAGAGAGAGAGAGAGAGAGAGAGAGAGAGAGAGAGAACGTGTATTCACGGAGAGAGAGAGGAAGAGCTTATAAAGGTGGTGATTTCTCATCCAATGCATTGAAGAAAACACAAGGTCGATCAATAGGATTTCTGAGAGCAATTCAGTCGCTTCCAGTGGACATTGCACATGGCATATCCAAGGGTGGCCGTTTTGTCGGCGCTGGCTATCCTAGCAAGCCTACTTGCAGTTGCGGCGGCGGAAGGCTACTATGGAAACGATGGCGACTCTGAGTACGTTGGTCCTGTAACACCTGTAAAACCCTACTACAAACGAACGCTCTCCGTCCAAGGCGTCGTCCTTTGCCAAAACTGTCTCTACAGGGGAACACCATCGCTGTCTGACGCTAAGCCTCTGGAAGGTCAGTGGCCGGAGCTCATCCCTATGCCATAGCCACGTCTTTGGGTCATTCATCTAATTGTTGAATTGCATTTCTCTGTTGCAGGCGCTCGAGTGAAGCTTCAATGCCGAGATCGTCGATCCAAAGTTTTTCTTTACGACACTGCACGCACAGACGAAAACGGCTACTTCCTACTTTCGATTCCCACGTTCGACTTCCGCAACCACGACGCCATGCGAACTTGCCGAGTTTTCCTGCTTTCATCGCCGTCGCCCACATGCAACCGCCGCACGAATATCAACACTCCGCGGTACGGGGCTTTTCTGCGTGACGAGAAGATCTATCCAAGCCAAGTTCTGTACTCAGCTGGGCCCTTCGCCTTCGCCAGCCGCGGGAAGTGTGTGAAGCCAAGAACGCCGGAATACACATCCTCCCCTGCCCATCGAGACTCGCCTGCATACGAAGCTTTTGTACCATCACCACCCATTGCCTACAATACTCAACCCTACTACCCGTGATTTTATCTTCGCCAACAATAGCAGATCATTGGTCTTCTACAGCTTCTCTACACGCCATATCCGTTATACTTGGCAGAAGTTCGCCTACTAATAACATCAAGTTCCTAAAAGCCTCTAGATTCTACACAGCTCCATGTCAACATGCTCATCGTCTCTGTTAACTTCCAACGGTATTGAGCAGAGGATAATGAGCTGTGTTGAGCTCCATGTCAACATGCTCATTCTTGCTGTTGCCTTGTAACCTTACTGAGTAGAGGATAATGAGCTGTGTTAATTAAGACATGATGCAGCCTCTCCTCTACATTGCTCATTGATATTGGGTTAAATGTTTACTTAATTATTATGTTTGTTTTGCCTCAAAATTCTCTATCTTTGCACTCATATTTTCTTGAGTTTGAATATTGTAAATAAAGTTCTCTCTTTCTCAGATAGAATTAGAGAACATTGCTACAAAGTTTCACCTTGACAATGATCATTTCACTATTACAATGATAAAATTTTCTTCATTTCATTAAATGTGCCTTTCATAAATGATTAATTTTCCTTTCAATCATTGAATACTATGGGTTTCAAAATCTTTCCTCTTCATTTTATTAAGTTTTCCCTTCGATACATTATTGCTTTTCCTCTTCATTTGCTTCAACATTACTCTTTTTTTCAAGAGGAAGTTCAGCAGAAGTCTACTCTCCCTTGCTTGAATTAATGGAGAGAATAACTATACAAGTGAAGGTGGGGATACTACACCCATGGGATCTCCTATATCCAACAAAAGAAGGGTTAAGACTTAGTAAGAAGGTGGCACGGGTTAAGGGTTAAGACTTAGTAGGCTGCATGAAGGTGGTACAACAAGGTGGCAAGGGTTAAGACTTAGTAGGCTGCATGAATGTGGTACAACGGTGATGACCCATAGGCAACAAGGAAATTCATTTGAAAATTAGGTATAAGGCTGCATATTTGTCCACTGCCACATGCATGGGTTGAACCTCCACCCCCCCTCAAGGGGCAAGGGTTAAGACTTAGTTGGTTGCATGAAGGCCGTACAACAGTGATGGCCCATGGGCAATAAGAAAATTCATTTGAAAATTAGGCCTAAGGCTGAATATTTGTCCACTACCACATGCAAGGGTTGAACCTCCACCCCCCCCCCCCCTCAACGGGCAAGGGTTAAGACTTAGAAGGCTACATGAAGGTGGTACAACGGTGATGGCCCATAGGCAACAAGGAAATTCATTTGAAAATCAGGCCTATGGCTGAATATTTGTCCACTACCACATGCAAGGATTGAACCCCCAACCCCCTGTTGATGTCATGACAAAAGCTTGTTCACTAACAAGACTACGAAAAATTGCCACACCTCAACTAGAACTAAGCTAGAGTGATATTAGAACACCTCTATAATCATCAGTAGCTTAGCAACCTTCTGAAACTAAAAACTTTATAACTATATTTAGTGAAGAATTGAAAATTCACTTTACAGAAAGCTTCACGTTTCCTTCAAGCTTCAATTCTGAACTGATTTACTTCAAACTTTATACTACTGTGTTTGCTTACAGTTAGATAATCTTTCCGTTATTTAACTCTGCCAAAACTATGTTTTGAACTCACCAGAATTTCACCAGAACTTCATCGGACTGTTACCAAAATGTCACCATAATCTTACCGGAATCTTACCAGAATCAACTACAATTCTGTTTGTAGTTACTTCAAATGATTTTTGATGAATTAAGGAAGTAATACATGAGCTTCCTTCAATAATTGAACTCTTTCTGAAGTTTAAGAAAAAACTTCACCAGTTCAGGATACCTTTTTACGGTTAGACTTTGTACTATGTACTTGTCCCCTTTCACAAAACTCTTTTGATCAGTTTATAGTTCAGACTCCTAGCTTCAAGATGAGCTATCACTCATGAAAAACTTTACACTGTGTTATGAGATCTAACTCTCAGAAGTATCGGAAAATGTTTACTAAGAAAACTGTAACTGTTAACTAACTTTCACAATAACATGAAATTACTCAGATTTCTTCACATACAAAGAATGCGCTCAATCTTCCACATGAACATGTGTTTTCTATTAGAAAAGATGTGTACAAAATAGCTTGGCCTCACTTTGCTCATAGCATGGTGGATTGGATGTAGTGACAAATGCAAGTGTACAATCTACATAGGAAATGCAACATGGCTTGATCACTATAAGCGTAGAGTGGGCAAGGAATGCAAGTGTACATGGCTAGGTAGAAATGCAACATTGCTTGATCAATGCGACCATAAGGATATAGGTGAAAATGCATCACTCCTTGATCATTGTGACCCTTGCAATTTTCTACAAGGCTCTAATCTATCATAGGTAAGAAAGATGGTGTACAATCTATCACCCGCAAAGGGAAGGATGTCATTGATTGAACTAGTTGGCTCTTGATTGCACAAATTTGAACATTAATATGAATCTGTCTCACATAATGTATTTTCTTCTATACCTATATAATTCTTTTATGTTAACATCATGTAACTTTTTGATAGGTGGTTCAAGATGTCCAAAACATGGCTTTTTGTATACTTTCCCGTGCTTTCACCCATATACAAAAAGGGCATGCAAACTTTATGAAGTGTACTTCCATTTTCTATCCAACTCTAAAATTAAAAACTCATGGTATTTATCGAAGGCGAATTTAAGAAAATAAAGACCAGTTGGGTGGAACTCTCGCCTCTTGAGGTTGAGGGGGGTGTTGAAGAATCACTCATGAGACGTTTAGTCCGGTGGCAAAGATGTCAACCATAAGGACATTGACTGCTATAGCAGCATCAAAAGGATGGAAGCTAAGTCAGCTGGATATAAAGAATGCATTTTTGAATGGATATATATCAGATGAAGTCTACATGGAACAACCTGAAGGGTTTGTAAGTTCCAGTTACCCAGATCATGTTTGCAGATTAAGAAGAGCTCTCTATGGATTGAAGCAAGCTCCAAGAGCTTGGAATTATAGACTTGTGAAGTATCTCAATGACCTTGGATACCAAAGTTCGAAGGCTGATGCAAGTCTACTCATTAAGAGAACAGATGAAGGTCTGATCTACATTTGTATTTATGTAGATGACATAATAATCACAGGAACCTCAGATGAAGGAATCAAAGAGGTAAAGAGACTACTTGAAAAAGAGTTCAAGATCAGTGATCTAGGAAAATTATCATATTTTCTTGGAATTGAAGTTACATATACAGATCATGGCATATATGTTTCGCAAGAAAGGTATCTCCTAAACTTACTGAAGAAGTTTAACATGGAGAATTGCAGAGAAGCTTCAACACCGCTTGAAGTAAATCATAAACTCAACAAATATGGTGGTGTAGAGTTTAAAGATATGAGGAAGTATCAGTCATTAGTGGGAAGCTTGATTTATGCTACGCTAACAAGACCGGATCTCAGTTATGCAGTGGGAGATCTCTCAAAGTTCATGCATTGTCCGAAGGATGACCATTGGGTTGCAGGACAAAGAGTTCTTAGATATACCAAAAGAACTATAAAGGAAGGATTATATTATCCTTATACGTCAGATATAAAGCTGAGAGCATACAGTGACTCAGACTGGGCAGGAAGTCAAGATGACAGAAGGTCAACACATGGGTATATGATATACCTAGGAGATAAGCTTGTAAGCTGGTGTTCAAAGAAGCAACACACAGTGTCTTTATCGTCAACAAAAGCAGAATATAAAGGACTTGTGGAGGCAGCGAAAGAAGTGATATGGATGCAGACCTTGTTCAAAAGCATGGGTATTGATCAAGGTATACCTATCATACATGGAGATAATATGAGCTCGTTGTATCTTGTAGCAAATCCAATATTTCATGCAGGAACAAAACACATAGAGATTCAATATCATTTCCTAAGGGAAAAGGTAATGGAGAAGGAGATTGAATTAGTATTCACTCCTACAAAAGATGAGATAGCAGATATTCTCACAAAGAGCTTAGATGGAGTAAAGACAAGCAAATTCAAAGAAATGGCAGGTAAAAAAGAAAAGAAGAATATATGAAAGATCAGAGAATGCAAATTAGTGATTGAGGGGGAGCTGTTGAAGAATCACTCACAAATTTGACATACAAACAGACATAAAGATGAAGAAAGACAAAGAGAAGCAGAAACAAAACATTCAAAAAATCAAGCCTTAGTGAAGGGACGAATTCACGCCTGTAATACATGGGGTAGAAACTTCCAGAATTACGAGTTTGAATCTCTAATCAAAATGTATATAAGAGAGAGCATAGAACCAGAATAGATAGGTGAGAATAAGTGAGGTGAGAAGAGAAGAGTCCGTAAGAGACAAGGATAGTGATATAGAAGACGCCAAAGATTGCGTATGTAGAGATGAATAGTAAAACTTGAACTGTCCAGTATTCATCTGAGAGAGATGGTAAGGAATAACTACTCAGAGTAGGAGAGTTTTCCGTAGCTATGAGCAAAGTGAGGCCAAGCTATTTTGTACACATCTTCTCTAATAGAAAACACATGTTCATGTGGAAGATTGAGCGCATTCTTCGTATGTGAAGAAATCTGAGTAATTTCATGTTACTATGAAAGTTAGTTAACAGTTACAGTTTTCTCAATAAAGATTTTCCGGTACTTTTGCGAGTTAGATCTCGTAACACAGTGTAAAGTTTTTCATGAGTGATAGCTCATCTTGAAGCTAGGAGTCTAAACTATAAACTGATCAAAAGATTTTTGTGAAACGGGACAAGTACACAGTACAAAGTCTAACCGTAAAAAGGCATCCTGAACTGGTGAAGTTTTTTCTTAAACTTCAGAAAGAGTTCAATTACTGAAGGAAGCTCAGGTATTACTTCCTTACTTCATCAACAATCATTTGAAGTAATTACAAACAGAATTGCTGTTGATTCTGGTAAGTTTACGGTGACATTCCGGTAAGTTTACGGTGACATTCCGGTAACAGTCTGGTGAAGTTTCAGTGAAATTCTGGTGAGTTCAAAACATAGTTTTGGCACAGTTAAGTAACGGAAAGATTATCTAGCTGTAAGCAAACACAGTAGTGTAAAGTTTGAAGTAAATCAGTTCAGAATTTGAAGCTTGAAGGAAACGTGAAGCTTTCTGTAAAGTGAATTTTTAGTTATTCACTAAATACAGTTATAAAGTTTTTCAGTTTCAGAAGGTTGCTAAGCTACTAATGATTATAGAGGTGTTCTAATATCACTCTAGCTTAGTTCTAGTTGAGGCGTGGCAATTTTCCGCAGTCTTGTTAGTGAACAAGCTTTTGTCACGACATCAACAAGTGGTATCAGAGCAAAAAAGGTTTCACAGAAGTAGAAACGGAAGTAAAGATACAAGAGAATTTGAAGAACTTTCACAAGAAAGGTGAAAGCTGAAGTGATCAACAACAAACGGCATCAAGAAACGTTTCGAAATAATTCTCAAGGGTAAAGGTTTGTAAAAGGTAGAACCTTTTAACTGTTGGTGTAATTTGCAAGCCTACACATTTGGCTCAAAGGATACATCAAAGGATACACATACATGAAGAAGCATAGGAACATATGCTAATGGTTAATTACCACTTTACCTCATTGTAAAAGTCAATTTCACTTAAAATCTTTTTGTAATCACCTACCGCAATGAGTCGTGGAAAAGTAGCTCATTTGATTGAAGGAATATCTCCAAGCTTTTAGGAGCTTGATCATAGGGAGCCAAAATTTGAATTTGAATTCAAATCCCCACTCACTTCATATAAAAAGTGAACTTGAAAAGTCGCGGTAAAAGAGAGATCATTCCCGAGCCTCATTCTACTAAGTTTGAGTGTGTGTGTGTGAGGACTATACCATAGCCTACACCTCTCTACACCATTAGGCAATGCTATTCATGCCAATGGGATTGTATACAAGTGTTAATTAATAGATACATTTACATCATTAATCTCTGAGTTCTCTGTTAGTCTACTCAAAAGTCTGTCAACTTATCAAGGGCATATCTCGGTCAATTCTCCACAAAATCAAGTGATTCAAAGCTTGTTGGATTCAGCTCAAAGTCATCTACATGCTATCAAAGTCTGAAGTAATTCTATTCAGCCATTTCAGAGAAATCTGCGTCGAGGTCAACTCTGGTCAATTTCTGCTAGAGTCCTAAAAAGTCGGGGGTATAGCTAAACGTGCTAAATTGATTTCTCTTAGCATAGTTTATCTTTTTACATAATTCCACTTGAAAATGGTAGCTTACTAAGCTAATTAAATACCCCTAGAAGGAATTTTATCAATTTCTACTCTGCTAGTCACATTGAGTAAAACATTCAGCAGGTGTCAAGACATAAATAGAAGGTTTTCTTGAGTTTGTGAACTTCAAAGTTATCTGTTTTGGTTCAATCTTTACACACATCACTTCCACAGTACATAGGCCATTTTTTGGTGTTATTGGAAAGTTAAGAAGGTCTACTTATCAAGTCTGAAGCAAAAGAGGGCTGGTACAAAGCAGGTTTAGCGGTACCTACTCAGTCTCTTGGAACATCCATCCATCTATCCCAACAATAGTATCAGAGCAATAGAGGTAAAATGGGAGATGGTTTTCCTTAATTTATTGACAAATTGGATAGTAACAACTATCAAGCTTGGTCTCTAAGGATGAAGACCTACTTACAAGGAAGGAGTCTCTATGGATACATCTCAGGAGATGAGGAATTGCCCTCATTCAAAGCAAGAGGATTACCAGCCAAGGAAGAACAAGAAAAGCTCAACACATGGTGTGCTAAGGATGCATTGGCAAGGTCATATTTATGCAACTCTATCTCTGACTTTCTTTTGCCACATATCAGAAATTGTAAGACATCCCAAGAAACTTGGGAAACCTTGTCATCATATTTTTCCTCCAGTACAAGGGCTAGGAAAAATCAGTTGTGGATTGAATTCACAACACTAAGGAAGCAACCTAAGCAAGTTGTTTCAGAATTTGTGACCAAGATCAAAGATGTTGCAGATCAGTTAGCAAGCATAGGAGAAGAGATTGAAGAAGAACAAATTGTAAGGCAAGTGATCAATGGAATCAAGGCTGATGACAAATGGGAAAGCTTCACCACTGCAATGGATCTCTACATGGACATACACACTCCAGATCTTACAACTCTCATGGGAAAACTATTTACACATGAAGCAAAGCTCACAAAAAATGGAGATACATCCAAAGGTAATAACTCTTTTTCCCTATACACTGATAAGAAGTCTAAGGATAAAGGCAAGAGCAAGAAGATGGAAGATGAAGGCTCTACCTCCCAAGCCAACTATGCAGGGAGAGGTAGATCTTCAAGAAGAAGGGGCAGAGGAGGTAAGCAACGTAGGGGGAGACCCTATAACTTACCACCATGCAACATTTGTGGTTTATCAAATCATACTACAGATGAGTGTTTTAGGAATTACAAAAATCAGATAGGAAGAGGCTACCAAAGAGGTGGATACTCATAGTCAAGAGGAAGGTTCAACCATCACCAAGGCCACAACAACAATTACAACAACAATTACAACAACAATTACAATGGCAACTACCAAGGAGGATACAAAACTAGAAAGGACTACAATAACTACACAGAGGAGCAGGATGACTCTCTTTTGATCATGAACATGAATTCAAAGTCAGGTACAAATGATGACCTCCTATTCTATATTGATTCAGGGTGCTCAAATCATGTGGCTGGCAATGTGGCACTACTCTCTGATCTTGAGGAACCAAAAGGTAAACATCAAGTCCAAATAGGTGATGATACAAAGCATTCAGTAGTTAAAGTTGGAAATTTTAAGACTTGTGATGGTAATCAGAATTTGTTGAGCAGGGTACTCTATGTACCAACCATTACCAAAAATTTGATGAGTGTTGGTCAGATTGTGGAGAAAGGTTTGCAAGTCAAATTCAATCAATATGGAGCATATGTGGAGGACCCAAGACATGGGTTCAAGAGGATTGCTAAAGGAGAAAAATCAGGTAGACTTTTTACTTTTGAGTTGGAGGATACAAAGAATATTGCACTATACAGTTATAAAGATCAAACACTTTCAGAGCTTGAGATTTGGCACAAAAGGTTAGGGCACATAGGAGAAAGAACCTTGAAACAAATGTGCAGGGACCAATGTGTGCTTGGGATACCTAATGTATCCAAGCAACATATGATCTACAAGTGTGGTGCTTATCAATTTGGTAAGTCTCACAGGTTACCCTTCTCCAAGAAAGGATATATGCATGAAGACTATCTAGAGCTTGTACACATAGATGTTTGGGGACCTAGCAAAGACCCCTCAGTCTCTGGATCAAGGTACTATGTGTCTTTCATTGATGATTATAGCAGATGGACTGTATCATACTTCATGAAGCACAAGGATGAGGTATTTAGTTGTTTTAAGAAATATCTTGCATTAGTTGAAAATCAGACAGGAAGGAATTTAAAGAGGCTAAGGTCAGATGGAGGAGGTGAGTACTTCTCCAATGAATTTGAAGACTTCTTGCAGGACAGAGGCATCAAAAGAGAAATAACCACAAGGTATTCTCTTGAACAGAATGGGGTAGCTGAGAGAAGAAATAGGTTAATTGTTGAGATAGCTAGATCTATGCTTAATGAGAAGAAGTTACCTAACTATCTTTGGGCAGAGAGTGTTTCTACTGCCACTTACCTCATAAACAGGTTACCATCTAAGTCACTTGATGGTATGACACCCTATGAAGCATGGCATGGTAAGAGACCATCATTAGATCACTGCAAAATATTTGGATGTGTAGCATATGTGCACATTCATTCTCAGATAAGAGATTAGCTAGACCCAAAGGCTGAAAAATGCATTTTCATTGGGTATGATTTAAATAAAAAAGGTTACAGGTTTTATAATCCTACCAATAAGGGATTTATGGTAAGCAGAGATGTGATCTTTGATGAAAATGATTCTTGGTATGAGAATGAATGTAGGAAGGTCAAACTACCCTATGATTCGGAAGAGGAATTTCCAAAACTTGCAAAGGAGGAACCTACTCAGAATGAAGATTCAAGTTCAGATGATGAAGACACTATCAACCTTGAAGAATTCAAAGCATGGAAGTCCAAGGGCAAAATGAAGATGAAGAAGCTTGAAGACATACCTGAATCATCAACTCAATCAATCAGAAAATCTCAAAGAGAAAGCAAGAAACCTATCAGATATGGGTATGATACATCTCTTGTTACTAAACATTCAGTTTATCTTGCCAAAGATTTGTCAAATGAAGAACTAGGTTCATATGAAGAAGCAATAACCAAATAAGAATGGAAAGAAGCTATGGATGAGGAGATTGATGCTCTCAAGGAGAGTGACACATGGGAGTTAGTACCCAAGAAGGATTCTATGAAGGTAATAGGATCCAGATGGATCTATAAGTTGAAAAGAAATTCTGATGGAAAAATTAATAGGTACAAAGCCAAATTGGTAGCCAAGGGTTTTGCACAAACCCAAGGCATTGACTATGAAGAGACATTTTCTCCTGTGGCCAAGATGCCAACAATCAGAGTGTTGGTAAGTGTGGCTGCATCAAAGAATTGGAACATGTACTAATTGGAAGTCAAGAATGCTTTCTTGAATGGATGGATTTCGGAAGAAGTTTATATGATACAACCTCCTGGCTATGAGGACCCTAAGAAGGTAACTCATGTTTGCAAATTAAAGAAGGATTTATATGGATTGAAGCAGGCACCTAGGGCATGGAATTACAGGTTAACCACATGCCTCCAAGACCAAGGTTTTGTCATGAGCAGGGCTGACACTTCTCTGTTCATTAAGAGAAGTAATTCAGAGGTAATCTATCTCTGTGTTTATGTTGATGACATCATCATTACAGGTAATGATGTCAATGGAATCAGGTATATCAAAAACCAGATGATGAAGGAGTTCAAGATCAATGATCTTGGTTTATTGAAGTATTTTCTAGGGCTTGAATTAGTTTACACTAATTCAGGGATATACATTACTCAGAAAAAGTATGTACAAGATATGTTGAAGAAGTTTCACTTGCAGGATGCTAAAGTAGCAAGCACTCCAATGGAGGTGAACCTAAAGCTAAGTGCCCATGAAGGTGATGAAGTCAAAGACATTACAGGTTATCAAAGTATGGTGGGTAGCTTGAACTATGCTACTCTTACAAGAATTGATATTGCATATGGAGTAAGTGTGCTAAGTCAATTTATGCACAAGCCAAGGATACCTCACTTAGAGGTTGCCAAGAGAATCTTGAAGTATCTCAAGGGTACACAAAACCATGGTTTGTATTTCCCTTACACTTCAGATATTGATATCAAAGTTTATTCAGATGCAGATTGGGCAGGATGCAAGGATGATAGGAGAAGCACTTCTAGATATATTTCTTTTGCAGGTGACAAACCAATTTCATGGTCTTCAAAGAAGCAACCTATTGTTGCTTTGTCTTCCACAAAGGCAGAGTATAGAGGACTAGCTAATGCCACACAAGAAGCAATTTTGACTAAGCTTTTGTATACAGAATTGGGTTTATATACTAGGTCACCAATTATCTTTGGAGATAATACAAGTTCTCTTCACCTTGCAGCTAATCCTATCTATCATGCTAGGACCAAACACATAGAGGTTCATTACCATTATGTGAGAGAGAAGTTGATAAGCAAGGAGATTCAACTTACCTATGTATCAACCAACATGCAATGTGCAAATTTGTTGACTAAAGCTTTGGATGGAACAAAACTTTGCAGGTTCAAATCCATGATTGGATTGCAGGATATACTTGAAGATTGAAGATGAAGACTTAAGCCAAAATGTTTGGCTTGAGGGGGAGTTGGTGTAATTTGCAAGCCTACACATTTGGCTCAAAGGATACATCAAAGGATACACATACATGAAGAAGCATAGGAACATATGCTAGTGGTTAATTACCACTTTACCTCATTGTAAAAGTCAATTTGACTTAGAATCTTTTTGTAATCACCTACCACAATGAGTCCTGAAAAAGTAGCTCATTTGATTGAAGGAATATCTCCAAGCTTTTAGGAGCTTGATCATAGGGAGCCAAAATTTGAATTTGAATTCAAATCCCTACTCACTTCATATAAAAAGTGAACTTGAAAAGTTGTGGTAAAAGAGAGATCATTCGCGAGCCTCATTCTACTGATTTTGAGTGTGTTTGAGGACTATACCATAGCCTACACCTCTTTACACCATTAGGCAATGTTATTCATGCCAATGGGATTGTATAAAGTGTTAATTAATAGATACATTTACATCATTAATCTCTGAGTTCTCTGTTAGTCTACTCAAAAGTCTGTCAACTTATCAAGGGCATATCTCGGTCAATTCTCCACCAAATCAAGTGATTCAAAGCTTGTTGGATTCAACTCAAAGTCATCTACATGCTATCAAAGTTTTAAGTAATTCTATTCAGCTATTTCAGAGTAATCTGCGTCGAGGTGAACTCTGGTCAATTTCTGCTATAGTCCTAGAAAGTCGGGGGTATAGCTAAACTTGCTAAATTGATTTGTCTTAGCATAGTTTATCTTTTTACATAATTCCACTTGAAAATGGTAGCTTACTAAGCTAATTAAATACCCCTAGAAGGAATTTTATCAATTTCTACTCTGCTGGTCACACTGAGTAAAACATTCAGATGGTATCAAGACATAAATAGAAGGTTTTCTTGAGTTTGTGAACTCAAAGTTATCTGTTTTGGTTCAATCTTTACACACATCACTTCCAAAGTACATAGGCCATTTTTTGGTGTTATTGGAAAGTTAAGAAGGTCTACTTATCAAGTCTAAAGCAAAAGAGGGCTGGTACAAAGCAGGTTTAGCAGTACCTACTCAGTCTCTTGGAGCATCCATCCATCTATCCCAACATTAACAATTACACTCACCGAAAGTAACAGAAACAAAAAGATTATGGCAGATCATATCTCTATTGAAAAATTGGACAGAGATAATTATCCCGCATGGGTAATGTGCATGGAAGCCTTACTTATGAGTAAGGACTTAATGATATATGTGATAGGAGAAGAAAAGAAGCCAAATTTGGAAGACGACAGTCAACCGAAGAAAGAAGAGTTAGAAGCCTTGAAGCTGTGGCAGATGAAAGATGCAACGGCAAGAGCTTATATCTACAATACAGTTACAGATCATCTACTACCACATATTAGATGTCTAGAGAAAGCAGAAGATATATGGAGTGCTTTGGAAGATCATTTCCAAAATACGACGAAAGCTAGAAAGGCTAGCTTATGGTCAGAGTTTACAACGTTCAAGAAAAACCAAAGTCAAAGCATTAGTGATTATGTCACTAAGATGAAAGACTTGGTAGATAGTCTTGGATCGATTAATGAAGATATTGAAGATCACAGGTTAATAGCACAAGTGCTTGCAGGTTTGAGAGGAGATGAAAGGTGGAAACCTTTTGTACTCTCAATTGAACTTTCTTTAAATCATTTTGTACCAGATTTTAATAAGTTGCTTGGACTAATGTTAAAGTTTGAGCAAGATTTGAAGACAGATGGAAAAAAAGGACATAGTTCTGCTATGTATGCAAAGAATAAGAAGAAAGGTGATAAAGGTAAAGAAAAAGATGAAGAAGAAGTGACTGCTTAAGCAAATTATCCAAGAGGAAGAGATAACGTCAGAAAAAGGGGTAAAGGAAGAGGTAATCAGACTAACAACAAGAAGACTTGTTGGATCTGTGGATTAAGCAATCATTTGGCTCATGATTGCTGGCATAATTCTCAAGGATCAAGTCAAAATCAGAACAATAACAGTAGAGGCAGAAGCGGAAGATATCAAAGAGGTAGACAAAGCCAAAGAGGCGGATATGGTAGAGGTGGAGCAAGAAGTTGGGGACATAATCAGTCTCACAGCACTACCTACTACAACTATGCGAATGATATGCAGAATGACAGTCATACAACGTTGATGATGAACTCGATAAGTGTGTCAGAAAACGAAGACCTCAAGGTATTCTATATTGACTCTGGTTATTCAAATCATTTATCAGGAAATATAGAATTGTTATCAGAACTTGAAGGAGATATTTCAAATCATACAGTACAGACAAGTGATAACACAAAACATAATGTAAGGTCAATTGGAAAAGTAAAGTGTAAGAATGGAGCTAACCTACTAACAAATGTTTTGTATGTTCCAACAATCCCGAAAAATCTGATCAGTGTGGGTCAGATAGTAGAAAAAGGTTTTCAAGTCAGGTCTACAAATGAAGGAGTATTTGTTGAAGATCCAGAGAATGGATACAATCAGATTGTCCATGGTAAAAAGGAAGGTAGAATTTTTACTCTGAAAGTACAAGGGAATGTTGGTCAAGCCTTGATCACACATGGTGATGAGGTATTCATAGAGTTAGACCTCTGGCATAAGAGGTTAGGACATTTTAATGAAACAGGAATCAAAACTATGGTGGAGAAACAATCCGTGAGAGGATTACCAAATATGAAGAATCAACATATGATTCACAAGTGTGAAGCCTGTCAGATGGGAAAAGCCCATAGGTTACCATTTCATAAGAAAGGGTACAAACACGATGGTGTGTTAGAGCTCATACATCTAGATGTATGGGGACCAACCAAAAAGAAGGATCTATCAGCGGCTCAAGGTATTATGTTCTTTTTATTGATGATGCAACAAGATGGATAACTCTTTATGTTTTGAAAGAGAAGTCAGAAGTATTTGAAGCTTTCAGGCATTTTCATGCATATGCTGAAAGACTTACAAGATAGAAACTCAAAAGACTAAGGTCTGATGCAGGAGGAGAATATTTTTCTTGAGAGTTCAATGATTATCTGTGAAATGCAGGTATCAAAAGAGAAATAACTTGCAGGTATACACCGCAACAAAATGGAGTAGCAGAAAGAAGAAACCGAACTCTAGTTGACTTTGCAAGAGTAATGCTAAAGGAGAAGAATTGTCCAAATTATCTTTGGGCTGAGGCTGTAAATACAGCTACATATCTGATAAATAGATTACCATGTACAACTTTAAATGGGATGACCCCTTATGAAGCTTGGTGGGGTAAGAAACCAACACTTGATCATTGTAAAGTGTTTGGATCCGTTGCTTATGCTTATGTACCATCACAACTCAGACATAAGCTTGAACCAAAAGCTGAAAAATTTGTGTTCATCAGATATGATGAAAAGCAGATGGGTTATAGGTTATGGAGTCCTTTAACCAAACAATTTATTGTTTCCAGAGATGTGACATTTGGTGAAGGAAAGAGCTGGTATACTCATAAAGAGCATAGTGTTGAAACACTTGAAGAAGAGATAAGAAGAAAAGAAAAAGGAAAATCACATATGCACGTAAATGGAGATGAAGATCATATGCACACAAGTATGTCCAGGATCGGATCAGGTATGAGAAACGAAGATGGACCAAGATTTGATAAAGATGTGTATTCAGATACACATGAAGAGTATGAGCTAAGAAGGTCAAATAGATTAAGGAAACAACCAACAAGGTATTCCTATGATACTTCTTATTTGACTCAGGAAAACTATGCTTACTTAGTAAAGGAAGATGAACAACCTCAGAATTACAATGAAGCAAAAGTTAAGAAACAATGGGAAGAAGCAATGAAGGAGGAGTTCAATGCGCTGGAAGAGAACAAGACTTGGGAACTTGTTTCCAAAATCAAATGGTAAGAAAGTGATTGGAAATAAATGGGTTTACAAAGTTAAGAAACTTGCAGATGGAAGGATAGCCAGATACAAAGCTAGACTGGTGGTCAAAGGCTATGCTTAGACACATGGCATAGATTATGATGAGACTTTTAGTCCGGTGGCAAAGATGTCAACCATAAAGACATTGATTGCTATAGCAGCATCAAAAGGATGGAAGCTAAGTCAGCTGGATATAAAGAATGCATTTTTGAATGGATATATATGAGATGAAGTCTACATGGAACAGCCTGAAGGGTTTGTAAGTTCCAGTTACCCAGATCATGTTTGCAGATTAAGAAGAGCTCTCTATGGATTGAAGCAATCTCCAAGAGCTTGGATTTACAGACTTGTGAAGTATCTCAACGACCTTGGATACCAAAGTTCAAAGGCTGATGCAAGTCTACTCGTTAAGAGAACAGATGAAGGTATGATCTACATTTGTATTTATGTAGATGACATAATAATCACAGGAACCTCAGATGAAGGAATCAAAGAGGTAAAGAGACTGCTTGAAAAAGAGTTCAAGATCAGTGATCTAGGAAAATTATCATATTTTCTTGGAATGGAAGTTACATATACCGATCATGGCATATATGTTTTGCAAGAAAGGTATCTCCTAAACTTATTGAAGAAGTTTAACATGGAGAATTGCAGCGAAGCTTCAACACCACTTGAAGTAAATCATAAACTCAGCAAATATGGTGGTGCAGAGTTTAAAGATATGAGGAAGTATCAGTCCTTAGTGGGAAGCTTGATTTATGCTACACTAACAAGATCGTATCTCAGTTATGCAGTGAGAGTTCTCTCACAATTCATGCATTGTCCGAAGGATCAACATTGGGTCGCATGACAAAGAGTTCTTAGATATATCAAAAGAACTATAAAGGAAGGATTATATTATCCTTATACGTCAGATATAAAGCTGAGAGCATACAGTGACTCAGACTGGGAAGGAAGTCAAGATGACAGAAGGTCAACACATGGGTATATGATATACCTAGGAGATAAGCTTGTAAGCCGGTGTTCAAAGAAGCAACACACAGTGGCTTTATCGTCAACAGAAGCAGAATATAAAGGACTTGTGGAGGCAGTGAAAGAAGTGATATGGATGCATACCTTGCTCAAAAGCATGGTTATTGATCAAGGTATACCTATCATACATGGAGATAATATGAGCTCATTGTATCTTGCAGCAAATCCAGTATTTCATGCAAGAACAAAACACATAGAGATTCAATATCATTTCCTGAGGGAAAAGGTAATGGAGAAGGAGATTGAATTAGTATTCACTCCTACCAAAGATCAGATAGCAGATATTCTCACAAAGAGCTTAGATGGAGTAAAGACAAGAAAATTCAAAGAAATGGCAGGTATAAAAGAAAAGAAGAATATATGGAGGATCAGAGAATGCAAATTAGTGATTGAGGGGGAGCTGTTGAAGAATCACTCACAAATTTGACATACAAACAGACATAAAGATGAAGAAAGACAAAGAGAAGCAGAAACAAAACATTCAAAAAATCAAGCCTTATTGAAGGGACAAATTCACGCCTGTAATATATGGTGTAGAAACTTCTAGAATTACGAGTTTGAATCTCGGATCAAAATTTATATAAGAGAGAGCATAGAACCAGAATAGATAGGTGAGAATAGGTGAGGTGAGAAGAGAAGAGTCCGTAAGAGACAAGGATAGTGATATAGAAGAGGCCAAAGATTGTGTATGTAGAGATGAATAGTAAAACCTGAACTGTCGGGTATTCATCTGAGAGAGATGGTAAGGAATAACTACTCAGAGTATGAGAGTTTTTAGCTTGAAACGAGGTAGAGGGAAAGAAGAGAATATTGTTATAGAATTGTAGATGTAAGTGAAGGAATTTGATGTGATCTAGATTCCATGGAAAATATTTGTAACTTTTGTGGAAGAAAGAAGGTGTGATCAAGGGTTGACAAGTTGCTAAAGGAGACGAGATTGAATTAATGGTAACTTCTCTATATCACTTCCACTCGAGAGGGGGTAAGGAGACATCACTCTTACAACATATCCTTCCGTCCAGGTGCACCCTTCAGGGTATATGGCCAAACTTATTATGCGTTGCAATACACTACCCATACACACAAGAGGACCATTAGTTACACAAATATTATGTTTGCACAATATAACCCATCAAGTATGTTTATTTTCAACAAAAAAATCACTTTTGGATCAATCTAAAACCTAATACCTTGTGATCTATATGCCACAAGATTCGTAGGAAGGATACTTATCAATTTTGAAGGATGTGGTAAGCTCTTGTTTTGAACATCAAATATTTTAGTACTCGTGATGTTGTCATGGTAGTATTTTGTCGTCCTTTCTTATGGTGTTTTCTAGGGTATTGATGATACTATTACTCATCTAGTCATACACTTTTTGAATAGA
>CM035407.1:195662604-195670104 GCA_020310875.1 Ceratopteris richardii | reverse complement strand
GAGTCATATTGTGTCTTTCTGTTGTGTTTGATTATCTGTATCTGTGCGTTACAGATTGAGTTACGGTAATGTTTACATTAAGTGAAGTATTGAATCGCTGTTCTGTAAGTTGTTTACTGTAAGTCTATGTTACGGTAGCATTCACCTTGTACGCCGGTTACTCAGAAGTCTTAATCTGTGTATGAGTCGATACTCTGTGAGTGAGCGAATTAGATTAGTAAGTCTGTAAGGAACGAGTCTCAGTTTTCTGTTAGTAAGTTTGATTAGCAGAGTTGATGAACAAACTATCATGTGAAGTGATTATTTGGGAAAATCAAGTATAGGGCCTCTGATTAACAGACCCCTTCCACTCCCAAGAACCCGAATAGAGTTTAAACGCGTTTTGACGGCAAACTCGCGTTTAACACTGGCACCGTCTGTGGGAAAGTGGCACCAGAATGTTGCATATTAGTTGTGGGAAAGTGGCAATAGATTGTTGCAAAGGAATTATCGGAAAGTGGCAACAGAGTGTTGCACAGTGATTGTGGGAAGGTAATCAAAGATTGTGAATCGATAGTAAAATTGAGTAGTACGCAAAGTGTAGCAAAGGTGCTATATGCCGGTTACTCGGTCCGACGAGTCGTATCCGAAGTACAGACAGCCTTGGGTGGTACCAAATTTGCGAAAGACACCCCCAGGAGGAAGAAGCGCAGATCGGTTAAGTCTGGTCATCGAAGAAGCGAAGCATATTAGTAGTGATTCCGGTAGCTTTCCGGTGGAACATACTACAATTCCGGTAAATTCTGGTGAAATCTCGGTGCAGTCTGCACCAGAGACAGTAACTTCGGAGTCCACAAGAACACAGTGTGCAGTTGATCCGACACCATCTGGTCAAGATTTAAATCTTTCTACGGATAGAGGTGTGTTATCCAGAGAGGTCATTGAAGGTGAAAGAATACCCTGGATTGGGGGAAGTTCCACTAATTTCGGTGGTAGTTCGGTCTTGGTTGCAGAAAATTTACGATTTTCCGGTGACAGTGTTATACTTCCCGGTGAATCTTCATTCCGGACACCACTGTTCGGAGCAAGTTTGCCTACGTTTGATACCGCAGAAGAGGATAAGCTATTCGAATTAGAAATTCGTAAGAGGTTAAGCGCTATTTTCGAACCGGAAGGAGAGCAATCTAATCATACAAACTCTGAAGAACCGGAAGCACATCCTCAGAACTCAGGAAATAGTAACAGTACCAACATGAGTGGGCAACAACAACAACAACAACAACAACAACAACAACAACAGCAACAACTACTTCCACCTTGTCCGGTTCCAACAGGAGTCATCTACACAAAATTCGGTGGATTTCCAGGTGATGATCCTGATGCTCATGTACATACCTTTGAAATTAGTTATGCAGTACTTAATCATCCACCCGATCCGGCATACAAGGCCATAGTATTCCAGTCAATACTAGTTAATGAAGCCGCCAGGTGGCTTTACAGAATATGATATCAACCATTTCGGCACCTATGAAGTGGTAAGGGATGCGTTTTTGCAGAGATTCCGGCTAAAGAAGAATCCTGCCGAAATTTTCGATTACGTGTAGAACAATAGACAGAAGTTGAATCAAACAGTACAGGAATATGCCACCCTATTCAGAACTCATTTGAGACAACTACCTCCGGCACATGCTAATTTAACGGATGATGTCATCACTCAGTGGTTTATTAATGGGTTAACTCCGCAGCTCAAACAGATTATGATCATCCGTTGTGTGGGAGCTATGACATTAGATGCAGTTATTGCAATGGCTTTGCAGGTCGAGCATAAGGTTGGAGGCTTTACCGAAGATTTGGAGTGGTTAAAAGCCAGTAAAAGTGTTGCAGAGGATCCGGCTAGACAAATGTACTGAACTAAGTGCAAGAATCCAGGGCATACCAGTGTCACATGTGCCCTTAATCAGATGTATTGCGCTATCTGCAGTACAACCGGACATTCCACCAAAAATTGTGCTTATAAAGCCAAAGTGCACGGACCAGCAACCGTAAATGCTATTATACAAGAACCTGGGCAGCCAGCCACTCATTATGTACCCCCACAGATGAGAAATAATCAGCAGCAAGGATACAGAAATTATCGAGGACCGCAAAATACAAATTACAATACAAATCACTGGCAAACAGGAACATCATAGGAAGGTAATTCTTTGCCACCCCCTCGCTATCATTTTTGTAGTGAGTTAGGCCACATACGCAGATTTTGTAAAGATGCAACTGAATATGATCAAAGGAAGAAAGAGCATCAAAACCCTATGACCAATATGGTATATATTTCACCAATAGAAACTTAGACCGCAGTGATTCAAACAAGATCTGGTAAGCAATTACAACCAACAGCAGAAGTGTTTGAACCTGGCATCCATGAACAACAGAGAATGTATGACAAAGCTAGTCAATGGACCACCACAGAGCCTACAATGTTTCCAGATCCCATTCCAGTAACCCAAGTTCCGCTGCCAAAGGAAGGATCGCAGGAACAAGATTCTACCACTATAACAGGCGCATCATCTTTAGAATCGGTGAAAAGTACAATTCAAGCAGATCAAGCATGGGAAATTTTATCTAAGGCATCCATTACTCTCCCTCTTGGACAGTTACTTGCACTAGTATCGGGAGTTCGGCAACAAATCCAACAACAGCTCAGTCCTGGATCTTCCTGCATCCCAGCGACAGCCACGGTACAACCGGAAGCTGATTCTACGGTGGATCATTCGGTCCCCTTGATTACGGTATGGTACAAAAATCACAAAATTACTCAAGTACTAATTGATGGTGGGTCTGGTGTAAACATAGCTACTATAGCACTTTGTAAAAAGTTGGGATGGACACAAATCGAGCCTGTTCAATTTTTCGTTAGGATGGCCGATTAATCTCGAGTTCATCCAGTAGGACTCGTACGGAATGTCCCGATAACCTTGCAGGGTACAACGTTTAAGATGACCTTTGTCGTCTTAGAATTACCGGAGTAGTCTTGATTATAATCTTCTTTTCGGCCGACCCTGGTTGAAACAGGCTAAGGTTATACAGGATTGGTCAGCACAGGAACTTACTTTTAAGGACAATCACCGTAAATATGTTGTTAAACTTGATGCCATTCAGCCTTGTGAACTCCATGCCACGCCATATGTAGCAGAGCCAGTCCACATGTTGGATGGTTTATCTGACGATGAAGAAGAAGCATTTTTAAGGAACAATGAAGATCTGATTTCCTTAGGTACTGTAGATCTGCAATTTATTGTAGATAACTGGAGTCCGGTAGCCTGTACGGTGGTGCCTGTGATCGAAGAAGTGGAGACAGAAGATATTGATGCTATGAATGAAAACGTTCTTCAACATCTTTTATAGTCAGCTGAAAATCCATGCAAACCTCGTCAATTCTATGTTCCCGAAGATCAATTAATCACCTATAATTTGGGAGATGAAGTAAATCCACGACCTGTCAAGATAAAGGAAGGATTGTTTGAAGTATTTCAAGCAGATTTGATCCAACTTATTTGTGAATTCTCTGATGTTTTTGCATGGGATTATCGTGATATGAAAGGTCTGGACCCTCGCATCTATCAACATAGGGTCGTACTCAAACATGAAGCAAAGCCGATTAAACAACCCAACTACCGTATGAACCCTAACTATGCAGCACAGGTCAAAGCAGAACTTGATCGCCTATTGAAGGTAAGATTCATTGTACCTATTGAGCATGCTGAATGGATCTCCCCGATCGTGATTGTACCAAAGAAAAACAAGCAGCTCCGAATATGTGTCGATTACCAGAAATTGAATGCAGCCACCGTACCTGATCCATTTCCTCTTCCATTTCTTGACACCATGCTGGACAGAGTGGCTGGACATGAGATGTACTCATTTCTCGATGGTTATAGTGGTTATAACCAGGTCCGAATGGCTGAGCAAGATATACCAAAAACAACATTTATTATGAATTGGGGTGTTTTTGCTTGCACAGTCATGTGGTTTAGATTAAGAAATGATCCCTAGCACCTTTCAGCGATGTATGCAGGAAATCTTCTCACCCTATCTTACTTCTTTTATGCAAGTATATCTAGATGATTTCTCTTTATTCGGTAAGATGGTTGCACACCTGTATCATTTACGGTGTTGCTTTGAAAAATGCCGAGAATACTGACTCTGTTTGAACCCCACCAAATCTGTCTTTGCAGTTTCTTGTGGTAAACTCCTTGGCCACATTGTATCTGCACAGGGCATACAAGTTGATCCAGACAAAATTGCAGCCGTGTTAGAAGCACCTGTACCTACTACATCGAAAGAAGTCATGCGATTCATGGGTCAAGTCAGGTGGCATGGTCGACATTTACGGTGGCTTGCCCATTTGGCAATACCCTTGAATCAGCTTATCACTAGTACTCCTCGACAGTTTGATTAGACACCGGAATGTCAAACTGCATTTGATCGTCTAAAAGTTTTATTAATGCAGGTTCCAATTCTACAACCTCCTGATTGGGAATGCCCATTTCATGTTTTTGTAGATGCATCAGATATAGCCATTGGAAGTGTTTTAATGCAACAAACTGATAAGTGGTTTAGGCATGTCTATTATGCAAGTCGAAGGCTTGCTCCTGCTGAAAAGAATTATTCAGTAACTAAAAGAGAATGTCTTGGTTTAGTGTATTCTGTAAAGAAATTCCGGCATTATTTACTAGGCCGAAAGTTCGTCTTTCATGTAGATCATGCTGCGATGGTATATCTGGTTCGATAGCAGCATTTAGGTGGCCGCTTGGCACGTTGGGTTCTATTGTTACAAGAATTTGATTATGAAGTAATTCATCGACCCGGCACTACACATGCATTAGCAGATTTTCTCTCTCAATTAGATTCCGGTGAAGCTCCGGTCGGTGTTGATGACACCACACCAGCTATTTATGTTACTGAAACGACTAGTGATGAATCTACACAACCTCCTGTGACACCTACTTACTATGATCAGTTATTAACCTTTCTTACTAATGGATATCTTCCTTCTCAAACTTCTCCTGCAATGCGCCGGAAAATTGCAGTTTACAGTCGCAGATTCCAGTTGATTGTCGGACAATTGTATTATATGGATCACACTGGGATTTTACTTCGTTGTATTCCTCCACATGAAGTAAACTCAATAATCGCTCTGGCACATTCCATACCCTCCGGTGGACATTTTGCAGCAGATTTAACACACCGAAAAATTCTACAAAGTGGGCTCTGGTGGCCTACTATGTACAGAGATGTATCTCAATTTGTGCAGCAATGTGACAATTGTCAGCAATCTGGACAGCCTTTACAACGCCATTTCTTTCCTCTGTAGCCTGTCTTACCTTTAGAACCTTTTCAAAAATGGGGTCTTGACTTTATTGGACCAATCACACCTCCAGCAATCCTTAGCAACATTAGATATATTCTGACATGCACAGATTATGCTACCAGATGGGCAGAAGCTTGGGCTTTACGGTCCGCCACAGCTGTTTCGGTGGCAAAATGTCTAATGAAGGATGTATTCCCACGTTATGGATTACCTTTGGAACTTGTCACAAATCAAGGGACCCACTTTATCAACAGTTTAATGCGAGTGCTCACACACATTTTTCAGATTCTGCATAAATTCAGTTCACCATATTATCCTCGTGCTAATGGCTTAGCTGAGAGTACAAACAAAATGTTGTTGACTATGCTTCGAAAATTGATAGTGGAATCACCAGAAAGATGGGATCAGTTACTACCCGCAGTATTATGGACATACCGAACTACTTACAAAGTTGCCACCGGACTGACTCCTTTCAAACTTGCATATGGAATGGAGGCAATTGCACCAATGGAACTTGTAGTACCAAGCTTACGTGTGGCCATCTCTCAGAAATTGTTACCTGAAGAATCTTTACCATTTCGGTTGGACACACTCAAAGAATTAGATGAGCATCGCTGAGTTTTCTGACTCTTCAAGAAGTGCAGTTGAGGCAAACTCGTACACATGATCAGTATCTTAAAACTCCAGTTTTTATGGTAGGACAACTTGTGCTGTTTTATAATGCAAAATCAAATTGTTCTGTTGGAAAATTCAAATTACGATGGTTTGTTCCTTACCGGATTACTGAACAAGTGGGCCCAGCTACTTTTTGGTTAACTACTTTGAACGGAATTCCTCGTCCGAAAGTGATAAATGGTTCAAAGTTGCGGCCGTATCATCAAGCGCCTGATTCGCACTGAAGTGTTTTGCGGTTGCCCGCGTATTTTTTTCTTTTTCTCTTTTCTTTTCTTTTTTCTTTTTTGGTTTTGCTTGTTAGTTGAATAAAAACCATAAACTCCTCGTTTTGCTACATAATCATAAAACTCCTCGTTTGGATACATAATCATGAATTATCGTCGCCTTTTGTTATTGATTCCGCTCATGCATGCACACCGTAGTTATGAGGTTATCATCTCAACATCGCGTGATGATTAAACAATTTCTATCGCTTCCCGCTGCCAAGTATCTACTTAACCTTTTCCATTCCATTGTTAATTGCTATTGTGTCTGCGTGCTTTGTGTACTTTGTGTTTCTTGTAATCCCTGTGTCTGCTTGCTATTCGTGTCTGCATCATGGAAGCTCTGGCAAATTTTGCTACATTCCGTGACGGACTCCCTGCAGATGTGGGTGAGTTCTTGCGTGTACGTGGGTTGTCCAATTTCGTTGAATTGCCTTGGCATTCAGTGGAATGTCACCCATTCTACGCCCAGATTATTGCTGCAATAGCTGCGACACTTGCTGGGGAGAAGAGTTGGCCAATTACTTCCTTACCATCTTGGGTAGTAATCACTCTACAGACTTTTGCTGATGCTTTCCAATTCTCTCTGGAAGGTCAAGAAAATGGCCCTAATCTGTTGATAGCTACAATGATCCAATTGTTTCCTAGATATTCTTCAAATGAATATGCCATCCTTTGTCGTCCTGAGCCTGAAAGAACAGCCCTATAATTTTTAGTAGCAATACTAAATTTGCAGAAACGTACATATGGGATATCTCACCCATTCTACTCAGCGATAGATATGGCTGCTAGAGAGCCTGTTAATTTTGCCTCGTATTATTTCCGGCGCATTCACCGTGAATGCGTTTCAGTAATTAAACAGGTTAACAAAGGAGATATGCCACGTTCTCGTCTCCCCCACATACTAAGTTTCCTGTTTCCGGTCCTTCAAGCAGTGCAACCACCACCCAGAGGTCCTGTTTTGTATCATGGAGAATCCGCGCAAATCCTAGAAGATGATGAAGAAGATGACGAAGAAATCTTCCAGCTACTCCACCGAGAACGCATCAGAATAAGTTCATCTGATAGTCAAGTACAAGGTTCGGCCGCAGGAAATGAAGCCGACAACAATGAAGAAGAAGGACATGAAGAAGAAACTTTCCACGACACAGCTACTTCGATGCATCATGATTCATCAGCTCAATCATCTCCAAACCAGCAAAAAGAGCATGATGG
>CM035407.1:195635104-195640104 GCA_020310875.1 Ceratopteris richardii | reverse complement strand
TTCCACTGTATTTGCTGAGTTTATGATTTACTTCAAGCGGTGTTGAAGCTTCTCTGCAATTTTCCATGTTGAACTTCTTCAGTAAGTTCAGGAGATACCTCTCTTGTGTGACATATACACCATGATCTGTGTATGTGACTTCCATTCCTAGAAAGTATGATAACTTTCCTAGGTCACTGATCTTGAATTCCTTTTCTAGCAGTTTCTTTACTTCTGTGATTCCTGCGTCTGAGGTTCCTGTAATTATTATGTCATCTACATAGATACAAATGTAGATCATTCCTTCTTCTGTTCTTTTGATGAGTAGACTTGCATCTGCCTTCGAACTTTGGTATCCAAGTTCGTTCAGATACTTCACGAGTCTGTAGTTCCAAGCTCTTGGAGCTTGCTTCAGTCCATAAAGAGCTTTTCTTAACCTGCAAACAAAGTTTGGGTATCTGGAACTTATAAACCCTTCCGGTTGTTCCATATAGACTTCATCTGATATATATCCATTCAGGAATGCATTCTTTATATCTAGCTGACTTAGCTTCCATCCTTTCGATGCTGCTATAGCAATCACTGTTCTTATGGTTGACATCTTTGCCACCGGACTGAACGTCTCGTCATAGTCTATGCCATGCGTCTGAGCATAGCCCTTGATAACCAGTCTCGCTTTATGTCTGGCTATCCTTCCATCTGCAAGCTTCTTTATTTTGAACACCCATTTATTTCCAATTACTTTCTTATCATTCGGTTTAGGAACAAGCTCCCATGTCTTGTTTTCTTCCAGTGCGGTGAATTCTTCTTCCATTGCTTCTTGCCATTGCTTCTTGCCTTTAGCTTCGTCATAGCTCTGAGGTTCCTCCTCTTCTTTAACCATATATGCATAATCTTGTTGCGTTATATACGATGTATCATACGAGTATCTTTCCGGTTGTCTTCTTACTCTGTTTGACCTTCTTAGCTCATATTCTTCGTGTGTGTCTGAGTACCCGTCTTCATCTTCGTTCCTTATACCTGTTCCGGTCCTGGACGTACTTGCCTCGTCTTCTTTGTTTACCTGAACAATTGATTTTCCTTTCTCTCTTCTTTTTATTTCTTCTTCAAATTCTTCAGCTGTATGACTCTGATCTGCATACCAGCTTTTCTGTTCATCAAATGTTACATCCCTGGAAACAGTAAAATGTTTGGTTAGAGGACTCCATAACCTGTAACCCATCTGTTTCTCATCATATCCGACGAATACATATTTCTCTGCTTTCGGTTCAAGCTTATGTCTCAGTTGAGACGGTACATAAGCATACGCTACTGATCCAAACACTTTGCAGTGATCAAGTGTTGGCTTCTTTCCCCACCAGGCTTCATAAGGGGTCATTCCTTCTAAGGCTGTACATGGTAACCTGTTTACCAAGTATGTAGCTGTATTTACGGCTTCAGCCCAAAGATAATCCGGGCAATTCTTTTCTTTTAGCATAGCCCGTGCAAACTCGACTAGAGTTGGGTTTCTCCTTTCGGCTACACCATTCTGTTGTGGTGTATATCTGCAGGTTATTTCTCTCTTGATACCTGCATTCCAAAGATAGTCATTGAATTCTCGGGAGAAGTATTCTCCCCCTCCATCGGACCTTAGTCTTTTAAGTTTTCGTCCGGTGAGTCTTTCGGCATATGCATGAAAATGCCTGAAAGCTCCGAACACTTCTGATTTCTCTTTCAGAACATAAAGAGTTATCCACCTTGTGGCATCATCAATGAATAAAACATAGTACCTTGATCCGCTGATTGATCCTTCTTTCGTCGGTCCCCATACATCTGTATGTATGAGTTCTAGCACACCATCATGTTTGAATCCTTTCTTCTGGAAAGGTAACCTGTGGGCTTTTCCCATTTGACAGGCTTCGCATTTGTGAATCATATGTTGGTTCTGTACGTTCGGTAATCCCAGTACAGACTGGTTCGCTATCATAGCTTTGATTCCTTTTTCGTGAAAATGACCTAATCTCTTGTGCCAGAGATCAAGTTCTGTAATTACCTTTTCATCATGCGTGAGCAGCGCTTGGCCAATGTTCCCTTGTACTCTTAACGTAAAGAGTCTCCCTTCTTTCTTACCAGAAACGATCTGATAATATCCGTTCTTGGGATCTTCTACAAATACTCCTTTGTTTGTAAATCTGACCTGAAAACCTTTTTCGACTATCTGTCCCACACTGATCAGATTTTTCGGTATTGTTGGAACATACAAAACATTGGTTAGCAAATCTGCTCCACTCTTGCATTTCACTTTTCCGATTGATTGTACTTTGTGTCTTGTATTGTCACCTGTTTGAACAGTGTGACTAGAACTACCTTTCTCTAGTTCTGACATTAGTTCTATATTTCCTGACAAATGATTAGAGCATCCAGAATCAATGTAAAATACCTTTAGGTCTTCATTTTCTGATGTGCTGATTGAGTTCATCATCAATGATGTATGACTCTCATTCTGTGTGTCATTTGCGTAGTTGTTGTAGGTGGTGTTGTAAGATTGGCTCTGTCCCCAACTTCTTACTCCACCTCTACCGTAGCCTCCTCTTTGACTTTGTCTTCCTCTTTGGAAGTTATTCTGATTTCTTCCGCTACTGCCTCTGCTATTATGGTTCTGGCTTTGATTTGATCCCTGTTGGTTGTGCCAACAGTCATGCGCCAGATGGTTACTTAGTCCACAAATCCAGCAAGCTTTCTTGGTGGTATTCTGGCGGCTTCTTCCTCTTGCTCTTCCTCTGCCAGTGCCTTTACCTCTTGCGTAATAGGCCTGAGAGCTCGACTCTTCTTCGTCTTTTGACTTACCCTTTTCTTTCTTCTTGTTCTTCATATACATTGCAGAGCTATGTCCTTTGTCTGCGTCTCCTTTCAGGTCTTGCTCATATGTGAGCATCAAACCAAGCAGTTGATTTAACTCTGGTACAAAATGATTTAGGGAGAGTTCAGTTGATAGTACGAAAGGTTTCCACCTTTCATCTCCTCTCAACCCTGTGAGCACTTGTGCTATCAATCTATGATCTTCGACTTCTTCATTTATGGATCCAAGACTATCTGCTAGATCCTTCATTTTAGTGACGTAGTCACTGATGCTTTGACTCGGATTCTTCTTGAATGTTGTGAACTCGGACCATAGGCTGGCCTTCCTAGCTTTCGTAGTATTTTGGAAGTGATCTTCCAATGCGCTCCATATGTCCTCTGCTTTCTCCAGACCTCTAATGTGCGGTAGTAGATGATCTGACACAGTGTTGTAGATGTAGGCTCTTGCCGTTGCATCTTTCTTTTGCCACTGCTTTAGGGCGTCTAGTTCTTCTTTTTCCGGTTGACTATCATCTTCGAAGGTCGGTTTCTTTTCTTCTCCGGTCACGTACGTCATTAAGTCCTTACTCATAAGTAAGGCTTCCATGCGCATTACCCATGCGGGATAATTATCTCTGTCTAGTTTATCAATTTGGACGTGATCTGCCATGATCTTCTTCCACTCGTGGAATGATCCGCCTCTTATACCAAATGTTGGGAGATTAACTAGCTCTAATACCAAATGTTGGGATTTGTATTGGCGAAAACTTCGGCTTTAACGCCTACTGTTGCGGAAATACTTTCGCCCTGAAGGTGGGTTTCGCGACAAGGCTTGAACTCTGTCAGGCCTGCGGAAAATGTCGCTCCACCGAAATAGAATGCTAAGCTAGAGTGATTCAGAACACCTCTGTAACCAACAGTAACTCAGCCTAATTTACGTCGCTTTAACTGTGTTATTCTGTGACTCAGGTTCCACCGGAACTTCACCAGACTGTTACTGGACTGACACCGTAGTCGTACCGGAACTTCACCGAAACAAACTTAGTTCTGCTCGTAATTACTTCAGCTGAACTTATGTGAAGTAAGGAAGTAGTGTGTGAGCTTCCTTCACCGAATTAACTTCCTTCTGGAAACTTCACAGTTCTGAACTGCTACTTTCCGGTTAACTTTTGTACTGTGTGTACATCTTCATTCCACCGGAAACTGTGATCAGCTTAAAGTAGAGACGTCTAGCTACAAGATGAGCTATCTCTCATACAAAGCTTCGAACTCTGCTATGAGTTATACTTCGTTGTTCTACCGAAAAACTTGTTTTCTGAGAAACTGTAACTGACCGAAAAATTACTGAAATATGTTCACTGAGTAAACTGTTATTCACCGAAACATGCGTTTACAGAGAAGGTACTGAGGCACGTTTAGAACGAGTCGTGACAGCAAACGATAAACTAATCTTCCTACCGTAATACGAAATAACTTCAGATTCTTCACAAGTAAAGATTATACGCAGTCGTCCACATGAACATGTGTTTTCGATTAGAGAAGATGTGTACAAGTAAGCTTGGCCTCTTCTTGCTCAAGTTACAGAAACTCTCCTACAGTGAGTAGTTTCTTATTACCATCTCTCTTCAGATGAAAAGACCCGACACTTCAGGCTTGTGTTATTCATCTGTACATACGCGATCTATGGCGTCTTCTGAGAACTTCTAACTCTCTCCACTCATACGCATCTATGGCGTCTTCTCTATATCTGTCTCTCGTGCTTCTCTGTGTATCAGTGTCTCTTGCATACACGCATGTACTCCCGCGCACACTTCTTCAAATCTTGCTGTATATATATACAATTTCTTTGGCGCTCCTTTGCTCTGTCATTCTTCAATTCGTGTTATGCGCGCCTTACGCGCCCGCCGCGGTTAATTGCTCTGTTATGCGGACACCGCGCACTAACTTCGCATACTGTACACCTGTGCAGTGATTTTTCGGAAGATTCCGTTTCTGTTTTGTTTGTTGTGTCAAATTCGTGAGTGTTTCCTTAACAGAAGGGACAAATTCACAAATGTATCATATTTGTAAAGTTAGTTCACTTTAGTTCTAGAAGTTTTTTAAAATCACGAGAATACGAAAATCTATATAAGTTAGTTTGTATCAACTGACGCGGTGCGAGAGAGAGAGAGAATAGAGAGAAGAAGTAGAAGAAGGAGTTCATT
>CM035407.1:195619749-195622604 GCA_020310875.1 Ceratopteris richardii | reverse complement strand
TGCAATGTTGAAGACTTGGATGAGAAAGGATGCTCAAGCAAGGAGCATCATCTACATGGCTGTAAATGATTATCTTTTACCTCACATCAGAGGTTTAGAAAGTGCTACAGATGTTTGGAATGCCTTGGAAGAGCATTTCCAAAATACAACTAAGTCAAGGAAGTCTTCACTATGGGCTGAGTTCACAACCTTCAAGAAGAAGAGCTCACAATCAATTTCAGATTATGTGGCAAGGATGAAAGATATTGCAGATAGTTTGGGAGCAGTGGATGAAGATATTGAAGAAGAAAAGTTGGTAAGACAAATACTTACAGGTCTAAGAGGTGATGAGAAGTGGAAGCCTTTTATCTTGTCCATAGAGTTGTCACTTGATCACTTTACTCCTGACCTTAATCAATTGCTAGGACACATGCTAACCTTTGAGCAGGATCTTAAAGGAGACAATGATAGAAGTACAAGTCAAGCCATGTACTCCAAGGACAAGAAAAAGAATGGCAAAGGAAAGCAATCAAATGATGATGAAGGGAATTCAAATCAAGCCAACTTCACAAAAGGGAAGACAAATTTCAGAGGTAAAGGAAGAGGAGGTAAGAACAAAGATAATGCTAAAGCTTGTTGGATTTGTGGCAGAACAAATCATTTGGCAAATGATTGTTGGTATAATAATCAAAGTGGAGGATACAACAATCAGAATTATAGTCAAAGAGGTAGAGGAGGCAGAAACCAAAGAGGTAATTTCAGAGGAAGAGGTGGTAGGACATCATATGGTAGAGGAGGTGGAAGAAACTTCCAATCTCAGTCCTACAACAATAACTATTATAATTATGCATCAGATCAGAAGGATGACATGACTCTTATCTTGAATGCAACTCATGAATCAATGGGAGAAGATCAAAGAGTGTTCTATATTGACTCAGGATGTAGCAACCATCTGAGTGGGAACCTATCCTTGATGACTGATATGGAAGCAAGGGTAAATGGACATACAGTTCAAACAGGTGACAATACCAAACATAAAGTGGAGAGCATTGGATCAGTGAAGACAAAGAGTGGAAGTACACTTCTGAGCAAGGTACTTTATGTTCCTACTATTCCTAAAAATTTGATAAGTGTAGGGCAAATTGTGGAGAAAGGATATGAGGTAAGATTCACAAATGATGGTGTTTATGTACAAGATCCAAATCAGGGATATAGAACCATAATTGCAGGTAAAAAGGAAGGAAGATTGTTCACTCTCAAAGTCCAAGGTAATGTGGGACATGCATTGTTTACCTATGGAGGTCAAAAGGTATCTGAATTAGACCTATGGCATAAGAGGCTAGGTCATTTCAATGAGAGAGCTATAAAGGAGATGTCAAAGAATCAGGTGGTGCTTGGATTGCCAAACATTGAAGGGCAACATATGGTGTACAAGTGTGAAGCTTGTCAATTAGGTAAAGCACATAAAAGTTCTTATAACAAATCAGGGTACAAGTATTCAAACATGCTTGAATTGGTTCATACAGATGTATGGGGTCCCTCAAGGGACTATAGCATAAATGGATCCAGATATTATGTGTTGTTTGTTGATGATGCAACCAGGTGGATTACTTTGTATGTAATCAAGGACAAATCAGAAGTCTTCAAGACATTCAAACATTTCCATGCTTATGCAGAAAGGATCACAGGACAAAAGCTAAAGAGGTTAAGATCAGATGGAGGGGGAGAGTATTTCTCAAAAGAGTTTGATGATTATTTGTGGAATGCAGGTATCAAAAGAGAAGTAACTTGCAGGTACTCCCCTCAACAAAATGGAGTAGCAGAAAGGAGGAATAGGACTCTTGTAGAGTTTGCAAGAGCCATGATGAAGGAAAAGAATTGTCCAAATTACTTATGGGCAGAGGCCATTAACACTGCAACATACCTTGTGAATAGGTTGCCTTGCAAAGCTTTGGATGGAGGAACCCCTTATGAAGCATGGTGGGGTAAGAAGCCTAGTCTAGATCATTGCAAAGTATTTGGATGTATTGCATATGCTTATGTTCCTTCACAATTAAGACATAAGTTAGAACCAAAAGCAGAGAAGTATGTGTTTATTGGATATGATGATAGACAGATGGGTTACAGGTTGTGGAGTCCATCCACAAAGCAATTTCTTGTTACTAAAGATGTAACATTTGATGAGCAAAACATGTGGTATACAGGATCACCAAATGAGTATGCAGGTGTTGAAGAAATTCAAAGGAAAGGAAAGGCAAAGGTAAAAGTATGTGAAGAAATTGTTGATGAAGTTGACTCTAGATGTAGAGTGCAGGATCATGTAGAAGAAGGGCCAAGATTTGATCCAGAATCAAATGAGGCTGAAACTTCAAGAAGTGCAGAAATCAGAAGATCTACAAGAGAAAGGAAAGAGCCTATAAGGTATAGCTATGATACATCTTTCCTAACAACAAAAGATTATGCCTACATTGTGAAAACAGAAGAAGATCCAACTACTTATGAAGAAGCCAAAGGCAAACAGAATTGGGAGAAGGCAATGCAAGAAGAGTATGATGCTCTACTTGAAAATGAAACTTGGGAATTAGTACCAAGACCAAAGAATCAGAAAGTCATTGGATGCAAGTGGGTATATAAAACAAAGAGGTTTGCAGATGGTAAGGTGTCTAGATATAAGGCTAGACTTGTGGTTAAAGGTTATGCCCAAACTTATGGGGTAGATTATGATGAAACCTTTAGTCCTGTTGCTAAGATGTCTACAATTAGGACATTGATTGCTATTGCTACTTGCAAGGGATGGAAATTATCACAATTGGATGTGAAGAATGCATTTCTTAATGGTTATATTGCAGATGAAGTATATATGGAGCAACCAGAAG